>CM062819.1:1280355368-1280955368 GCA_031772625.1 Pinus tabuliformis
TAACAATGGATCTTTAAGTGTTATTTTCTCTATATGATTCCTAACCCTCTTCTTAACAAAAGATAAAACCTATTCTTAATTTTGGATGGGTGTCTACTATTGTCGAGAGATGGTGGATCAAAATATTGCACAATTTGGTAGTTAGATTGCATTATTAAGTGCCTCATTTTCCATTATTATTTTATTCAATATTAATATTCATCCATTTTGAATGGAAGTTATATAATAGGGTAGTGGTATTGGGATGTTCTAAATATCTATGCCCTCCTTTATCTATGCAACATGCATGTTGGATGAGGAGTGAATCCCTAAGAACCATGATCATGAAACTAAGGGATGGGTGGGATAGTGGATCTAAGGAATGAGCTTGAGATATGATTTCTAGGTGGGAGGGTATTGCTCAAGGCACCTACATTGAATCTAAAGTTGAGTAGTTTGGGTGGTGCTAATTTTAGAGAATAAGAAATGTAACAATTATTTATGATTATAATCATCTTGTGTGTGTATTGAGATTAAAATTTAGGATGATTGTGAAGTGAAACAAGGTGGAAGGTAGATATAAATGAACCAACATTGTACTTCAAATGGATTTGTGAGAGAGAAGTCTCCATGGAACTTTATTGACTCAAATGATGATTTTATTTGGCATCTACGGTAGAGAGGAAGACCTAAAGGAACCTAGTGCTAGTATAATGGATTTTGTTATGGCAAATGTTGCATTTATCAATTTTTTGTGTGCCAAAGAAAATGTCTATACACTGTATAATAGTTGCTTGTCTCCATAAATGCCCATGATTGAAAATACATATGAATACCCATGCCTTATTAATTTCTATCCAAAAGAACTATATCAACAAAAAATATCTTAGACACACAAAAAATATGGGCTGAATAATAATTAAGTCACTATTAACACAATAAATGATTGGCTAAGATAATAATATATAATCTTAAGATAAAAACCTAGGGGTTTGGAGGTAGGCATACTTAGTAGAGAGAGAAAGAGATTGGAATTCACCATTAAATAGTTATGTGTGTAATAATCCTTCAGTTACAATGTCCCACATGTTATTCCATAATTATACTTATGGTGAATACCACTGAAAATATGACAAACATGCATTTAAAAAAAAAATGCTTCTTAAAATGTGACATGCTAATGTAAGACACCAAAAAAACATTTCCCTAATAAATTTTCAAAATAGGTAACAAAAATCTTCAAAATAGGTAACAAATCCTCTTATCTATATATATCATATGAGCCTGTTATTATGATATAATAAATCCTCTCAATGGTATTGTAATCACTTCTTTTTTAATGAAACATTAGATTTATGGACTTGGTGCCATGGGAACTTGAGATTATATATGAATTTTGGAAAAATCTAAGCCTTCCTTCTCATGGGTATACAATGAGTTAAACTTCTACAACTGGAAATTTTCTTGTGGAAAATGTTTTTTTTTTCATCAACATTTGCTTCATCCCATGTTTGACCTTAGTGCTTGGAAGAATAGAAGATGAAGGTTTCACTTTCATAAATAATATGATACCTTATTAAGTTAAATTTTCCATTGGGCCATGAGAAAGCTATTCTCTTTGGGAATTTAAATATGCCAAGTTTACATTATCAAAAAGGGGGAAACAACAAAAATTCCTATTTCCATTAACACCATCACAAGAGAGACCATTAATGAGAATGTTGTCATCAAAATTCAAGAATTAAAGTACATAAATAGAATGATACTTAATGCTAAAAAATAGTGACAAACCCATGTTATTAGCTATTGCTTTAGAGAATGCTCCCAGTGTGTCCAAAAAATATACAGTTTATTTACCCGATGTGTTAGCATGTAGTTAATTATATTAGAATTTAGGATGCATGAAATTTATTTTGTAATTATTCCTTTACATCATTATATTAGGTGGACCATTTATTTACTTGATGTGTTAGCATGTAGTTAATTATAGTAGAATTTAAGATGCATGCAATTTATTTTTAATTATTTCTCTATATAATTACATTAAGTGGACCATGATATAGACTCATTGCAAAACTATATAAATCCATTCAATAAGATGAAAAGGATTAAGCCATTTTTCTTTGAGGCTCTTAATTTCTATTCCCCTTTCTCTCATATTTCTTAGTAATATTGTTTTAATGTTGTGTGCTCCCCTCTTCATGTTTGATTGTTTAGTTTTATAGGTCACGGTTCTTATTAGTTTATATTAGATCTTATGAGCTAGACTAATATCCCTTCTAACATTAGGTTTTTGAAACCAACCTCTAGACCAACATGCTTTGCAACCTTATGATGAGACTATTCCTAGGCTTTTCCTTTTGAGCTAGCATTTGGGAAAATATTCCACCCATAACCAATTTAGTTGTAAACCCTAGACATATCGTTACCAATGCTTCTTCTATCCCAATCTCTAATATCCACCAAACAAGTGCACATTAAACAAATTCTAATATTGTGGAGGTCATAGTTTGAGCTTAGAACCTCAAGTTCAAGAGGTTTTAGTCTTTTCTAACACACTACCTACACAAATGGTTCAACCTAGAAACATCCCTTTAGAGGAAGATACAAAGGTTGTATCCAACACTTTTTGGAATTCCCTCATAGATTCCATAAGACACTAATGTCCACATGCCAAAGAATCCAATAGTGTATTGTGATATTTACCAAACTCATTATCTAAATCTAGATTAAAAATTTTGAAAAATAAGTAGCTATTTTGAAAATAAATTCTAAATTTTTAGTGATTTTTTAACATGAAATGGAATTATTTGAAATTATCTCACATGAACCCTAACCCGACTCATGATTCCTCTCCATTATCACAACAATTATATCACTATGACAAATCACATTAACATGATTGGTCTTAATGTAAAGCTTTACAATGCCAATCCACACACAAAATGTTGTGAAAACTTATGTGAACAACCACTATGTGCACATAGAACAATCCAGGACTACAACTGTTCCTTGTAACCTAAAAGTAATTCCTCTCTAAAACAATTAACACCAAAAAGTTGTTTGTACAAGGTTAGGGATGTGTCATATAGCATATTGGATACTAGAACATCCTTGATACATAGTGGATGGGGCTGATATGTATGTGGTTTTGGGTACGGCATATCCAGATTCGAATATGGCCAATGCACATGGGGGATGAGTCTAGTCGTTATCCATAGCTATTTGGTTGTAAGTAGACCTTAAATTCCTTACCTGACCACAAGACCTTGCCACATGACCCTGGTCTTAGGGGTCACTGGGCGCCCACATGCTAAAAATAACATGACGTCATCATGCCATGCGGCACCATGTGATTAGGCCACATGTCACTTGTATTCATGCCTATTCACCAGCCACAAGTGCACTGTTGGCATACCACATGACAGGATGCCACATCATCATCAATGTGCCACATCATCTTTTCCACTTGGATCTAGCACTTGTATACCCACTAGATGTCTGCCACATCCCAACATCTCACAGGTTCAATGGGGGAGGTTAAATGTCATGAATCTCTACATACATCCACCAAAAAAGCTTTTCACAATTATCTAATTGGTCAAAAGGTGCATGCTATTTAAATGCATTAAATAGTGCACATATTCATGAGCCTGAAGCCATTGATTAATTTTTGAATGGTTGGATCTGCCCTCAAGATGTGCGATCTTTAACAATTTTGGTGACTTTTACATAAATTTGGTGTTTTTGGTCCTTATCACAACTTCCAACTTCAATCAATCATAACTTCTCATTAGGGAGAATTTTTCCAAGTGATATATACCGTTGGAAAGGACTTAGAGAGGACTATCCAACCATACTATCCATAGACTCATTAGGACATCATAACTTTGAAAAAAACTTAATAAACTTCAAACATGTTTGACTTAATTTGACAGGGTCATGCAAGAGATTGGACTACCAATTTGATTCATGAATGATACTATTACTTTTTTAGGCATCCCCTTTTACATCAATGACAGTGCTATGTCTAACATGTGGAGTGGTGATGATAAAACTAGCTTATGAAGTGATGGTGACACAAGAAGTAGAGTCATACCCTTTTTAGTGTTATAAAGTTGTTTGGAAGTGGCATTGTCTTTTAAAGATACACCTCTTTCTATGGTTGGTGTGAAATAATAGGATCCTTATGCAAGATAATGTTTAGAAGCGAGGATGGGAAGGGCTTACAGTATGCCCACTTTACTGTGATAACTAAGAGTTAGTGATACGCTTGTTTGTGGATTATGACTTTTCGTAGGCAATGTGGAGAATGATCTTGTTTGAGAATGTCTATGTGGGGACGTGGTTGGGTAGGTCGTTAGGGAAATGCCTCATATAGTGGACAAAAACCCTAGTTTGGGAGCATTTTTCTAGCCATCAAGGTTTGGTCCTTTCACATATCTGGTTACAATGAAATATAACCATATTTGATAGTCGAGTCCCAAATATACGACAGGTGGTATACAAAAAAAATAAAAAATGAAGGAACTCAACACACAAAGCATAAATAAGAAGAACATAATTCCAATGGGGCACGAGATAATTACTTTGAAGGCTTTGGCCTTCCTTGATGAAGCCAATAGTCATTTATGGGATATATGTGATGCGAGAGTTAAATTTAGAGTTATTTATTTATTGTTTTTATATATGAGTATAACCATTTAATAATTATTTTTTATTCATTATTTTCTAAGGATAGGGTGGAGATATCCATTTATGTATACAAATTTTTTTTTAAGCACCGTGTGGAGTTACATTAGTGTTGATTACTTTTCAAGTATGGGATGGAGTTCCATTGTAAATTTTGATTGATAGATACGTGGAAACATTCTGTCTTAATTGACTCCATAGTCGGCGATCCTTGTGATCTATAAAAGGAGAGAGGATCAGTCATGCATAGTCGATAGGGTTTTGCTAAGAAGCGCTGCTTCGTCTTCCTTTTATTGGCGTAACTAATCATCTGCACCTATCGAAGGTATACATTTCTTCAACCGTTTCTACTGGTTTTAGGTTGGTTTCTGAAACTTCTTTTGCGAAAAACCCCAATTTTCAATTTACAGGAATAGGGCTTAGCACGTTTCTTATTACATTGAAAATAACTTGCTTGGGCAATTCTATTTTTGTTACATATTTATTCTGCAGAGCTTTTCTGATAATAAGGTTCTTTGTTAAATACTTTAACTGGCATAGAATCTTCGAATTTTTTTCAGCTCTGCGGTAAACTTCCTGTGGATACCCATTGGCTTTTTCTTCATTATTTTTGTTGCCCTGCCAAATCTGTTGTGCGCGATGGAGCCAAAGTTTTATTCAGATGATATGCCCCACAATGAAGGTGCGTTTGGGTCGCGGGGTCCATTCCAACAGCACTACGACTCTCCAGCTCCCAAAGAAAGCGGGAGCAAAGATGGTGAACAGAATATTAATAACACGCCGCAGTCAGGCAGAAGGGGTCGTCCCATTGGTTCCAAAAACAAACAGAAAGAGAAGCCTGTACATTACAAAGAGACCCATGACGCAATGATGCCTCATGTTGTGCAAGTTCAATCCGGGGCTGATATAGTTCGGTCCCTACGTGGATTTTACCAAAGGCTTCAGGTTGGGGGCATCTATGTTTTGAGCGCTCTAGGGAATGTGGTTGATGTGACCATCTCCATTGCTGGTTCAGTGAGGTTCTTCCCCGGCTTATGGCAGATACTTTCACTGTCTGGCTTATATCTCCCACATTGCAGCTCTCTCTCTCTATCTGTTGTTGACTCTAAAGGAAAGGTCATCTCAGGGATGGTTGACGGGATTCTTCGGGCGGCTGGTCCCGTTGACATTGTTGTTGGGTCATGCGTTGATCCATCTTTACACAGAGTTCGGCCCATCTCTGTCAGTGGGGAAGAAGGCCGTGGCAATACACCGTACCCTAGTGGTTCATTCCCTGAGCCCACCGGGCAAATACCACCTCTCATGTGATTGTAGATAGCGAGCGGAAGCTATTTTTGTTTTCTTTGAATGAAGTAAATAGATAAGGGTGATTTTAGATAGCGAGCGGAAGCTATTTTTGTTTTTTTTGAATGAAGTAAATAGATAAGGGTATGCAGGATACAATTGCAAATTACTTTATTCATCTGGCTTGAAAGGGCTTTGACTTGTTATTTTGATAGAATCCTTCGATCAAGAATTGTTTTTGCGGTTATCATTGGGGAGAATGGAATGGCAGCGTATAAATTTATTGTGTGTTATTTATAAAATTAAGCCTATGCTGATGGTATTGTGTAGGAGGGATGTGGCCATGAAGTTTGTGCATAGAGTAGTTGGATTTCGTTCATGTGTAATTTATTATGGATATATGTGATTTTTATTTGATAAGCCATTAAGTGCGCAATGCTGTTTAGGTAGTAGGTTTTTTTTTATGGATATGTTGTTTTGTTTGGATTCTGTTTTATGTTTGTGATAATGGGAAATTCATATTTAGATCATGTATAGTGTAAAAGCATTTTATAGTTCAAGGATGCGAGAGGTATAGGGTTATTTTATGTGCTTACTAAGGTATTATGTTATTTGTCAAAATGGGTAGTTGACTGTCATGAGCAATTCTATCCTTTATAGATATTGTTGATTCATTATTCTCTCATGATCCAACATTTTGATAGAATAAGTAGATCTTCTAGATTTTGTGGAATAATCATGTGCATGGAGGTTCTAGATCTTACTATATTTTATAATTAGGTGTATCTAAGGAACATGGAGGGAGTAACTCGCTTCCTATGCTAGCAAATGTCCAATAGTAGGGTGGAAAGGGATAACTTTAGGAGACTTAGCAAGATAGGGGAAATTTTGTTTACAAATATTTCCCATTTCCATGGGTGATATTTGAGTAAAGAGCTTTTTTTATTGGATGGATTTGTGAGATGCTAATTCTCTGTCTTAGAAGGATTTTAATCTAGTGCTAATGAATTTTCCTTATCTACTATGGACTAACATACTAGGATGGATATTAACATTTTTATTTTATAGGATGACATATCCAAAACGAATATAAATATGCCTATAACCTTCTATGATTAACAATGGATCTTTAAGTGTTATTTTCTCTAGTATGATTCCTAACCCTCTTCTTAACAAAAGATAAAACCTATTCTTAATTTTGGATGGGTGTCTACTATTGTCGAGAGATGGTGGATCAAAATATTGCACAATTTGTAGTTAGATTGCATTATTTAAGTGCCTCATTTTCCATTATTATTTTATTCAATATTAATATGCATCCATTTTGAATGGGAGGTTATATAATAGGGTAGTGGTATTGGGATGTTCTAAATATCTAGTGCCCTCCTTTATCTATGCAACATGCATGTTGGGATGAGGAGTGAATCCCTAAGGAACCATGATCATGAAACTAAGGGATGGGTGGGATAGTGGATCTAAGGAATGAGCTTGAGATATGATTTCTAGGGTGGGAGGGTATTGCTCAAGGGCACCTACATTGAATCTAAAGTTGAGTAGTTTGGGTGGGTGCTAATTTTAGAGAATAAGAAATGTAACAATTATTTATGATTATAATCATCTTGTGTGTGTATTGAGTTAAAATTTAGGATGATTGTGAAGTGAAACAAGGGTGGAATGGTAGATATAAATGAACCAACATTGTACTTCAAATGGATTTGTGTGAGAGAGAAGTCTCCATGGAACTTTATTGACTCAAATAATGATTTTATTTGGCATCTACGGTAGAGAGGAAGACCTAAAGGAACCTAGTGCTAGTATAATGGATTTTGTTATGGCATAATGTTGCATTTATCAATTTTTTGTGTGCCAAAGAAAATGTCTATACACTGGTATAATAGTTGCTTGTCTCCATAAATGCCCCATGATTGAAAATACATATGTATAACCATGCCTTATTAATTTTCTATCCAAAAGAACTATATCAACAAAAAATATCTTAGACACACAAAGAAATATGGGCTGAATAATAATTAAGTCACTATTAACACAATAAATGATTGGCTAAGATAATAATATATAATCTTAAGATAAAAACCTAGGGGTTTGGAGGTAGGCATACTTAGTAGAGAGAGAAAGAGATTGGAATCCACCATTAAATAGTTATGTGTGTAATAATCCTTCAGTTACAATGTCCCACATGTTATTCCATAATTATACTTATGGTGAATACCACTGGAAAATATGACAAACATGCATTTTTTTCAAAAAAAAAATGCTTCTTAAAATGTGACATCCTAATGTAAGACACCTAAAAAACATTTCCTAATAAACTTTAACAATATTCATATGATTCACACAAATTATATAAAAAAAGAAACCCATTAAAATTCCTCATCAGAAAATATGCCTGGCATAGCTAATTAAGAAAATCTTCAAAATAGGTAACAAATCCTCTTATCAATATATATCACATGAGCATGTTATTATGATATAATAAATCCTCTCAACGGTATTGTAATCACTTCTTTTTTAATGAAACATTAGATTTATGGACTTGGTGCCATGGGAACTTGAAATTATATATGAATTTTGGAAAAATCTAAGCCTTCCTTCTCATGGGTATACAATGAGTTGAACTTCTACAACTGGAAATTTTCTTGTGGAAAATGTTTTTTTTTTTCCATCAACATTTGCTTCATCCTATGTTTGACCTTAGTGCTTGGAAGAATAGAAGATGAAGGTTTCACTTTCATAAATAATATGATACCTTATTAAGTTAAATTTTCCATTGGGCCATGAGAAAGCTATTCTCTTTGGGAATTTAAATATGCCAAGTTTACATTATCAAAAAGGGGGAAACAACAAAAATTCCTATTTCCATTAACACCATCACAAGAGAGACCATTAATGAGAATGTTGTCATCAACATTCAAGAATTAAAGTACATAAATAGAATGATACTTAATGCTAAAAAATAGTGACAAACCCATGTTGTTAGCTATTTCTTTAGAGAATGCTCCCAGTGTGTCCAAAAAATAAACAGTTTATTTACCCGATGTGTTAGCATGTAGTTAATTATATTAGAATTTAGGATGCATGCAATTTATTTTGTAATTATTTCTTCACATCATTATATTAAGTGGACCATTTATTTACTTGATGTGTTAGCATGTAGTTAATTATAGTAGAATTTAAGATGCATGCAATTTATTTTTTAATTATTTCTCTATATAATTACATTAAGTGGACCATGATATAGACTCATTGAAAAACTATATAAATCCATTCAATAAGATGAAAAGGATTAAGCCATTTTTCTTTGAGGCTCTTAATTTCTATTCCCCTTTCTCTCATATTTCTTAGTAATATTGTTTTAATGTTGTGTGCTCCCCTCTTCATGTTTGATTGTTTAGTTTTATAGGTCACGGTTCTTATTAGTTTATATTAGATCTTATGAGCTAGACTAATATCCCTTCTAACATTAGGTTTTTGAAACCAACCTCTAGACCAACATGCTTTGCAACCTTATGATGAGACTATTCCTAGGCTTTTCCTTTTGAGCTAGCATTTGGGAAAATATTCCACCCATAACCAATTTAGGTGTAAACCCTAGACATATTGTTACCAATGCTTCTTCTATCCCAATCTCTAATATCCACCAAACAAGTGCACATTAAACAAATTCTAATATTGTGGAGGTCATAGTTTGAGCTTAGAACCACAAGTTCAAGAGGTTTTAGTCTTTTCTAACACATTACCTACACAAATGGTTCAACCTAGAAACATCCCTTTAGAGGAAGATACAAAGGTTGTATCCAACAATTTTTGGAATTCCCTCATAGATTCCATAAGACACCAACGTCCACTTGCCAAAGAATCCAACAATGTATTGTGACTTTTACCAAACTCATTATCTAAATCTAGATTAAAGATTTTGAATAATAAGTAGCTATTGTGAAAATAAATTCTAAATTTTTAGTGATTTTTTAACATAACCTGAAATTATTTGAAATTACAATCTTAAAAAAGATTTCTCACATGAACCTTAACCCTACTCATGATTCCTCTCCATTATCCTCTCCATTATCAAAACAATTACATCGCTGAAAAATCACATTAACATGATTTATCTTAATGTAAAGCTTTACCATGCAAATCCACACACAAAATGTTGTGAAAACTTATGTGAACAACCACTATGTACACATAGAACAATCCATGACTACAACCGTTCCTTGTAACCCAAAAGTAATTCCTCTCTAAAACCATTAACACCAAAAAGCTGTATGTACAAGGTTAGGGATGTGTCGTATAGCATATTAGATACTAGAACATCCTTGATACATAGTGGATGGGGCTGATATGTATGTGGTTTTCGGTACGGCATATCCAGATTCGAATATGGCCAATGCACATGGGGATGAGTCTAGTCGTTATCCATAGCAGTATCGTGAAAAAACGGAAAACACATCAAACATATCACCATAACCTGCCTTAACTGCAATTTGCACATCATAATAAGTGGATTGGTAATGGTATGTCACTATCTTCTTCTTGTTGAAATTTGGAAATTAAGATATATACAACATAGATTTGAAAGTTTCACAATAGATTTAAAGCTCTTTCTAATGCTTGGCTATAATTTCATGAATGGATTTTCCGCTTTGATAAATCTAAGAGATTTATTTCTCATACATTTTGAATTTTAAAGCATGTACAATTGTTTTGATGCCTTCCCTTTCAAATGTCATGGTGGTTCAATAAAGAAACAGCTTGAGGACAAATGCTGTAAATATTGGTTTAATGTCTTATATCGGAGATAAACATTGATTTGAAATGATTCCGCCTATCAAAACCACAATCAACACTCACACATTACAATGAATGATTACGTTTTTCTTCACAAGTTTAAGTTTGATGAAGGGCATTATCTCATTGGAAATTTATTATTATAATGTTTTACGAATATGTGTTCAATTGTGTAATCATGTGGATGATTTTTGTTCAAACACTAAATGGTCAAAGTTCAATCTGAAATCTAATTCTCGGATAAGTGTTGAAATATCCATTTGTGGTCCAGTGTCATCACTATCTATTTCTTTGATGTATAAGTTCATATATTATCATTTGGAAATCTCATACAAATATATGTTATTAGTGTTTTTCTAGCGAGCTACTATAACATTTTCCTCGTGGTCAAGTTGCATTAATGGTTCATTATATGGCTATGATTTTGTAATTTTAATCAAAGTTTTAGGAAAATGTTTAATATTTTATTTTTTGCATAAATTCAAAAATAATTTTTGAATTTTCAATAAATTTTATTTATAATTTCTCATTGGTTGAGGAAACTCTCATGGGACATAATTCCCGTAGTGGAGGGCGTTTTAGTTTTGTTTATTTCCAGTATATGAAAATTCATTTTAAAATTAAAATAAAAATAATTTTGTGAGTGACCATTGCATTGGTGAGTGCTGGCAGTGGCACTCTTAGATTAGCACTCTACTCAATGTTGTGAGAATTGATATGGTTGTAGGACACTATTATGTTAGTTATCTGCTCAATGATGCGAGAATTGATGAGGTTGCAGGTTGTTTGTGTAGCCCCCGCAGGGAGAGGCATATGAACAAATGACGAATTAATATTATTATGCTTCATTCTGCAAAGGACGAAGTATGTACGAGAGAACTAGGGTTTTTTGCATGGTGACTCTTGTGACACTCATCAACAATGTGGTAATTGGTATGATTTCATTGTGCCTGTTCGAAGGACGGAGTATGTGCAAGAGAACTGGGGGTCTTTTGCATAGACATGGGTGCTCTGACACTACCGGGGGTACAGAGGGAGGATAGTATTGTTTATTTAACAATTATTGTAATAGAACATTATTATGTTAATGTTATTCTCAATGACACGAGAATTGATGCAGCTATAGGTTATTTTCATTGGTGGGGGTGGAGGGGAGGAGCACTGAACAAATGTTGAATTAATATTATTATGTTTCCTTATGCAAAGGATGGAGTATGTTTGGGAGAACTAGAGTCTTTAGCATATCAACGATGCGGTAATTGGTATAGTTTTGTTGTGTGGAACTTTTAGTGTATGGAGGAAAGAGAATGTGGGAGATTTCGAGGTCCATTGCATAGACATGGGTTCTTTGACACTAACGGGGGTGCAAAAGGAGCTAGTATCATTTTTTTAACAATTATCGTAACCATTGCACAGTAAAATCTATTCTTATTATATAATACTAAGTAAATTGTGTTTTCAATTCGTGTGACATGCGGTTGTTGGACACTGTTATGTTAATGCTCTACTCAATGATGTGAGAATTGATGTGGTTGCAGGTTTTTTAAATAGCGGGGGGGAGGGGGGAAAAAAATCTCCAATTAATATTATTAAGGGGGGCTCCTTTGCATAGATGGGGGTGCTAAATAAACTGTGTTTTCAATCCATGTGAAGAAGAAGTGTTGTGCAGTAAAACAAAGTGAGTCAATTCAATATTTGCATTGAAAGGAGTTGGTACATGTTAGTCCTTGGTGTTAGTAGTTCATTGTTTTCCAAATGTACAAAAAGCTTTGTGCAAGGTTTATTAAAATAATAAATATACAAATCTCTTTTTTAATTATTATTTAGGAATGCATTCCGGAACTTCGGAAGTAGATATGTGGAGGGAATTGTGCGAAGGTGGTTGTGTGGAGATGGCTATTCGAAGGAAGCGTGTGTGGAGAACAAATGCATGTGCGCAGAGTTTTGAGTATGCTGAAAGCTTTGTGCAAAGTTTATTAAAATAATAAATATACAAATCTCTTGTTTAATTCTTATTTAGAAAAGCAATTCACAACATATGTTCATTAATTAATATTAGTTTCAAATGCCAATGATTGACCTAAGGAAGTTATTAAGTGTGGAAGTAGTTGTGCGGAAGAAGTTGTGCATAGGTGGGTGTGCGTGTGCAAAGGTTATGCAGAGAACAAATGCGTGTGTGAAATTTGTGCAAAATGAGGGGAGTGCAAAGATATATTTTATTTGTAATGTGTTTTGATATTAGTAGATTGTGTGCAAGAACAATGCTTATTTTATTATTAATAGATTATGCAAAGTGCAGAGGTTCATACAATGAAAGCTTAAGAGATTTTTGCAGATAATGGACAATGTTGTTTGAAAGAAGCGTGTGCGGAGAACAAATGCATGTGTGCAAAGCTTTGATTGTGATGAAATATTTGTCCAAATTTTATTAAAATAATAAATATACAAATCTCTTCTTTAATTCTTATTTAGGAACGTATTTCGCAACTAATGCTTCCTCCCCACGATATCTCGAACCCACGATATCTTGACTCAAGGGCATCGTTGAATTCGGAAGTAGTTATGCATATTTAGTTATGTGAAGGAGGTTTTGCGTGTGCGGTGGTTATGCTGAAAACAAATGCATATGCGAAATGAGTGATGTGTGGGATTTAAGCAGAGTGAGGGAAGTGTGGAGGGATCTTTTAATTGTAATTTGTTTTCAACTTGTTTTCATATTAGTATATCGTGTGCAAGAGAAATGCTTATTTAGCTTTAGAGTGCATATGCATTTGTGTTATTTTAAAAGTATTTTGTAATTGATTGTGAAAAGTGTGGAGGTTCGTACAATGAAAGCTTTAAAGATTTTTGTGCACAATGGATTTTATTTGCAGTCCTGTACATATGCATTTTTGTTATGTTGAAAGTATACAAAAATCATGTGTCTAGATTTAATGTTTTAGTGCTTATGTGGTTTTTTGAATGTGTGGGTAAGTGTGTAGTCGGTGAATTGAATGTTCAGAGGACAGATATTTACCTACAGGGTTGTTTTTTATTAATCAAAGGACAAACATCGGGACAATAAAAGATCTGGATGGCAGCTTTATTGTTGTAGTGTGTTTTAGATGCAAAATAGTAGCAAGTGGTTATTTATAGGGAAACAAGTTTATGAACATTTGAAATAGCTAGTATAGTGAGTAAAAAAACCCTATTTGCAATGATAGAAAAAATAACTCACTTTGTTCCAATTGTTATATTTGTGAATCAATAATAATAAAAATAATAAATACTAATGATGGGATAGACATTAAAACGATTGAGAGATATGGATGTTAGTTTTATCTCTGATACATAGATTTCGTGACATACAAGTGGTGATTTATAGGGAAACGAGACGACAAGCATTTTGAAATTGTCAATGTAGGAAGGAAAGAAGATATTTGTGGATATCGATAAGAGCCTTTTCTAATTGTTTACGTATTTTGAATAGCGAATCGTGTAGCATTTTCTCTTTGAAAATTTCATTTAATAGCTTGGAGTATCGTCTCAACTTTTTTTGCCTTACATAAAATGTTATCTTTGAGATTGCATCTTCAATGGTGTCTCAAAGGTGTTTTTGTTAAATCATGGATTATAGGAGTAGTGCAAAAATACAAAAGCTCTTCAATACTGCAAGATTTTAAACAGATTCACCTATGTTGATTTCTTGTTTGCATTTAGCAGTTTCTTAGCTTATTATCATAATTACAATTAGTTCAAAGCTAATTTGTATGGTAAATTTATATTTCTTATGACATGTATAATGTTGTGTATCATTTTTGATGTAGGTAATAGTATATGCATTTGTGTTATGCTGAAAGGATATGACGTAGTGTTAGTTTTCGTTCCTTGACTTGTTTAGTTTAGTCAAAGTCATTCGTTTTTTATTATGAATGAATCCTAATGTTAAGTGACATTTTTGTTTCCTTATTAACATAAAACATTCAATTTATCATGTAGATGCGTGCAAGCACCTTTATTCAATATACTAATAAGCACAAGGTATCAATGTTTCTTGTCTTTGTTCCGCACATACATTTTATCACAAAGCGGTAGTTTTTGGGATTTGTTAAAAGCACACTTAATCTAATATTGCATAATAGTAATAAGTACTTAATCGACATAATATTCGTTATTTTTAGTTTACAAATTGCGTTTTGCAATTGTGTCGGCTACATTACAAATTAAAATTTATGTTCCCAGTAAGTAAATTATTTTTACATTTGCAAAAATCAAAGAGTTTATAATTAAATTTGTTCGTGCAAAATGAGGTTCACATTGCATCGAAACTGCATGCCAAATTTTGCGAGAAATAAATGTGTCAAGCCATTCGTAAATCAAATTTGGTTTAGTTTTATCAAGTAGTGTGGACTATCTGTCAAGTTGATTCATTGTAGAAGGTAACTTTACTATTTGTAGCTATTACTGATTGTTTTACGAGTCTTCAAATTTGACTAGAAAAAATAATGGAAATTTCGGCATGTTCCTGATAAAATATGGCAGAAATTTTTTGTGACTAGAGGTTATAGATGTCAACTTTCAGTAATTAAATTATTTTCACGTCCGTAAAAATCAAAGAGTTTAAAATTAAATATGTTTATGTGGAATAAGGTTCCCACTGCATTGAAATTGCGTGTCAAATTTTGTGAGAAATAGGTGTGTCAAGTCATTCATAAATCAAATTTGGTTCAATTTTACAAAGTAGTGGGGACTAGCTATTAAGTTGATTCGTCATAGAAGGTAGTTGAATACATGTTGGAATAATATTTTTTTGTGAATGTCCTTGTGCACTTTACTATTTGTAGTTATTATTGATAGTTTTACAAGTGTTAAAATTTGACTAGAAAAACAATTAAAATTCTTACATGCTCCTAATAAAATATGGCAGGTTTTTTTTGTAACTCAAGGTTACAACTTTTAACTTTCATGATATTGGGTTTCAATCAGGTGTCAAAACTTGTGATGTCAAATTTTTATTGAAGAAACAAAAGAAAATGTTGGCTTGGTGATTTTTGGAAGTATGGGAAAATTTGCCGATGGGGTTTTTGATGATGCTGAATCCATTTCAACTATCACAAAACACGATTAAAACACTCGTTTTGTTGGGGTTTTAGTTAAAAAAGGTTGTGATGGTTCTTGGCCGTGTGGATGAATCTACCACCTCGGTAAATAGTGTTTATTATTCTATATCATAAGTTTATGTTACTTACGACACATATATCAATGATCTTGAAGCAGGATCAAAGTGCAAAGTAAATGGGCAGGATACTTTTGGAATTTTGATTTTTTTTCCTATTATTGTCCGTAAAAGTTGGCTTTGGTATCTTCAATTGCTATTTATTCAGAATGTCATGTGTAATAGTTCTCACACAAGTAATAGTAACATCCAATGTTTGTGAAGAAAACATAGAACTGTAAAGTGAAACAATATTCGAATATGTTATTCGTTGACTCCTGTAGGGATTAATGCATAGGTGGATGGACGGGAAACCTTCTCAGGTTTCCTAAATCCTAAGGCAGATGGATCAAGGGATCTTGTAAGAGCCCCAGGTTGAAAGTTCATGTTATAAAGTTAATAAAGGAACAATAAGACCAAGGTCATGGGACACATATTCCAAGCTAAATGTTGGGCAAAGCATCCTAGTGGGAATCACTTGTTGTTTATTATGGCTAAGGGGAAATTGGCAAAGGAAATGGCAAAGGTTTTGAAAAGGCATAGAGACATTTTTGGCATTTATTTTATCAAAATAGAGGAGAAAAGGAGAAAAGGGAGGTGAAAGGTAATAGGTTGCATGTGAGGAGGAAATTAAAGGAAATTAGAGGAAAGTGAAGAAATTAGAGGCATCAATAATAAAAATACATCATAGCATTAGTTTGGGGCCTTTTGTCAGTTCAATTTTGGAATTGGTTTCATAGAGGAGAAGAGTACCGAGAGGAGAAGGAAAGTAAACAAGCAAAGTAAGGACAAGGAAAGCAAAGATCAAGCAAGGAAAGTTGGATAAAGTAGCTTCAGTGGAAATAATTTCAAGTAACAGGTTGCATGTATTCCTAGTTGGTTTTGGCGTGCAAGGTATATGCATGTGCGTATTTGGTTCCTTTTTTGTCATTGGCATGGGTTTTGACAGTGGTTTTAGCCTTGCCTTGTCATTTCCAGATAGCCATGGTGTGATGGGATTCATTATTGGTTGAGCTTTGGATTGTCATAAGGTTTCGGATCCAAGTGAGGTGGTCTCAAGAAAATCCCAAGGGTTGGGGGTGGAGATGGTTTTCTCTGGGAATCCTTCAATAGGTAGGTGGAGACAGGAAAATTCCTCAAGAGATGGTGAAGGAACTCTGAGGCATCCAAGCTCGGTTTGGTTCGGTGATCTTGGGACCAGTTTAGGTGAGATCATCGTAGTGTGAGGGTGGATGTGGTTTAATCTCTAGATTCCCTTTATTGTTTATGGATTGGTTTATCCAATGAGATCCAAAATTCATGCTTGGAATATGGCATAGGGGTGATTTGTTGAAATAAATATTTGGTTTAGCCCAAGATATGGTGGGGTGGTACGTGGAAGTCCCTGACTTTGTTTGCTTTTACTATGTCAATAAGAGCTAAGTTCCTCTTGTATTTCAGGAGTAGATTTACTTTTTATTATGTGGCTTTAATGGTTATTATATTATTGTTACTTATCTGGTTATATGTTGGTTATAAGCATGCTTTTATAACATATCCAAGTTATGGCTCTTATCATGTTTTATTGATAAATGAAAGGTTATTGAATGTTATTGCATCTATTGTGAGAGGGCATTAGTCCTTGGTAAATCTCAGATAAGTTTCATATCTCTATGTTCAGATATGCATTCACTACCTGTAGATTACATGTTCTCAATGTGTTTGATAGAATGATTGTCATGGTTAGACAAGGTTAGGTTAATTCCTTGTCTAAGTTTTGTCTTAAAAAAAAATTATGTGTGTCATACATCATTTTGGAAAGTCTCATCAAGTTCTGGGCAGTGGTCTGGTGACTAGCCCTGAAAAATGGCTTAGATCTCGTGGTCGCTAGCACAGAACTAGGTGAAAAAGATTGCAGTCTCTCCCTTATAGGCTTATTCATGTGAGTGGAGGGTTAAAGTTGAATTCAGATAGTGTTATGTCAGTGTCTAGGGATCCATATCATTGAAACAACAAGTTAACTCAGGGTTTGGGCACCGAGAAGCGTGGTTTAGCTCTTGGGGGTCTTGTAGCTCCTGAGGGAAGTTAGTAAAGTCTCGGTTTGTCATCCATGTTTCCTTAAGGTGATCTAGGAGGTTGAGTCATGCCATAGTTTCCCTTAGTTCATGTTTTCCCTGGGAAATCCAATGAAAGTGGGTAGATATGAGAGGTGGCATTACAGAGTGGTATTAGAGCATGGTTCAAACACTTGGATTGAATGGGCTAGATACATGTGGTTATGCATGCATTTTCATGGTTATGGTTGTCATGCATGAGGTCACTGTATGTAGTTGGTATTATCATGCATGATGTTGATATATTTATATGATTATGGTTATACATGTATCGCGCTAATGTGGACTGAGTTTTCATATGAGATAAGCCTCCCCTAAACATCATTGAGGTATGATTTAAGTTATTGTATCTATTTGGTTTATCTGGCATGGTATACTTGCAGGAAGAAGAGAATCAAAGGTGACGAGAAAAATTGTGGACTACAGTTCACATGACTCTCCTTACAGATCATTTGGGCAGCAAGGAGATGAGTATTCTCTTGATATAGCAGACACATTCAGGAGATTGAGGCCAGATATCAGAAGTTGCAAGGAGGATAATGACAAGTTGGTTGAGGCTTAGAAATGACTTGCAATGGATCAGGAAAAGAAGGCAGAGGTCAAAACAGACATCCTTCAGAGTTTGACAGATTTATAGAGACAGGAATAGTTGAGAATTAGTCAAGAGCAGGAAGAGAGGACTAATGGATCTTAAGGTAGCAAGTCTCAATCAAAATAAAGGTTGGATAGAGGGGACACAGATAGAGGTGGAATATCATTAGATACACCTAATAGGAGGATCGATATGTATTGGTTTCAGTCTAGTTCCTCATCCAGGAGACACAATAATCATCACCGCCATCATCCTTATAGGAGGAGTGACTACTTACCTAAGGAGTTCAAGAAAGTTAATCCCCCTACATTCGACGGAGAGATGAAGTCAGAAGATGTAGAGGCATGGTTTCTTGGGATGAAGAAATTCTTCAAATTGAATAGCTATTTAGAGAGCATGAAAGCCAAAATAGCTCCCTTCAGTCTTAAAAGGGAAATCAGACATTTGGTAGGAATATGTGAAGAATGTCAAAGGAATTCAGGAAGAAGAGTTGATTTCGGATGACTCCGAGAGACTCTTCAAGAAGAAGTACCTATCTGAGAGGTATTATGATGATAGATGTAAGGATTTTTATGAGATGCAAATGGGTTCTATGACAGATGATGAGTATACTAGTAGGTTCCTAGAGTTGTTCAAGTATGTGCCTTACCTTAAGGATGAGAAATAAAATATTCAAAGGTTCATCAGTGGGCTGCTAGCAACATATAGAAACCAGATTGAGTTTGATGAGCCACTGTCACTAGAAGAATCCATCAAGAAACTAAATTATTTTTATGAGTCGTCAAAGTGTAAAATTGAGCTTAAGTGTGAATTGAAGGGAAATGAGAAAGTTAAAGGGAAGTTGCCACCGAAGTGGGGAAGACCTTAGGATGCATGTGAGAAACAAAATGTTTCTCCTTACAAGAATTTTAATGCAATTGAGAAGGGACATGGGTCACAGCCTAGAGAGAAGCATAATAGAGGTGATGGCAAGGGGCTGTTGTAGTGTTAAATATGTGGAAAATATCATCGTAAGAAGGATTTTCCCTTGTACTAGGGTGGCAAGCCTTAGATATACAGTGCTCAGGAGGTTCATAAAGTTGGGGATGTTGGCCATAGCATTCCTCAAATTTATGCAGTTGTGGACAACAAACAGGAAAATCACCAAACATTCATTATTGAGATGCAAGGTAAGCTCTGTAGTCGATTTGTTTCTATTTTTATTGAGATAGGACCTAATTATAGTTATGTTAATCTTGGCATGGCAGATAACTATGGTTTGAGAAAATAAGTGCATGCAAAGTCTTGGTTGGTACAGTTTTATACAGGTACGAAGAAGAGAGTTCATCACTGTGTAAGATCTTGTGTATTTGAGTTGAATGGTATGCCTACATCATCACATCTAAATGTGATTCCATTGGAGTACATTTGTCAGTTCAATTTTGGAATTGGTTTCAGAGAGGAGAAGAGTATCCAGAGGAGAAGGAAAGCAAAAAAGCAAATAAAGGACAAGGAAAGAAAAGCAAGGACAATGAAAGCAAACATTAAGAAAGGAAAGTTATATCAAGTAGCTTTAGTGGAAATACGTGCAAGTAACTGGTTCCATGTATGATTTCCTAGCTGCTTTTGGCATGTATGGTATATGCATGTGTGTATTTGGTTCATTTTTTGTCATTGGCATGGGTTTTGATAGTGGTTTTAGCCTTGCCAAGCCATTTCCAGATAGCCATGGTGTGATGGGACTCATTATTGATTGAGCTTTGGATTGTCGGAAAGTTTTGGATCTGGGTGAGGTGGTCTTAGGAAAATCCCAAAGGTTGGGGGTGGAGATGGTTTTCTCTGGGAAGCCCTCAATAGGTAGGTGGAGAGAGGAAAATTCCTCAAGGTATGGTGAAGGATTTCTAAGGCATCCAAGCTCGGTTTGGTTCAGTGATCTTTGGACGAGTTTAGGTGAGATCATGGTAGTGTGAGGGTGGAGGTGGTTTAACCTCTGGATTCCCTTTGTTTTTTATGGATTTTTTTATCCCATGAGATCCCACATTCATGCTTGGAATATGGCATAGGGGTGCTTTGCTGAAAGAAAGATTCAGTTTAGCCCAATATATGGTGGGGTGGTACGTGAAGTCCCTAAAATTATTGGCTTTTACGTATGTCAATAAGAGCTAAGTTCCTCTTGTATTTAATGAGTAAATGTAATTTTTATTATGTGGATTTAATGGTTGTTATATCATTTTTACTTATCTAGTTATATGTTGGTTATAAGCATGCTTTTATAACATATCCAAGTTATGGCTCTTATCATGTTTGATTGATAAATGACAGGTTATTGAATGCACAGCCTAATAGATGTTATTGCATCTATTGTGAGAGGGCATTAGTCCTTCTTGGTAAACCTTAGATAAGTTTCATATGTCTATGTTTAGATATGCATTCACTACATATAGATTTCATGTTCTCAATGTGTTAGATATAATGATTTTCATGGTTAGACCAGGTTAGGTTAAGTACTTATCTAAGTTTTGTGTTAAAATCTTTGTCTGTGTGTCATACATCATTTTGGAAAGTATCATCAAGTTTTGGGCAGTGGCCTGGTGACTAGCCTTGAAAAAGTGGCTTAGATCTCGTGGTCGCTAGCACAAAACTGGGTGAAAAATACTGCAGTCTCTCCCTTATAGGCTTATGCATGCGACTGGAGGGTTACAATTGAATTCAGATAGTTTAGGGATACATATCAGTGAAACAACAATTTAACTCAGGGTTTGGGCACCGAGAAGGGTGGTTTAGCTCTTAGGGGTCTTGTAGCACCTGAGGGAAGTCAGTAAAGTCTTGGTTTGTCAACTATATTTCCTTAAGGTGATCTAGGAGGTTGAGTCATGTCATAGTTTCCTTTAGCTCATGTTTTCCACAAGAAATCTGATGAAAGTGGGTAGATATGAGAGGTGGTGTTACGGAGTGGGATTAGAGCATGGTTCAAACACTTGGACCGGATGGGCTAGATGCATGTGATTATGCATGCATTTCCATGGTTATGGTTGTCATGCATGAGTTCACTGTATGTAGTTGGTATTATCATGCATGATGTTGATATATTTATATGATTATGATTATACATGTATCATGCTAATGTGGACTGAGTTTGCATATGAGATAAGCCTCACCTAAACATCATTGAGGTATGATTTTAGTTATTGTATCTATTTGGTTTATAAGACATGGCATACTTGCAGAAAGAAGAGAATCAAAGGTGATAAGAAAAAGCTTGGACTACAGTTCACGTGACTCTCCTTACATATCATTTGGGCAACAAGGAGATGAGTATTCTCTTGATATTGAAGACACATTCAGGAGCTTGAGGGCAGAGATCAGAAGTTGCAAGGAAGACAATGACAAGTTGGTTGAGGCTTGGTTGAGGTGGAATATCATTGGATACACCTACTAGGAAGACCGATATGTATTGGTTTCATTCTAGTTCCTCGTCTAGGAGACATCATAATAATCACTGACATTATCCTTATAGGAGCATTGAGTACTTTCCTGAGGAGTTCAAGAAAGTTAATCCCCCCTACATTCGATGGAGAGATGAAGAAGTCAGAAGATGTAGATGCATGGTTGCTTGGGATGAAGAAATTCTTCAAATTGCATAACTATTCAAGAGCATGAAAGCCAAAATAGCTCCCTTCAGTCTTAAATGGAAATCGAACATTTGGTGGGAAGATGTGAAGAATGTCAAATGAATTTGAGAAGAAGAGTTGATTTGGGATGAGTTCGAGAGACTCTTCAAGAAGAAGTACTTGTCTGAGAGGTATTTTAATGATAGATCTAAGGAGTTTTATGAGATGCATATGGGTTCTATGACAGATGATGAGTATACTAGTAGGTTCCTAGGGTTGTTTAGGTATGTTCCTTACCTCAAGGATGAGAAATAAAAGATTCAAAGGTTCATCAGTGGGTTGCTAGCAGCATATAGAGACCAGATTGAGTTTGACGAGCCACGACCATTGGAAGAATCCATCAAGAAACTAAATTTTTTTATGAGCCGTCAAAGTGTAAAATTGAGCCTAAGTGTGAATTGAAGGGAAATGAGAAATTTAAAGGGAAGTGGCCACCAAAGAGGGGAAGACCTTAGGATGCATGTGAGAAACAAAATTTTGCTCCTTACAATAATTTCAATGCAGTTGAGAAGGGACATGGGTCGGAGTCTGGAGAGAAGCATAATAGAGGTGATGGCAAGGGACCGTTGTAGTGTTAGATATGTGGCAAATATCATTGTAAGAAGGATTTTCCATTGTAACAGGGTGACAAGCCTTAGATCTACAGTGCTCAGGAGGTTCAGAAAGTTGGGGATGTTGGCCATATCATTCCTCGAATTTATGCAACTGTGGACAACCACCAAACATTCATTATTGAGATGCAAGGTAAGCTCTGTAGTTGATTTGTTTCTATTTTGATTGAGCTACTACCTAATTATAGTTATGTTAATCATGACCTGGTGGATAAGTGTGGTTTGAGAAAAGAAGTGCATGCAAAGTCTTGGTTGGTATAGTTTGATACATATACGAAGAAGAGATTTCATCACTGTGTAAAGGCTTGTGCATTTGAGTTGAATGGTATGCCTACATCAGCGCATCTAAATGTGCTTCCATTGGGGTGCATTTTTCAGTTCAATTTTGTAATTGGTTTCAGAGAGGCGAAGAGTACTGAGAGGAGAAGGAAAGAAAACAAGCAAATAAAGGACAAGGAAAGAAAACAAGAAAATAAAGGACAAGGAAAGAAAAGATGAAGCAAGGAAAGTTAGATCAAGTAGCTTCAGCAAAAATACTTGCAAGTAAGAGGTTGCATGTATGATTTTCTAGCTGATTTGGCATGCATGGTATATTCATGTGTGTATTTGGTTCATTTTTTGTCATTGGCATGGGTTTTGACAGTGGTTTTAGCCTTACCTTTCCATTTCCAGATAGCCATGGTGTGATGGGATTCATTATTGGTTGAGCTTTAGATTGTCAAAAGGTTTTGGATCTGGGTGAGTTGTTCTCAGGAAAATCCCAAGGGTTGGGGGTGGAAATGGTTTTCTCTAGGAAGCCCTCAATAGGTAGGTGGAGACAAGAAAATTCCTCAAGGGATGGTGAACGAATTCTGAGGCATCTAAGCTCGATTTGTTTCAGTGATCTTGGGACTAACTTAGGTGAGATCATGGTAGTGTGAGGGTGGAGGTGGTTTAACCTCTGGATTCCCTTTGTTTTTTATGGATTGGTTTATCCCATGAGATCCCACATTCATGCTTGGAATATGGCACACGGGTGATTTGCTAAAAGAAAGATTCAGTTTAGCCCAATATATGGTGGGGTGGTACGTGAAGTCCCTGAATTTGTTGGCTTTTACATATGTCAATAAGAGCTAAGCTCCTCTTGTATTTCATGAGTAAATGTACTTTTTATCATGTGGCTTTAATGGTTTTTATATCATTTTTACTTATCTAGTTATATGTTGCTTATAAGAATGGTTTTATAACATATCCAAGTTATGGCTCTTATCACGTTTGATTGATAAATGACAGGTTATTGAATGCACGACCTAATAGATGTTATTGCATCTATTGTGAGAGGTCATTAGTCCTTCTTGGTAAACCTCAGATAAGTTTCATATCTCTATGTTTAGATATGCATTCACTACCTGTAGATCTCATGTTCTCAATGTGTTTGATAGAATGATTGTCATGGTTAGACCAGGTTAGGTTATGTACTTGTCTAAGTTTTGTGTTAAAATCTGTGTCTGTGTGTCATACATGATTTTGGAAAGTCTCGTCAAGTTCTGGGCAGTGGTCTGGTGACTAGCCCTGAAAAATTGGCTTAGATCTCGTGGTCGCTAGCACAAAACTGGGTGAAAAAGATTGTTATCTCTCCCTTATAGGCTTATGCATGCCACTAGAATGTTACAGTTGAATTCAGATAGTGGTATGCCAGTGTCTAGGGATCCATGTCATTGAAGCAACAATATAACTCTTGGGGGTCTTGTAGCACCTAAGGGAATTCAGTAAAGTCTTGGTTTGTTGACTCTATTTCCTTAAGGTGATCTAGGAGGTTGAGTCATGCCATAGTTTCCCTTAGCTCATGTTTTCCCCGGAAAATCTGGTGAAAGTGGGTAGATATGAGAGGTGGCGTTACAAAGTGGTATTAGAGCATGGTTCAAACACTTTGACCAGATGGGCTAGATGTGTGTGGTTATGCATGCATTTTCATGGTTATGGTTGGCATGCATGATGCATGAGGTCACTATATGTAGTTGGTATTATCACGCATGATGTTGATATATTTATATGATTATGATTATACATGTATCGTTCTAATGTGGACTAAGTTTGGATATGAGATAAGCCTCCCCTAAACATCATTGAGGTATGATTTTAGTTATTGTATCTATTTGGTTTATCTCACATGGTCTACTTGCAGGAAAAGAGAATCAAAGGTGACGAGAAAAAGTTTGGACTACAGTTCACGTGACTCTTCTTACAGATCATTTGGGCATATAGAGACCGGATTGAGTTTGATGAGCCACGATCACTGGAATAATCCATCAAGAAACTAAATTATTTATATGAGTCGACAAAGTGTAAAATTGAGCCTAAGTGTGAATTGACGGGAAATGAGAAATTTAAAGGGAAGTGGCCACTGAAGCGGGGAAGACCTTAGGATGCATGTGAGAAACAAAATGTTGCTCCTTACAAGAATTTCAATGAAACTGAGAAGGGACATGGGTCGCAACCTGGAGAAAAGCATAATAGAGGTGATGGCAAGGGATCGTTGTAGTGTTAGATATGTGGAAAATATAATCGTAAGAAGGATTTTCCCTTGTACTAGGGTGACAAGCCTTAGATCTACAGTGCTCGGGAGGTTCAGAAAGTTGGGGATGTTGGCCATAGCATTACTCGAATTTATGCAGTTGTGGACAGCAAGCAGGAAAATCACCAGACATTCATTATTGAGATGCAAGGTAAGCTTTGTAGTCGATTAGTTTCTATTTTGATTGAGCTAGGACCTAATTATAGTTATGTTAATCCTGACCTGGTGGATAAGTGTGGTTTGAGAAAAGAAGTGAATGCAAAGTTTTGGTTGGTACAGTTTGATACAGGTACAAAGAAGAGAGTTCATCACAGTGTAAGATCTTGTGCATTTGAGTTGAATGGTATGCCTAATTAGCACTTCTAAATGTGCTTCCATTGGGGTCATATAATATGCTTTTGGGTATGGATTGGATGTACCTCCATGAGACGGAAGTATATTTATATGACAAGGTTATTGAGTGCCTGGATGATAATGGGGAAAATAAAATCCTATAGGAAAAGAAGAAGCCTACATCAGTGAGGATGGTTATAGTTATGCAAGCTAAGGGTAGTTGCAGGAACGGGTGTGCACTATTTGCATTTCATATTTCCAGTGACAAGGGTAAGGATGTTGAGTATGCAGAAATATTCTAGAAGTAATAAGTATTGCAACAATTTCAGGATGTGTTTCCAGTAGAGATTTCAGAGTTTCCTCCCCATAGGGAAGTGTAATTTTCTATTGATTTTCTACCAGGATCACCACCAGCATCAAAGGCACCTTACAGGATGAGCACTCCATAGTTGGTGGAATTGAAATTTCACTCGAAGGAAATGATTGACAAGGGATACATTAGGCCAAGTGTATCACCTTGGGGTGAACCAGTGTTGTTTGTGAAGAAGAAGGATGGTACTCTCATGTTGTACATTAATTATAGGGAGTTGAACAAGGTGATGATCAAGAATAAGTATCTTTTATCGAGGATTGATAATTTGTTTGACCAGTTGAAGGGAGCAGCTGTGTTCTTGAAGATTGACTTAAGATAAGGATACCATCAAGTATGCATCAAAGAAGAGGGAATCTAGACAACTGCTTTTCAGACCATTTATGGGAATTATGAGTTTGTTGTAGTTCCTTTTGGTTTGACTAATGCTCCAGCTACTTTCATGTGTTTGATGAATAGTGTATTTCATCCTTATTTACACAAGTTTGTCATTGTATTCATTGATGATATATTGATATATTCTAAAAATGAGGAAGAGTGTGTCAAACACTTGGTAACAGTATTGAGATTGTTAAGAGAGCATTAGTTGTATGCCAAGCTTAGTAAATGAATTTTATGTCATACATAGGTACATTACTTGGGACATGTTGTTTCCAAGGAAGGAATTGTAGTGGATCTGGAAAAGATAAGAACTATGAGATCAGATCATTCATGGGACTAGCAGGTTACTACAGGAGCTTAATCAAGAAATTCTCATGGATCACATGTCCTAATACATCATTGCAGAGGAAATTAAAGAAATTTGAATGAACAGAGGAATGTGCAACAAGTTTTGAGCAGTTGAAGCAGTTGTTGAAAAATGCTCCAATTCTCAAGATTACATATTTAGATAAAGAGTTTGTGGTGTGCATGAATGTTTGCAAGAGAGGACTTTATGGAGTCCTAATGCAAGAGGGATAGGTAGTGTGCTATGAGTCAAGGAAATTGAACGAGCATGAGAAAAACTATGTGACTCATGACCTTGAGTTGGAAGTGATCATTCATGCATTGAATATGTGGAGGCACTATCTTCTTGGCAGGAGGTTTTTATTAATGAGTGATCACAATGAGATGAGCTACTTTTTTGACAAACCGAATTTCAATTCCAGGCAAGCTAGATAGCTGGATACCCTTAGTGAGTTTGACTTTGAGATCATATACATTAATGAAAAGGAGAACAGGGTTGCAGATGCTCTCAGTAAGAGGTTGCAGGTAAACCATGTGGAAAATGTGAGCTCTTATGGGATAGATTTACAAGACTAGATTTTATAGGCAGGACAATTGGATGAAAGGTACCAACAACTTAGGCATAGGTTACATCAGGGTACAAATGATCAAGATGTGGAATATCATCTCACATCCAACAACATCATCATTAGTTTACCTTTTTAAATCAATTCACTTCCAATTAAAACACAACACAAATGGGCAATGCACTTTGGGATTTTTATTTCCCTTATAAAAAGGATTCAATACATCAACAAATATGGAGACAGAGCAATAAATAAGCTCTTCAAGATGGCAATTTAAAAAAGGACAACTTAGATCCATCTGATATAAACTCAATAAGACAATGGACTAAATATAACCAGACCCAAAACCATTTCCAAAATGACATAAAATTCAAATTTCTCCACAAGCAATATGCCACAAAGGAATGAAACAACAATATACAAGTACATTCATTCCAACCCAAACATCTTTCAACTGTACATTTGTTCCAACTCAAACATTAAGTGAAATTACATCTTTTAACTGTAAGTGAATCGGAAAATGAATTTCACAGATTAATGCAATCACTACATTTAAAGTATATGTCTAAGAAGTTCGAATGTCAAAACCTTTGAATGTGAAATATCTGCATATTATCAAAGACTCTATTCCAAACAATACATAAATGAATTAAAACACAATTCAAATGGGTTGGACTGCCCACTATGAGCACCAAAATACCTTTATAAATCAATCTACCTCTAATTAAAACATAATACAAATGGGTAATGCACTCTCAACATTGAATTTCCCTTATAACCCGATTTACGTTGAATCCAAACACAATGCAAATTTGCTCTTACAAATCAATTTACCTCCAATTATTCCAACTATGGACATTGAATGACTCTTATAAATGAATATACAATTCAAATGGGCTGGTAGACCAACCCACTATGAGCATCAGTTTACCTTTTTAAATTAATGCACTTCAAATTAAAACACAATACAAATGGACAATGCACTCTGGGCGTTGAATTTCCCTTATAAACCAACATTCCATACATCAACAAATATGGAGACAAAGCAATAGAGAAGCTCCACAAGATGGCAATTGACAAAAGGGATGCATCTGATATGAACTCAATAAGACAACAGACTAAATCTGACCAGAACAAAAACCATTTCCAAAATGACATAAAATCTAGATTTCTCCACAAACGGGATGCCACAAAGGAATGACAATACACAAGTACATGCGTTCCAACCCAAACATCTTTCAATTGTAAATTCGTTCAAATTCAAACATTAAGTGCAATTACATCTCTTAACTATAAGTCAATCGAAAATGAATTTCACAGATTAATGTAGTCACTGCATTTAAAGTATCTGTCTAAGAAGTTCGAATGTGGAACCTCTGAATGTGAAATCTCTGCATATTATCAGAGAATCTCTTCCAAAAAATATATAAATGAATTAAAACACAATGTAAATGGGCTAGATTGTCCACTATGAGCATCAAAATACCTTTATAAATCAATGTACCTCCAAATAAAACATAATACAAATGGGTAATGCACTCTTGACATTGAATTTCCCTTATAACCCAATTTACTTCGAATCAAAACACAATGGAAAGTTACTCTTACAAATCAATTTACCTCCAATTCTGCCAACTATGGACATTGAATGACTCTTATAAATGAATAAAAAATGCAAATGAGTTGGTAGACCAACCCACTATGAGCATCATTTCACCTTTTTAAATCAATGCACTTCCAATTTAGCTCCTCAAAGATGGCAATTTACAAAAGGATAACTTAGATCCATCTGATATAAACTCAATAAGACAATAGACTAAATCTGACCAGAACCAAAACCATTTCCAAAGTGACATAAAATCCATATTTCTCCACAAAGTAGATGTCGCAAAGGAATGAAACAACAACACACAAGTACATTCGTTACAACCCAAACATCTTTCAACTGTACATTCGTTTCAACCCAAAAATTAAGTGCAGTTACATCTTTTAACTGTAATTGAATCGGAAAATGAATTTCACATATTAATGTAATCACTGCATTTAAAGTATATATCTAAGAAGTTCGAATGTAAAACCTTTGAATGTGAAATCGTTGCATATTATCACAGACTCTATTCCAAACAATACATAAATGAATTAAACCACAATGCAAATGGGCTGGACTTCCCACTATGAGCATCAAAATACCTTTATAAATCAATGTACCTCCAATTAGAACACAATGCAAATGGGTAATGCACTCTTGGCATTGAATTTCCCTTACAACCCAATTTACTTCGAATCCAAACGCAATACAAAGTTGCTCTTACAAATGAATTTACATCCAATTTTGCCAGCTATGGACATTGAATGACTCTTATAAATGAATATACAATGAAAATGGGCTGGTAGACCAACCCACTATGAGCATCAATTTACGTTTTTAAATCAATGCACTTCCAATTAAAACAAAATACAAATGGGCAATGCATTTTGGGCATTGAATTTCCCTTATAAACGAACATTCAATACATCAACAAATATGGAGATAAAGAAATAAAGAAGCTCCTCAAGATGGCAATTCACAAAAGGAAAACTTAGATCCATCTGATATAAACTCAATAAGACAACAGACTAAATCTGATCAGAACCAAAACCATTTCCAAAATGACATAAAATCGATATTTCTCCACAAACCAGATGCCACAAAAAAAATGAAACAGCAATACAAAAGTACATTCGTTCCAACCCAAACATCTTTCAATTGTAAATTTATTCCAACCCAAAAATTAAGTGCAATTACTTTTTTTAACTATAAGTGAATCAGAAAATGAATTTCACAGATTAATGCAGTCATTGTACTTTAAGTATCTGTCTAAAAATTTTGAATTTGAAACCTATGAATGTGAAATCTCTGCATATTATCATAGACTCTATTCCAAACAATACATAAATTAATTAAAACACAATCCAAATGGGCTGGACTACCCACTATGAGCATCAAAATACCTTTATAAATCAATGTACCTCCAATTAAAACATAATACAAATGGGTAATGCACTCTCGGAATTGAATTTCCCTTATAACCCAATTTACTTCGAATCCAAGCAACAATGCAAAGTTGCTCTTACAACTCAATTTACCTTAAATTCTACCAACTATGGACATTAAATGACTCTTATAAATGAATATACAATCAAAATGGGTTGGTAGACCAGCCCACTATAAGCATCAGTTTACCTTTTTCAATCAATGCACTTCCAATTAAAACACAATACAAAGGGATAATGCACTTTGGGCATTGAATTTCCCTTATAAACCAACATTCAATACATCAACAAATATGGATACAAAGCAATAAAGAAGTTCCTCAAGATAGAAATTTGCAAAAGCATAACTTAGAGCCATCTTATATAAACTCAATAAGACAACAGACTAAATCTGACCAGAACCAAAACCATTTCCAAAATGACATAAAATCCATATTTCTCCACAAACCAGATACCACAAAGGAATGAAACAACAATACACAAGTACATTCATTCCAACCCAAACATCTTTCAACTCTACATTCGTTCCAACCCAAACATTAAGTGCAATTACATTTTTTAACTGTAAGTGAATTCGAAAATGAATTTCACAGATTAATGCAGTCACTCCATTTAAAGTAATTTTCTAAGAAGTTCGAATGTGAAATATCTGCATATTATCACAGACTCTCTCCCAAACAATACATAAATGAATTAGATCACAATGCAAATGGGCTGGACTTCCTACTATGAGCATCAAAATACCTTTATAAATCAATGTACCTCCAACTAAAACATAATACAAATGGGTAATGCACTCTCGGCATTGAACTCCCTTATAACCCAATTTACTTCGAATGCAAACACAATGCAAAGTTGCTCTTATAAATCAATTTACCTCCAATTCTGTGAACTATGGACATTGAATGACTCTTTTTAATGAATATACAATCCAAATGGGCTAGTAGACCAACCCACTATGAGCATCATTTTACATTTTTAAATCAATGCACTTCCAATTAAAACACAATGCAAATGGGCAATGCACTATGGGCATTGAATTGCCCTTATAAACCAACATTCAACACATCAACAAATATGGAGACATAGCAATAAAGAAGCACCTCAAGATGGCAATTTACAAAAGGACAACTTAGATCCATCTGATATAAACTCAATAAGACAATAGAATAAATCTGACCAGAACCAAATCCATTTCCAAAATGACATAAAATCCAGATTTCTCCACAAACCAGATGCCACAAAGGAATGAACAACAATACACAAGTACATTCGTTCCAACCCAAACATTAAGTGCAATTACATCTATTAGCTCTAAGTGAATCGGAAAATGAATTTCATTGATTAATGCAGTCACTCCATTTAAAGTATCTATCTAAGAAGTTCGAATGTGAAAACTTTGAATGTGAAATCTCTGCATATTATCACAGACTCTAATCCAGACAATACATAAATGAATTAAAACATAATGGAAATGGGCTAGAATGCCCACTATGAGCATCAAAATACCTTTATAAATCAATGTACCTCAAATTAAAACATAATACAAATACAAATGTGTAATGCACTCTCGACATTGAATTTCCCTTATAACCTAATTTACTTTGAATCTAAACACAATGCAAAGTTGCTCTTACAAATTAATTTACCTCCAATTCTGGCAACTATGGACAATGAATGACTCTTATAAATGAATATACAATTCAAATGGGTTGGTCTACCATGAGCATCATTTTACCTTTTTAAATCAATGCACTTCCAATTAAAACACAATACAAATCGCCAATGCACTCTTGTTATTGAATTTCCGTTATAAACCAACATTCCATACATTAACAAATATGGAGACAGAGCAATAAAGAAGCTCCTCAAGATGGAAATTTACAAAAGGACAACTTAGATCTATCTGATATAAATTCAATAAGACAACAGACTAAATCTGACCAGAACCAAAACCATTTCCAAAATGACATAAAATCTAGATTTCTCCACAAACTAGATGCTACAAAGGAATGAAACATCAATACACAAGTACATTCGTTCCAACCCAAACATCTTTCAACTATACATTTGTTTCAACTCAAACATTAAGTGTAATTACATATTTTAACTGTAAGTGAATTGGAAAATGAATTTCACATATTAATGCAGTCATTGCATTTAAATTATCTGTCTAAGAAGTTCGAATGTGAAACCTTTGAATTTCCCTTAAAAACCTTTGAATTTCCCTTACATTTTCAAATCAATGCACTTCCAATTAAAACACAATACAAATGGGCAATGCACTATGGGCATTGAATTTCCTTTGTAAACCAACATTAAATACATCAACAAATATGGAGACATAGCAATAAATAAGCACCTCAAGATGGAAATTTACAAAAGGACAACTTAGATCCATCTGATATAAACTCAATAAGACAACAAACTAAATCTTACCAGAACAAAATCCATTTCCAAAATGACATAAAATCCAAATTTCTCCACAAACCAGATGCCACAAAGGAATGAAACAACAATACACAAGTACATTCGTTCCAACCCAAACATTAAGTGCAATTACATCTGTTAACTCTAAGTGAATTGGAAAATGAATTTCACAGATTAATGCAGTCACTCCATTTAATGTATCTATCTAAGAAGTTCGAATGTGAAACCTTTGAATGTGAAATATCTGCATATTATCACAGACTCTATTCCAAACAATACATAAATGAATTAAAACACAATGCAAATGGGCTAGAATGCCCACTATGAGCATAAAAATACCTTTATAAATCAATGTACCTCAAATTAAAACATAATACAAAAACAAATGGGTAATGCACTCTCGACATTGAATTTCCCTTATAACCCAATTTACTTTGAATCCAAACACAATGTAAAGTTGCTCTTACAAATCAATTTACCTCCAATTCTGGCAACTATGGACAATGAATGACTCTTATAAATGAATATACAATGCAAATGGGCTGGTAGACCAGCCCACTATGAGCATCATTTTACCTTTTTAAATCAATGCGCTTCCAATTAAAACACAATACAAATGGGCAATGCACTCTGGTTATTGAATTTCCCTTATAAACCAACATTCCATACATCAACAAATATGGAGATAGAGCAATAAAGAAGCTCCTCAAGATGGAAATTTACAAAAGGACAACTTAGATCCATCTGATATAAACTCAATAAGACAACAGAGTAAATCTAACCAGAACCAAATCCATTTCCAAAATGATATAAAATCCAGATTTCTCCACAAACCAGATGCCACAAAGGAATGAAACAAAAATACACAAGTGCATTCGTTCCAACCCAAACATTAAGTGCAATTACATCTATTAACTCTAAGTGAATCAAAAAATGAATTTCATTGATTAGTGCAGTCACTCCATTTAAAGTATCTGTCTAAGAAGTTCGAATGTGAAACCTCTAAATGTGAAATATCTGTATATTATCACAGACTCTATTCCAAAAAATACATAAATGAATTAAAACACAATGCAAATGGGCTAGACTTCCCACTATGAGCATCAAAATACCTTTATAAATCAATGTACCTTCAAATAAAACATAATACAAATGGGTAATGCACTCTCTGCATTGAATTTCCCTTATAACCCAATTTACTTCGAATCCAAACACAATGCAAAGTTGCTCTTACAAAGCAATTTACCTCCAATTCTGCCACTATGGATATTGAATGACTCTTATAAATGAATATAAAATGCAAATGGGATAGTAGAGCAACCCACTATGAGCATAATTTTACCTTTTTAAATCAATGCTCTTCCAGTTAAAACATAATAAAAATGGGAAATGAACTCTAGGCATTGAATTTCCCTTATAAACCAACATTCAATACATCAACAAATATGGACACAAAGCAATAAAGAATCTCCTAAAGATTGAAATTTACAAAAGGACAACTTAGATCCATCTGATATAAACTCAATAAGACATCAAACTAAATCTGACTAGAACCAGAACCAAAACCATTTCCAACATGACATAAAATCCAAATTTCTCCACAAACCAGATGCCACAAAGGAACAAAAAAAAATACACAAGTACAATCATTCCAACCCAAACATCTTTCAACTATACATTCGTTCCAACCCAAACATTAAGTGCAATTACATCTTTTAACTATAAGTGAATCGGAAAATGAATTTCACATACTAATGCAGTCACTACATTTAAAGTATATGTCGAAAAAGTTCAAATGTGAAACCTCTGAATGTGAAATCTTTGCATATTATCACATACTCTATTCCATACAATAGATAAATGTATTAAAACACAATGAAATTGGGTTGTACTTCCCACTATGAGCATCAAAATACCTTTATAAATCAACGTACCTCCAATTAAAACATAATACAAATGGGTAATGAACTCACGACATTGAATTTCCCTTATAACCCAATTTACTTTGAATCCAAACACAATGCAAAGTTGCTCTTACAAATCAATTTACCTCCAATTCTTCCAACTATGGACATTGAATGACTCATATAAATGAATATACAAATCAAATGGGTTGGTAGACCAGCCCACTATGAGCATCATTTTACCTTTTTAAATCAATGCAATTCCAATTAAAACACAATACAAATGGGCAATGCACTCTCGACATTGAATTTCCCTTATAAACCAACAATCCATACATCAACAAATATGGACACAGAGCAATAAAGAAGATCCTGAAGATGGAAATTTACAAAAGGACAACTTAGATCCATGTGATATAAACTCAGTAAGACAACAGAATAAATCTGACCAGAACTAAAATCATTTCCAAAATGACATAAAATCCATATTTCTCCACAAAATAGATGCCACAAAGGAATGAAACAACGATACACAAGTACATTCATTCCAACCCAAACATCTTTCAACTGTACATTCGTTCCAACCCAAAAATTAAGTGCAATTACATCTTTTAACTATAATTGAATCAGAAAAAGAATTTCACAGATTAATGTTGTCACTGCATTTAAGGTATATGTCTAAGAAGTTCGAATGTGAAAACTTTGCATATTATCAAAGACTCTATTCCAAACAATAAATAAATGAAATAAAACACAATGAAAATGGGCTGGACTACCCACTATGAGCATCAAAATACCTTTATAAATCAATGTACCTCAAATTAAAACATAATACAAATGGGTAATGCACTCTCAGAATTGAATTTCCCTTATAACCCATTTTACTTCGTTGCAAACACAATATAAAGTTGCTCTTACAAATCAGTTTACATCCAATTCTTCCAACTATGGACATTGAATGACTCTTATAGATGAATATACAATGCAAATGGGTTGGTAGACCAGCCCATTATGAGCATCAATTTACCTTTTTAAATCAATGCACTTCCAATTAAAACACAATACAAATGGGCAATGCACTCTAGGCATTGAATTTCCCTTATAAACCAACATTTAATACATCAACAAATATGGACATAGAGCAATAAAGAATCTCCTTAGGATGGCAATTTACAAAAGGACAACTTAGATCCATCTAATATAAACTCAATAAGACAACAGACAAAATTTGACCAGAACCATAACCATTTCCAAAATGACATAAAATCCATATTTCTCCACAAACCAGATGCCACAAAGGAATGAAACAACAATACAAAAGTACATTCATTCCAACCCAAACATATTTCAACTATACATTCATTCCAAAACATTTAGTGTAGTTACATTTTTTAACTGTAAGTGAATTGGAAAATGAATTTCACAGATTAATGCAGTCACTGTATTCAAAGTATCTGTCTAAGAAGTTCGAATGTGAAACCTCTGAATGTGAAATCTTTGCATATTATCATAGACTCTATTCCAAACAATACATAAATGAATTAAAATGCAATGAAAATGGGCTAGACTGCCCGCTATGAGCATTAAAATACCTTTATAAATCAATGTACCTCCAATTAAAACATAATACAAATGGGTAATGCACTCTCCACATTGAATTTCCCTTATAACCCAATTTACTTCGAATCCAAAAACAATGCAATGTTGCTCTTGCAAATCAATTTACCTCTAATTCTTCCAACTATGGACATTGAATGACTCTTATAAATGAATATACAATGAAAATGGGTTGGTAGACCAGCCCACTATGAGCATTAGTTTACCTTTTTAAATCAATGCACTTCAAATTAAAACACAATACAAATGGGCAATGCATTCTAGGCATTGAATTTCCCTTATAAACCAACATTCAATAGATCAACAAATATGGAGATAGAGCAATAAAGAAGTTCCTCAAGATGGAAATTTACATAAGCACAACTTAGATCCATCTTATATAAACTCAATAAGACAACATACTAAATCTCACCAGAACCAAAACCATTTCCAAAATGACAAAAAATCCATATTTCTCCACAAACCAGATGCCACAAAGGAATGAAACAACAATACACAAGTACATTATTTCCAACCCAAACATCTTTCAACTATACATTTGTTCCAACTCAAATATTAACTGCAATTACATCTTTTAACTCTAAGTGAATCAGAAAATGAATTTCACAGATTAATGCAGTCACTTCATTTAAAGTATATGTCTAAGAAGTTCGAATGTGAAACCTCTAAATGCGAAATCTCTGCATATTATCACATACTATTTTCCAAAAAATACATAAATGAATTAAAACACAATGAAAATGGCTTCGTATCCCCACTATGAGCATCAAAATACCTTTATAAATCAATGTAACTCCAATTAAAACATAATACAAATGGGTAATGCACTCTCGGCATTGAATTTCCATTATAACCCAATTTAATTTGAATCCAAACACAATGAAAATGTGCTCTTACAAATCAATTTATCTCCAATGTGCCAACTATGGACATTGAATGACTCTTATAAATGAATATAAAATGCAAATGGGCTAGTAGACCAGCCCACTATGAGCATCATTTTACCTTTTTAAATCAATGCACTTCCAATTAAAACATAATACAAATGGGAAATGCACTCTTGGCATTGAATTTCCTTTATAAACCAAAATTCAATACATCAACAAATATGGACACAGAGAAATAAAGAAGCTCCTCAAGATGGCAATTTACAAAAGGACAACTTAGATCCATCTGATATAAACCCAATAACACAACAAACTAAATCTGACCAGAACCAAAACCATTTCCAAAATGACATAAAATATAGATTTCTCCACAAACTAGATGCCACAAAGGAATGAAACAACGATACACAAGTACATTAGTTCCAACCCAAACATCTTTCAAATGTACATTCATTCCAACCCAAACATTAAGTGCAATTACATCTTTTAACTGTAAGTGAATCGGAAAATGAATTTCACAGATTAATTTTGTCACTACATTTAAAGTATCTGTCTAAGAAGTTCGAATGTGAAAGCTCTGAATGTGAAATCTCTGCATACTATCACACACTCTATTCCAAACAATAGATAAATGAATTAAAACACAATGAAAATGGGTTGGATTGCCCACTATGAGCATCCAAATATCTTTATAAATCAATGTACCTCCAATTAAAATATACTGCAAATGGGTAATGCACTCTCGGCATTGAATTTCACTTATAACCCAATTTACTTTCAATCAAAATACAATGTAAAGTTTCTCTTACAAATCAATTTACATCCAATTCTTCCAACTATGGACATTGAATGACTCTTATAAATGAATATACAATGCAAATGGGCCAGTAGATGAGACCACCATGAGCATCAGTTTACCTTTTTAAATCAAAGCACTTCCAATTAAAACACAATACAAATGGGCAATGCACTCTTGGAATTGAATTTTCTTTATAAACCAACATTCCATACATCAACAAATATGGAGACAGATAAATAAAGAAGCTCCTCAAGATGGAAATTTACAAATGGACAACTTAGATCCATCTAATATAAACTCAATAAGACAACAAAATAAATATGACTAGAACCAAAACCATTTCCAAAATGACATAAAATCCATATTTCTCCACAAACTAGATGCCACAAAGGAATGAAACAACAATACACAAGTACATTCGTTCCAACCCAAACATCTTTCAACTGTACATTCGTCCAACCCAAATATTAAGTGCAATTACATCTTTTAACTGTAAGTGAATAAAAAAATGAGTTTCACATATTAATGCAGTCACTGCATTTAAAGAATATGTCTAAGAAGTTTGAATGTGAAATCTCTGCATATTATCACAGACTGTATTCCAAAAAATACATAAATAATTAAAACACAATGCAAATGGGTTGGACTGCCCACAATGAGCATCAGAATGCCTTTATAAATCAATGTACCTCCAATTAAAACATAATACAATTGGATAATGCACTCTCGGCAATGAATTTCCATTATAACCTAATTTACTTCGAATCCAAACACAATGCAAAGTTGCTCTTACAAATCAATTTACATCCAATTCTGCCAACTATGGACATTTAATGACTCTTATAAATGAATATACAATGCAAATGGGTTGGTAGACCATCCCACTATGAGCATCAGTTTACCTTTTTAAATCAATGCACTTCCAATTAAAACACAATACAAATGGGAAATGCACTCTAGGCATTGAATTTCCCTTATAAACCAAGATTCAATACATCAACAAATATGGAGACAGGTCAATAAAGAAGCTCCTCAAGATGGCAATTTACAAAAGGACAACTTAGATCCATCTTATATAAACTCAATAAGACAAAAAACTAAATCTGAGCAGAACCAAAACCATTTCCAAAATGACATAAAATCCATATTTCTCCACAAACCAGATGCCACAAAGGAATGAAACAACAATACACAAGTACATTCGTTCCAACCAAAACATTAAGTGCAATTACATTTTTTAACTGTAAGTGAATCAGAAAATGAATTTCACAGATTAATGCAGTCGCTGCATTTAAAGTATTTGTCTAAGAAGTTCGAATGTGAAACCTTTGAATGTGAAATCTCCGCATATTATCATAGACTTTATTCCAAGCAATACAAAGATTAATTAAAACATAATGCAAATGGGCTAGATTGCCCACTATGAGCATCAAAATACCTTTATAAATCATTGTACCTCCAATTAAAACATAATACAAATGGGTAATGCACTCTCAGCATTGAATTTCCCTTATAACCCAATTTACTTCGAATCCAAACACAATGCAAAGTTTTTCTTAGAAATCAATTTTCCTCCAATTCTACCAACTATGAACATTGAATGAATCTTATAAATGAATATACAATGCAAATAGGTTGGTAGACCAGCCCACTATGAGCATCAGTTTACCTTTTTAAATCAATGCACTTCCAATTAAAACACAATACAAATGGGCAATGCACTCTCGACGAAGAATTTTCCTTATAAACCAGCATTCAATACATCAAAAAATATGGAGACAGAGCAATAAAGAAGCTCATAAATATGGAAAATTACAAAAGGACAATTTAGATCCATCGAATATAAACACAATAATACAATAGACTAAATCTGACCAAAACCAAATCCATTTCCAAAATGACATAAAATCCAGATTTCTCCACAAACGAGATTCCACAAAGGACTGAAACAACAATACACAGGTACATTCGTTCCAACACAAACAGTAAGTTCTATTACATCTTTTAACTGTAAGTGGATCGGAAAATGAATTTCAAAGATTAATACAGTCATTGCATTTAAAGTATTTGTCTAAGAAGTTCAAATGTGAAACTTTTGAATGTGAAATATTTGCATATAATCACGGACTCTATTCCAAACAATAAATAAATGAATTAAAACACAATGAAAATGGGTTGGCCTTCCAACAATGAGCATCAAAATACTTTTATAAATTAATGTACCTCCAATTAAAACATAATACAAATGTGTAATGAACTCTCGACATTGAATTTCCCTTATAACCCAATTTCCTTCGAATCCAAAAACAATGCAAAGTTTCTCTTACAAATCAATTTACCTCCAATTTTTCCAACTATGGACATTAAATGACTCTTATAAATGAATATAAAATACAAATGGGCTAGTAGACCAACCCTCTGTGAGCATCATTTTACCTTTTTAAATCCACGCACTTCCAATTAAAACACAATATAAATGGGCAATGCACTTTGGGCATTGAATTTACCTTATAAACCAACATTCAATACATCAACAAATAGGGAGACAGAGCAATAAAGAAGCTCCTGAAAATGGAAATTTACAAAAGGACAACTTATATCCATCTGATATAAACGCAATAAGACACTAAATCTGACCAGAACCAAAACCATTTCCAAAATGACATAAAATCCATATTTCTCCACAAACCAGATGCCATAAAGGAATGAAACATCAATACACAAGTACATTTGTTCCAACCCAAACATCTTTCAACTGTACATTTGTTCCAACCCAAGCATCTTTCAACTGTACATCCGTTCCAACCCAAACATTAAGTGTAATTACATCTTTTAATTGTAAGCGAATCGGAAAATGAATTTCATAGGTTAATGGAGTCACTACATTTAAAGTATCTGTCTAAGAAGTTCGAATATGAAACCTTTGAATGTGAAATCTCTGTATATTATCACAGATTCTATTCCAAACAATAGATAAATGAATTATAACACAATGAAAATGGGGTAGACTACCCACTATGAGCATCAAAATACCTTTATAAATCAATGTACGTCCAATCAAAACATAATATAAATGGGTAATGCACTCTCAGCATTGAATTTCCATTATAACCCAATTTACTTCGAATCCAAACATGATGAAAATTTTCTCTTACAAATAAATTTACCTCTAATTCTGCTAACTATGGACATTGAATGACTCTTATAAATGGATATACAATGCAAACGGGCTAGTAGACCAGCACACTATGAGCATCAGTTTACCTTTTTAAATCAATGCACTTCTAATTAAAACACAATACAAATGGTGTTAAAATTGGAAACCAGGGAAAAACTTCATGTGGGTCATCTTATTCATGACTGATAATATTTTTATTAGATTCCTCTCGTCGAGAGGTGTAGGATTGATATAAATATCATCCGATTCCGATAAGTATTCATGGAGATATGAATTTATTTTGATTATGGAATTATTATCAAGCCGACCTACAACTCATGTAGGCTCAGAAGCCCAATAGTCGCATCTATTCACCCACCAACGTTGTGTATAAATATAAGAGGACTTTTCCTCATTTGGACTCACTCATCTCATCACATCTCTCTCTCTACTGCGCAGATATGAGTCTCTTCTCTACTGCGCTGAAATGGGTCTCTCTTTCTCACACATGTGAAGCTGGAAGCTGTTGAATTTGAAGTTGCAACTGCAGAAGTAAAGATTGACTTGCGTGGCCTAGAATATCTCCTCTTTGGAACTGCGTTGTAGGTTCATCTGAACCTCCTCTGAAAGCCACAACTTTTGGTGGTGGAATGAAGTCAATCCGACGAACGGTTTGCAAGATATCGACTGCCCTAGTTTGAAGCCGAAAATTGCTGAAACTGAAGCTGCAACTGCAGAAGTAAAGATTGACTTGCGTGGCATAGAAGATCTCCCCTTTGGAACTACGTTGTAGGTTCATCTGAACCTCCTTTGAAAGCCTCAACTTTTGGTGGTGGAATGAAGTCAATCCGACGAACGGTTTGCAAGATATCGACTGCCCTAGTTTGAAGCCGGAAACTGTTGAAACTAAAGCTGCAACTGCAGAAGTAAAGATTGAATTGGTGGCCTAGAAGATCTCCTCATCCGAACTGCATTGTAGTTTCATCTGAACCTCCTCTGGAAGCCGAAACTTTTGGTGGTGGAATGAAGTCAATCCGACTGTCGGTTTGTGAGATATGGTCTACCCTAGTTTGATAATGAAGCCGCTAATGCTGTTACTACTGATCTAGGGCTTGCTACTGCTTATATGAATCAGATTTATTGTACTATTTCTCTCTGCTGAATTATTTAAGATAAAAGAAGATTTGATCAAAGGGTTTCCCCACACATTGTGGGGTTTGTCCCTGGCTAGCCGCCACATCTTGTGTCTCTTGTCTTGGCTTGTTTTCTGTCGATCGTTTAATGTTCTATCTGCACTTTACTTTATGTACATGTGATTTCTAATTGGTGGAATATAATAAGAAAAAGAAGTAAACTGTTATAAGCATAGAACATACCATAACTTAACATGGTATCGGAGCTGAGGTGAAGACAAAGCCCGAGCAAGAGCAAGAGCAATCATTGAAGAGAAGATTGGCAAGGCTATCCTAAAAGAACTATGGGGTCCTCAACACTCTTTCCTGACGAAGACAAGCTCCATGAGAACGCTGACTATCACGGATGGAAGATGTCTATCGATCTAACCCTTGAAGATCAAGGAGTGCTGGACCATGTAAGAGGCAATATTGTTGAGCCTTCATCAAATGCATCTATTGCTGCCTGGAACAAATGGAAAAATGGAGAAGTCAAAACAAAGAAGATCATCCGGGACTCTATCGACAAGCACTTGGTGGCCTACATCTCTGATCTAGACACCTCCAAGGAAATCTACGACAGACTGGTGAGTTTATTTAAAGTTAATGATGCAAATCAAGTTTTGTTTCTTAGAAATAGGCTGAGGGAAATCAAGAAGGGTAAAGATGAAAGTATGCAAGCATACTTCTGAAGAATCACCGAGATCAAGAACGATCTCCTATCTATTGGGGAAACTATTACTGACAGAGAAATGGCACTCACAACTCTTGGAGGATTTCCATTTGAATGGTATGTGTTCAGGACTATTCTTTTGAACTATAATGTAATTCCTGGTTTCGAGGAATTAATGGCTAGATGCATTCAAGAAGAAACAAGGGAAGAAGTGCAAGAAATGCCCATGCCTAAAGGTCCTCATGCTGCCTTTTCTTCTCATGCAAAGAAAAAAAATAATTCTGGGACTAAATCAAAAGGAAAGGCTGGACCTAAGGCTAGAAGAAAATGACGATGTTACATTTGCGATAAAGCAAGTCACTATGTATGAGATCATGATCATCATGAGGAATGAGATCATAGACATAAAGTGCAACATGAGATCATGGACATATAGGATAGCATGATGATGATGCACACTAGTTTGAGCAACATTATGATGGATAAAATCATGGACATGGGCAGCATGATGATAATCATGATTAGAGAAGCATGGTACAGTATGTAGTGATGCAACTCGAAATCCTTCTGATGGCAATAAAAGGAATGACAAATTCAACAGCAAAGGTAAGAGGAGAGTTGGGAATCAAGGAAGAGGACAAGCATTCAAGAAGGCTAGAAATTCTAGGATGTATTAAATGCACCTGACCTCAAAAGGAACCTAGTGTCCATCTTGGCAATGGAAGACAGAGGCTACAAGGTAACCTTCAGCAATGGCAAGGTATGTATATGGAAAAATAATGTTAAAGATGCCTTTACTCTTGGGTTTAGTGTTGATTCATTATATCAAGTCGATGGAAGTCCGCTAGGTGTCATGTCTTGTGACACAACTCTTTAGTCCGAACTTTGGCATCAGAGGTTTGCCCATCTTCATTACAAAGCTCTACCCGATGTAATACAGATGGTAACAGGGATGCCCGAATTCCAAGTAGAGAAAGAAGGTGTATGTCTAGGATGTGCCAAAGGAAAGCTCAAAATGGGACCATTCCCCTCAAGCCAAAGCAAGACCTCTGATATATTACAATTGGTTCACTCAGGCATACCTGAGGTTGGCATTAAGAGGGAGACTACTACACCACATACTCCTGAGTAGAATGGTGTGGTGGGAAGGAAGAACCGCACGATGATGGAAGTTGTCCGGGCCATGCTACATGATCAAAGACTTCCGAAGTTTCTATGGACTGAAGCTGCAAACACTGCCGTATATGTACAAAATCGATGCCCTCATCAAGCATTGGGTTCCAAGACTCCTGAAGAAAAATTCACCGATAAGAAACCTGATGTTTCTCATTTTAAAATTTTTGGAAGCCCTGTATACTTTCATGTGCCGAAAGAGAAAAGAAATAAATTGGGAGCATCTAGAAAGAAGGGAATTTCCGTGGGCTATGGTGAAAATACTAAAGGCTATAGAATCGATGTAGTCGGTCAAAGGGAAGTCATAATTAGTCATGATGTCACCTTTGATGAAGATATGGCTCTCAGCAAGGTGATCAATCTTCCGACTTTGAGGAGCTCTCAAGAAGCCGACACCAAGGAACCGAAAGAAAAGGATGATGAATCAATGCCTGATGTAGAAGAACCCATGGATCCAATTGATCCTCCTCCATATGAGAAGGAAGGTATAGACTATGATATTTGCACCTGTTGCCAGATATACGACCATCCTCTTGATCATAGCCCTTGTGGCTTCACAAGGATAGAACCTACATCAGATGGATGTCAAGACCGCGTTCTTGCATGGTTCTATCAAAGAAGAGGTATATGTGGAGAAACCTGAAGGATTTGAGATTTATGATTGAAAATATCATGTATGCAGGTTGAAGAAGGCTCTCTATAGGCTGAAGCAAGCACCCCGAGCATGGTATGAGAGGATTGATAGCTACTTGATGAAGCTGGGATTCACTAGGAGTGAAGCCGATCCTAACCTTTACTTTAAGGTTGAAGATGACAAGCCTCTCATACTGGTGTTGTATGTGGATGACATCTTTCTAATAGGTGCAAACCCTCTCATTCACAAATGTAAGAGGGAGATGGCTTCTGAATTTGAAATGAAGGACCAAGGACTTGAAGTGTGGCAGAAGCCAAGGGAAATTTTCCTATCTCAAGGAAAGTATGTGGTAAATATATTGGAAATATTCGGTATGATGGACTGCAAGCATGTGACTACCTCGAGGATCTTAACTTTTAGAAGTTATATGGTAGTGATGTCGGACCAAACTTGGGAAATGCCTCTGAGTTTCAAAAACTCATTCGCATTGATGTTCTTGGTGAACCTCTGTCCGAACATATGTTTTGCAGTTAGCATTGTGAGATCATATTTGGTTGAGCTTCACTGGATTGATGCCTGGAATCTTCTGAGATGTCTTTAGGACACAACCTCTCATGGATTAAGATACACTACCGGAGATGTGAGACTATTTGGATACACAGATGCTGACTAGGCAGGCAATGTGGAGGACCGTAAGAGCACTTCCGGGTGTTGTTTCTCCTTGGGATCTGCTTCGATATCCTGGATGAGCAGGAAACAAAATTCGGTGGCTTTGAGCACCACCGAAGCAGGATATATTGTTGCTAGCATAACCTCATGTGAGGCAGTCTGGTTGCGAAAGCTCTTCAGTGAGCTGTTTGGATTTACATTGGATACCACTGTGATTCTCTGTAACAACCAGAGGTGGGATTCGATTATTGAGGAATCCCGTATTCGTTAATTGCTCCAGCAGATAGACATCATCTGGGATATGGTAAGTCGATGAGCAAGGAAGCTCCATCACATTAAGATGATGTACAGGTTAATACACCTTGTCAAAGCCTCGAGGAAAGATCTAATCTATGATTTTCCCAAACGACTTGGAGTCGGAAAGAAACCCTTGTACAAGGGTCCTGCATGTTGCATACATTGAGCTTTGGGAGCTCTGAGGGCTTGCGGTTCCTACTGGAGCAACATATGACCATAGGGTGACTCACCCTCCCCTGGTGGTGCACACTGGAACAAGATGATTCGCTCTCTTGTGGGACAAGATGATTCGCTCTCTTGTGGAACAGGATGATTCGCTCTCCTGTGTAGCAGGATGATTAGTTCTCCTGTGAGGCCTGGATTGATGTGTTCTCCATGGCAGCCTGGATTGATGTGTTCTCCACGGCGATTGTAGCAGGATTGATGTGTTCTCCTGTGAGGCCTGGATTGATGTGTTCTCCATGGCAATTGTAGCAGGATTGATGTGTTCTTCTGTGAGGACAGGATTGATTAGTTCTCCTGTCGAGGCATCCTACCCATGCAGTCTGGGACTCATGGGAAGTACCTCTCATCTGATCAATGAGCAGGGAAATGAAGTTAGGGACCATAGTAGTACCGATGGACGCATCGTTGTAACTACCATACTCCCTATGCTAGGATGACCTCCATTGATCTGGGATCAATGATACTGGTCTGGGACCAATGGTAGGAGTGGTACTTACTATGAAGCTGACTTTGGGTCAGCTGAGACTGGTCTGGGACCAGTGGTACACACTTTGAGACTGACTTTGAGTCAGTGGAGGATGATACTAGTCTAGGACCAGTGAAGTTGTACTCACTATGACGCTGACTTCGGGTTGGTTGAGACTGGTCTGGGACCAGTGGTACATACTCTGAGACTGACTTTGAGTCAGTATGATACATCCTCGATCATTTCTTCTTCTTCATAATTCGGACAAAAGCAGAGCAGAACAGAACAATGCAAGAGCAGAGAAGAATAGAGCAAAACAATACAGATCAGTGCAGGGCAGAACAAGACAAACCAGAACAGGCATAATAGAGCAGAGCAGGGCAAGGGTCAGGCTGTATAGGGCAGTGCATTTGATGGATGAATAGTAACGAACGATAGACAGATTGCAGATGAAGTTCTCCATGGTTGAGAGGGAGTGTTAAAATTGGCAACCAGGGAAAAACTTCAAGTGGGTCATCTTATTCATGGCTGATAATATTTTTATTAGATTCCTCTCGTCGAGAGGTGTAGGATTGATATAAAGATCATCCAATTCCGATAAGTATGCATGGAGACATGAATTTATTTTGATTATGGAATTATTATCAAGCCGACCTACAACTCATGTAGGCTCAGAAGCCCCACAGTCGCATCTATTCACCCACCAACGTTGTGTATAAATATAAGAGGAATTTTCCTCATTTGGACTCACTCATCTCATCACATCTCTCTCTCTCTCTATTGCGCAGATATCAGTCTCTTCTCTACTGCGCTGAAATGGGTCTCTCTCTCTCACACATGTGAAGCCGGAAGTTGTTGAATTTGAAGCTGCAAGTGCAGAAGTAAATATTGACTTGCGTGGCCTAGAAGATCTCCTCTTTGGAACTGCGCTATAGGTTCATCTGAACCTCCTCTGCAAGCCACAACTTTTGGTGGTGGAATGAAGTCAATCTGACGAACGGTTTGCAAGATATCGACTGCCCTAGTTTGAAGCCGGAAATTGCTGAAACTGAAGCTGCAACTGCAGAAGTAAAGATTGACTTGCGTGGCCTAGAAGATCTCCTCTTTGGAACTGCGCTTGTAGGTTCATCTGAACCTCCTTTGAAAGCCTCAACTTTTGGTGGTGGAATGAAGTCAATCCGACGAACGGTTTGCAAGATATCGACTGCCCTAGTTTGAAGCCATAAACTGTTGAAACTGAAGCTGCAACTGCAGAAGTAAAGATTGACTTGCGTGGCCTAGAAGATCTCCTCATCTGAATTGCATTGTAGGTTCATCTGAACCTCCTCTGGAAGCCGAAACTTTTGGTGGTGGAATGAAGTCAATCCGACTGTCAGTTTGTGAGATATGGCCTGCCCTAGTTTGATAATGAAGCTGCTAATGCTATTACTACTGATCTAGGGTTTGCTACTGCTGATATGAATCAGATTTATTGTACTATTTCTCTCTGCTGAATTATTGAAGATAAAAGAAGATTTGATCAAAGGGTTTCCCCACACATTGTGGGGTTTGTCCCTGGCTAGCCGCCACATCTTGTGTCTCTTGTCTTGGCTTGTTTTCTGTCGATCGTTTAATGTTCTATCTGCACTTTAATTTATGTACATGTGATTGCTAATTGGTGGAATATAATAAGAAAAATAAGTAAACTGTTATAAGCATAGAACATACCATAACTTAACAAATGGGCAATGCACTCTTGGCATCAGATTTCCCTTATAAACCAACATTCAATACATCAAAAAATATGGAGACAAAGCAATAAAGAAGATCCTCAAGATTGTAATTTACGAAAGGACAACTTAGATCCATCTAATATAAACTCAATAAGACAACATACTAAATTTGACCAGAACCAAAACCACATCCGAAATGACATAAAATCCAGATTTCTCCAAAGACCAGATGCCACAAACGAATGAAACAACAATACACAAGTACATCCATTCAAACCCAAACATCTTTCAACTCTACATTCATTCCAACCCAAACATTAAGTGCAATTACATCTTTTAACTGTAAGTGAATCGGAAAATGAATTTCACAGATTAATGCAATCATTGCATTTAAAGTATCTGTCTAAGAAGTTCGAATGTGAAACCTCTAAATGTGAAATCTCTGCATATTATCACAGACTCTATTCCAAACAATACATAAATGAATTGAAACACAATGCAAATGGGTTGGACGGCCCACTATGAGCATCAAAATACCTTTATAAATCAATGTACCTCCAATTAAAACATAATACGAATGGGTAATGCACTCTCGGCATTGAATTTCCCTTATAACCCAATTTACTTCAAATCCAAACACAATGCAAAGTTGCTCTTACAAATCAATTTACCTCCAACTATAGACATTGAATGACTTATAAATGAATATACAAAGGAAATGTGCTAGTAGACTAGCCCACTATGAGCATCAGTGTACCTTTTTAAATCAATGCACATCATATTACAACACAATACAAATGGGCAATGCACTTTGGGCATCAAATTTACCTTATAAATAAACATTCAATACATCAACAAATATGGAGATAGAGCAATGAAGAAGCTCCTCAAGATGGCAATTTACAAAAGGACAACTTAGATCCATCTGAAATAAACTCAATAAGACAACAGACTAAATCTGACCAGAACCAAAACCATTTCCAAAATGACATAAAATCCAAATTTCTCCATAAACCAGATGCCACAAAGGAATGAAACAACAATACAAACGTATTTTCGTTCCAACCCAAACATCTTTCAACTGTACATTTGTTCCAACCCAAACAATAAGTGAAATTACATATTTTAACTGTAAGTGAATCAGAAAATGAATTCCACAGATTAATGAAATTACTACATTTAAAGTATTTATCTAAGAAGTTCGAATGTGAAATATCTGCATATTATCACAGACTCTATTCCAAACAATAGATAAATGAATTAAAAGACAATTTAAATGGGTTGGACTACCCACTATAAGCATCAAAATAACTTTGTAAATCATTTTACCTCAAATTAAAACATAATACAAATGGGTAATGCACTCCCGGCATTGAATTTCCCTTATAAACCAATTTACTTCGAATCCAAACACAATGCAAATTTGCTCTTACAAATCAATTTCCCTCCAATTCTGCCAACTATGGACAATGAATGACTCTTATAAATTAATATACAATGCAAATGGGCTGGTAGACCAGCCCACTATGAGCATCAGTTTACCTTTTTAAATCGATGCACTTCCAATTAAAACACAATACAAATGGGCAATGCACTCCGGGCATTGAATTTCCCTTATAAACCAACATTCAATACATCAACAAATATGGAGACAGAGCAATAAAAAAGCTCCTCAAGATGGCAATTTACAAAAGGACAACTTAGATCCATCTTATATAAACTCAATAAGGCAACAAACTAAATCTGACCAGAACCAAAACCATTTCCAAAATGACATAAAATCCATATTTCTCCACAAACGAGATGCCACAAAGGAATGAAACAACAATACACAAGTACATTTGTTCCAACCCAAACATCTTTCAACTGTACATTCGTTCCAACCCAAACATTAAGTGCAATTACATCTTTTAATTGTAAGTGAATTGGAAAATGAATTTCACAAATTAATGCAGTCACTGCATTTAAAGTATTTGTCTAAGAAATTCGAATGTGAAACCTCTGAATGCGAAATCTCTGCATATTATCACAGAATTTATTTCAAACAATACATAACGAATTAAAACACAATGCAAATGGGTTGAATTGCCCACTATGAGCATCAAAATACCTTTATAAATCAATGTAGCTCCACTTAAAACATAATACCAATGGGTAATGCACTCTCGACATTGAATTTCTCTTATAACCCAATTTACTTCGAATCCAAACACAATGCAAAGTTGCTCTTACAAATCAATTTACCTCCAATTCTGCCAACTATGGACATTGAATGACTCTTATAAATGAATATACAATGGAAATGGGTTGGTAAACCAACCCACTATGAGCATTAATTTACCTTTTTAAATCAATGCACTTCCAATTAAAACACAATACAAATGGGAATGCACTATGGGCATTGAATTTTCCTTATAAACCTACATTCAATACATCAACAAATATGGAGACAGAGAAATAAAGAAGCTCCTCAAGATGGCAATTTACGAAAGGAAAACTTAGATCCATCTTAAATAAACTCAATAAGACAACAGACTAAATCTGACCAGAACCAAAACCATTTCCAAAATGACATAAAATATAGATTTCTCCACAAACCAAATGTTACAAAGGAATGAAACAAAAACAAGTACATTCATTCCAAACCAAACATATTTCAACTGTACATTCGTTCCAACCCAAACATTAAGTGCATTGACATCTATTAGTTGTAAGTGAATCGGAAAATCAATTTCACAGATTAATGCAGTCACTGCATTTAAAGTATCTGTCTAAGAAGTTTGAATGTGAAACCTCTGAATGTGAAATCTTTGCATGTTATCACAGACTCTGTTGCAAACAATAGATAAATGGATTATAACACAATGAGAATGGGCTGGACTGCCCACTATGAGCATAAAAATAACTTTATAAATCAATATACCTCCAATTAAAACATAATACAAACAGATAATGCACTCTCGGCATTGAATTTCCCTTATAACTAATTTACTTCGAATCCAAGCACAATGCAAAGTTGCTCTTACAAATCAATTTACCTCCAATTTTTCCAACTACGAACATTGAATGAATCTTATAAATGAATATACAATGATAATGTGTTGGTAGACCAGCCCACTATGAGCATCAGTTTACCTTTTTAAATCAATGCTCTTCCAATTAAAACACAATACAAATGGGCAGTGCACTCTCAGCATTGAATTTTCATTATAAACCAACATTCAATACATCAACAAATATGGACACTGAGCAATAAAGAAGCTCCTCAATATGGCAATTTACAAAAGGACAACTTAGATCCATTTGATATAAACTCAATAATACAATAGACTAAATCTGACCAAAACCAAATCCATTTCCAAAATGACATAAAATCCAGATTTATCCACAAACGAGATGCCACAAAGGAATGAAACAACAATACACAAGTACATTCGTTCCAACACAAACATTCAATGCAATTACATCTTTTAACTGTAAGTGAATCGAAAAATGAATTTCACAGATTAATGCAGTCACTGCATTTAAAATATGTGTCTAAGAAGTTCGAATGTGAAACCTCTAAATGTGAAATCTCTGCATATAATCACGGACTCTATTCCAAACAATAAATAAATGAATTAAAACACAATGCAAATGGGCTGGAATGCACAATATAAGCACCAAAATACCTTTATAAATTAATTTACCTCCAATTAAAACATAATACAAATGTGTAATGCACTCTTGACATTGAATTTCCCTTATAACCCAATATCCTTTGAATCCAAACACAATGCAAATTTGCTCTTAAAAATCAATTTACCTCCAATTCTTCCAACTATGGACATTGAATGACTCTTATAAATGAATATAAAATGTAAATGGGCTTGTAGACCACCCACTATGAGCATCATTTTATCTTTTTACATCAATGCACTTCCAGTTAAAACACAATACAAATCGGCAATGAACTTTGGGCATTAAATTTCCCTTATAAACCAACATTCAATACATCAACAAATATGGACACAGAGCAATAAATAAGCTCCTCAAGATGGAAATTTACAAAAGGACAACTTAGATCCATCTAAGATAAACTCAATAAGGCAACAGAGTAAATCTGACCAAAACCAAAACCATTTCCAAAATGACATAAAATCCAGATTTCCCCACAAACCAGATGCCATAAAGGAATGAAACATCAATACAAAAGTACATTTGTTCCAACCCAAACATCTTTCAACTGTACATTCATTCCAACCCAAACATTAAGTGCAATTACATCTTTTAACTGTAAGTGAATCGAAAAATGAATTTCATAGATTAATGGAGTCATTGCATTTAAAGTATCTGTCTAAGAAGTTCGAATATGAAACCTTTGAATGTGAAATTTCTATATAGTATCGCAGACTCTATTCTAAACAATAAATAAATGAATTATAACACAATGAAAATGGGGTAGACTACCCATTATGAGCATCAAAATACCTTTATAAATTAATGTACGTCCAATTAAAACATAATATAAATGGGTAATGCACTCTCAGCATTGAATTTCCCTTATAAACCAATTTACTTCGAATCCAAACACAATGAAAATTTTCTCTTACAAATAAATTTACCTCTAATTCTGCCAACTATGGACATTGAATGACTCTTATAAATTGATATACAATGCAAACGGGCTGGTAGACCAGCACACTATGAGCATCTGTTTACCTTTTTAAATCAATGCACTTCCAATTAAAACACAATACAAATGGGCAATGCACTTTGAGCATTGGATTTCCCTTATAAACCAACATTCAATACATCAACAAATATGGAGACAGAGCAATAAAGAAGATCTTCAATATGGAAATTTACAAAAGGACAACTTAGATCCATTTGATATAAACTCAATAAGACAACATACTAAATCTGACCAGAACCAGAACCATTTCCGAAATGACAAAAAATCTGGATTTCTCTAAAGACCAGATGCCACAAACGAATGAAACAACAATACACAAGTACATTCGTTCCAACCCAAACATTAAGTGCAATTACATCTTTTAACTGTAAGTGAATCAGAAAATGAATTTCACAGATTAATGCAGTCGTTGCATTTAAAGTATTTGTCTAAGAAGTTCGAATGTGAAACCTCTAAATGTCAAATCTATGCATATTATCACAGACTCTATTCCAGACAATACATAAATGAATTGAAACACAATGCAAATGGGTTGGACTACGCACTATTAGCATCAAAATACCTTTATAAATCAATGTACCTCCAATTAAAACATAATACAAATAGGTAATGCACTCTCGGCATTGAATTTCCCTTATAACCCAATTTAGTTTGAATCCAAACACAATGCAAAGTTGCTCTTACAAATCAATTTACCTCCAACTATATACATTGAACGACTTATAAATGAATATACAATGGAAATGGGCTGGTAGACCAACCCACTATGATCATCAATTTCCCTTTCTAAATCAACGCACATCATATTAAAACACAATACAAATGGGCAATGCACTTTGGGCATCGAATTTCCCTTATAAACAAAGATTCAATACATCAACAAATATGGAGATAGAGCATGAAGAAGCTCCTTAAGATGGCAATTTACAATAGGACAACTTAGATCCATCTGAAATAAACTCAATAAGACAACAGAATAAATCTGACCAGAACCAAAACCATTTCCAAAATGACATAAAATCCAAATTTCTCCACAAACCAGATGCCACAAAGGAATGAAACAAAAATACAAAAGTACACTCATTCCAACCCAAACATCTTTCAACTGTACATTTGTTCCAACCCAATCATTAAGTGCAATTACATCTTTTAACTGGAAGTGAATTGGAAAATGAATTCCACAGATTAATGCAGTCACTACATTTAAAGGATCTATCTAAGAAGTTCGAATGTGAAACCTCTCAATGTGAAATATCTTCATATTATCACAGACTCTATTCCAAACAATACATAAATGAATTAAAACACAATGCAAATGGGTTGGACTGCCCACTATGAGCATCAAAATACCTTTATAAATCAATGTACCTCAAATTAAAATATAATACAAATGGATAATGCACTCTCGGCATTGAATTTCCCTTGTAACCCAATTTACTTCAAATCGAAACACAATGCAAATTTTCTCTTACAAATCAATTTACCTCCAATTCTTCCAACTATGGACAATGAATGACTCTTATAAATTAATATTCAATGCAAATGGGCTGGTAGACCAGCCCACTATGAGCATTTGTTTACCTTTTTAAATCAATGCACTTCCAATTAAAACACAATACAAATGGGAAATGCACTCCGGGCATTGAATTTCCCTTATAAACCAACATTTAATACATCAACAAATATGGAGACAAGGCAATAAAAAATCTCCTCAAGATGGCAATTTACAAAAGGACAAATTAGATCCTTCTGATATAAACTCAATAAGACAACAGACTAAATCTGACCAGAACCAAAACCATTTCCAAAATGACATAAAATCCATATTTATCCACAAACTAAATGCCACAAAGGAATGAAACAAAAATAACCAAGTACATTAGTTCCAACCCAAACATCTTTCAACTGTACATTTGTTCCAACCCAAACATTAAGTGCAATTACATATTTTAACTGTAAGTGAATTGGACAATGAATTTCGCAGATTAATGCAATCACTGCATTTAAAGTATCTGTCTAAGAAGTTCAAATGTGAAACCTCTGAATGCGAAATCTCTGCATATTATCACATACTCTATTCCAAACAATACATAAATGAATTAAAACACAATGCAAATGGGCTGGACTGCCCACTATGAACATCAAAATACCTTTATAAATCAATGTACCTCCACTTAAAACATAATACAAATGGGTAATGCACTCTCGGCATTGAATTTCCCTTATAACCCAATTTACTTCGAATCCAAACACAATGCAAAGTTGCTCTTACAAATCAATTTACCTCCAATTCTGACAATTATGGACATTGAATGACTCTTATAAATGAATATATAATGCAAATGCGTTGGTAGACCAGCCCACTATGAGCATTAGTTTACCTTTTTAAATCAATGCACTTCCAATTAAAACACAATACAAATGGGGAATGCACTATGGGCATTGAATTTCCCTTAACACCAACATTCAATACATCAAAAAAGATGGACACAGAGCAATAAAGAAGTTCCTCAAGATGGCAATTTACAAAAGGAAAAATTAGATCCATCTTATATAAACTCAATAAGACAATAGACTAAATCTGACCAGAGCCAAAACCATTTCCAAAATGACATAAAATCCAGATTTCTCCAAAACCAGATTCCACAAAGGAATGAAACAACAACACACAAGTACATTCGTTCCAACCCAAACATCCTTCAACTATACATTCGTTCCAACCCAAACATTAAGTGCAATTACATCTTTTAACTGTAAGTGAATCAGAAAATGAATTTCACAGATTAATGCAGTCACTGCATTTAAAGGATCTATCTAAGAAGTTTGAATGTGAAACCTCTGAATGTGAAATCTCTACATATTATTATAGACTCTATTCCAAACAATACATAAATGAATTAAAGCACAATCCAAATGAGCTGGGCTGCCCACTATGAGCATCAAAATACCTTTATAAATCTATTTACCTCCAATTAAAAAATAATACAAATGGATAATGCACTCTCGGCATTGAATTTCTCTTATAACCAATTTACTTCGAATCCAAGCACAATGCAAAGTTGCTCTTGCAAATGAATTTACCTCCAATTCTGCCAACTATGGACATTGAATGACTCTTATAAATGAATATACAATGCAAATGGGCTGGTAAACCATCCCACTATGAGCATCATTTTACCTTTTTAAATCAATGCACTTCCAATTAAAACACAATACAAATGGGCAATGCACTCTGGGCATTGAATTTTCCTTATAACCAACATTCAATACATCAACAAATATGGAGACAAAGCAATAAAGAAGCTCCTGAAAATGGCAATTTACAAAAGGACAACTTAGATCCATCTGATATAAACGCAATAAGACACTAAATCTGACTAGAACCAAAACCACTTCCAAAATGACAAAAAATCCAGATTTCTCCACAAACCAGATGCCACAAAGGAATGAAACAACAATACACAAGCACATTCGTTCCAACCCAAACATCTTTCAACTGTACATTCATTCCAACCCAAACATTAAGTGCAATTACATATTTTAACTGTAAGTGAATCGGAAAATGAATTTCACATATTAATACATTTACTGCATTTAAAGTATCTGTCTAAGAAGTTTGAATGTGAAACCGTTGAATGTGAAATCTCTGCATATTATCACAAACTCTATTCCAAACAATACATAAATGAATTAAAACAAAATTCAAATGGGCTGGACTGCCCACTATGAGCATCAAAATACCTTTATAAATCATTGTACCTCCAATTAAAACATAATACAAATGGGTAATGCACTCTCGGAATTGAATTTCCCTTATAACCCAATTTACTTCGAATCCAAACACAATGCAAAGTTTCTCTTACAAATCAATTTACCTCCAATTCTTCCAACTATGGACATTGAATGAATCATATAAATGAATATACAAATCAAATGGGTTGGTAGACCAGCCCACTATGAGCATCATTTTACCTTTTTAAATCAATGCACTTCCAATTAAAACACAATACAAATGGGCAATGCACTCTCAACATTGAATTTCCCTTATAAACCAACATTCCATACATCAACAAATATGGAAATGGAGCAATAAAGAAGATCCTCAAGATGGCAATTTACAAAAGGACAACTTAGATCCATGTGATATAAAATCAGTAAGACAATAGACTAAATCTGAACAGAACCAAAACCATTTCCAAAATGACATAAAATCCATATCTCTCCACAAAATAAATGCCACAAAGGAATGAAACAACAATACACAAGTACATTCATTCCAACCCAAACATCTTTCAACTGTACATTCGTTCCAACCCAAAAATTAAGTGCAAATACATATTTTAACTGTAATTAAATCAGAATAAGAATTTCACAGATTAATGTATTCACTACATTTATAGTATCTGTCTAAGAAGTTCGAATGTGAAATATCTTCATATTATCATAGTCTCTATTCCAAATAATAGATAAATGAATTATAACACAATGAAAATGGACTGGACTACCCACTATGAGCATCAAAATACCTTTATAAATCAATGTACCTCCAATCAAAACATAATACAAATGGGTAATGCACTCTCGGCATTGAATTTCCCTTATAACCCAATTTACTTCGAATCCAAACACAAAGCAAAGTTGCTCTTACAAATCAATTTACCTCCAATTCTGCCAACTATGGACATTGAATGACTGTTATAAATGAATATACAATGCAAATGGGCTTGTAGACCAGCCCACTAGGAGCATCAGTTTACCTTTTTAAATCAATGCACTTCTAATTAAAACACAATACAAATGGGCAATGCACTATGGGCATTGAATTTTCCTTATAAACCAACATTCCATACATCAACAAATATGGAGACAGAGAAATAAAGAAGCTCCTAAAGATGGAATTTACAAAAGGACAACTTAGATCCATCTGATATAAACTCAATAATACAATAGACTAAATCTAACGAGAACCAAAACCATTTCCAAAATGACAAAAAATCCAGATTTCTCCACAAACTAGATGCCACAAAGGAATGAAACAACAATACACAAGTACATCTGTTCCTAACCAAACATATTTCAACTTTACATTCGTTCCAACCCAAACATTAAGTGAAATTACATATTTTAACTGTAAGTGAATCGAAAAATGAATTTCACATATTAATGCAGTCACTGCATTTAAATTATATGTCTAAGAAGTTCGAATGTGAAATCTATGCATATTATCACAGACTCTATTCCAAAAAATACATAAATGAATTAAAACACAATGCAAATGGGTTGGACTACAAAGGAATTGTAGAGCAGAGGAAAATATGTCCCAAATCCAGGTTCACCAACTTCGTTAAGCGGAAAAGCTCTGGGTAAATTAGGCCCGAGAAACGAGAAATGATTGTTGTTCAAGAAAAGAGTCTGCAATCTGCTACAGTTAGAAAGCTCTGGAGGGATTTGTCCTGTAAGCAAGTTGTAGCTCATGTCGAGAGACACAATTCCCCTTAGCTCTCCTAACTCGAGCGCCAATCTACCCTCCAAGCCGTAGGCGGAAAGATTCAATGCCCTCACTGTAATTCGATCTTCAAAGCAGGAAATGCCTATTCATGAATAGGGTGAGGGTAAGGGGAAGGTAACAAAGCACGCAGAATTGAAAAAAATCATAAGAAAATGTAGAAAACATGCAATAAGAGCTAATTTCCCAACAAATTTAAGTGTTCAAAAACACAACAGTGCAGCAAGAGCAAAAAGAACAAAATTCCCAACAACAAGTTTAGGTGTTGAAAAACACAGTGGCTGGTAGGATTTAGAATCCTACCAGATAGATGCAGAAGCCACCACATTGTCCAAATGTCCCCTAGACCTCGCCATACCTTTTATGCAACAGCGACACAAATCACTCGCAACCAAAACTTGTAAAACATGAAAAAATTAGTAGTTGGCAAAAACATACAAACAAATTATAGGCAATTCAAAAAAAAACCCATGTATTTAGAAATTTACCTTCACGAACCTCAAAAGGGTTAGAATTTCGCACTAGCTCCTTCCCAAACAACAGCCCACGAGAATGAAATAATGACCAAGGTATCTATAAACCCTTGATGGTGCAGAATGAACAACAACAACGGCATTTGTAAACCCCCCACGATGCAAAGTGTTTAACAACAGCAGCAGATTTAAACTCCCCTCAAAACAGGTAAAGCAACAAAACCCTAAACCCTGAACAACAATGTCAGGCACAATTAAACAACCATGCCATAAACCCTAAACTGTTAACGAACCATTGCAATCAACCTCGCCTGGTGAGAAGCTCAATAATGGCAAAGAAGGCGAACCAGTATTGGAGTTGTCCCAAGCCATCGTCGGCGGAGCGCATCGCCCACACACCGAACCCGAACAAAACAACACAGGGCCGAGAAGACATCGCATAAAACATACAGAAAGAAACCCCAAATAGTAAGGTATCTGGTAAGTTAAATGCCCCCACCCACCACAACACGTGGCAGGCTCCACTCGGCAGGTGTCATACAACGTTGGCAAGTGTCAATGTGGAAAAAGATGAGGTGGACGGGAGGGCGCACAGGTAATGGCATCCATCCCCTAGTGATAAGTGTATTGGAGGTAATCTTGAGTCAATTTTGTCAAGGGTCTTGGTATTTGTCAATTGGAATCTCTATAAGAAGAATCTTATGTAGGTTTTCCTCTCCAAGAGGGAGAGTTTTTGGCTCTGGCAGGAAGTGTTGGACACCTAATCCTCTATGAGTTTGTGTGGAATGTGAACAGCGATCGGAGTCCAAGAGACCACTTGGAATATGAATCCAAGGGTCACACAAATGCACTATAAATGTATATCATGTCAATAACAATGTATTCAATGTTTATCTTTCATATATGGTGTTCATATTCCATATGTGTTTAACATGGTATCAGAGCACTAGGCTTGTTGAATAATCCTAAGTTTTTGGTACACCTACAACTTCTCTGCAATTCATTGTTCTATTAGTGTTCGGCCTATCAAAGTAAATTTTTATGATGCTCGCGCTTGTTATGTGGTAACTCCACTGGTTTTGCAGCCTGCTGATATGGACAGTTTGATTTCTTGTTGAGATGGTCTCTGAGCGTTGCATCTCCTCTGCCACTCTGAGCTTGTCAGACTTGATGTAACTACCTTTATTGTGAATTGTTACCTAGAGTCTTCCATTATTTTCTCCCGAGTTATTTCTCTACCTCTGCGTGAGAAATCGTACCAAACAATTTTGATTTTCAGACGTTTCCACTGCTCATCCTCCACGTTTGAGTAGTGATGCTTTTCCACGTTTGAGCAATGATACCTCACAATGGTGTGTTTAAAAAATCTTATCGATCCATGACCCCTACCCAGATCTGAGGCAACTGACAACTCTATTGACTTTCATAGATATCGATATGTTTCAATACGCCCGTGTTTACATTAGAAATCAGATTTAAACGATCCCTTTAATTATCGTCAACCTAATAATCGTTAGATTTTCCAGAGAGCCATTTAATTGTTGGTGATTCAAATTAGTAGTGGCAAATAACTAGGGAGCATGACTGATGGGTAGTATTCTCACGCAACCTCGCGTAACCTTCCAGGACATTAATTCCCCTCTTATGAATGGTGAAAGCTCCCAGATTGATGACATGAGACCAACTATTTTCATTTGAATAAGAATGAGTAGTGGTACATCCTTCATACCCAACTTTTACTTTCCAGCGTTCGTTTTCCGTGACATTAGGCTTGGTGATTCTAGTGGATTCCAAAAATGTTGCATCACATGAGATTGTGTTATTAGGTATCTGATACTATGCTGAACAGGTATGCATTGAAGCTGTGAATTCGCGCGACAGTGGAGGTAGTTTCTATGTCTGATTCAAGTATATCCAATGTGTTTCTGGGCATTTTTCGATATCCTATGATTTTCTTATTTTTACAAAAATCGCACATGGTCAACTACATTTATTGTTCCAAAATGGCTCTGCTAGATTATTTCACTTAGCGCTTGGGCATCAAATTTCTTGATTCGACTAAAGATTTAATGATCCAAGGCTTCTATTGAATTTCCTTGCAAAAGATCTTCAGAGTAGTTAATTCTTTTGAGGTTATTCTTCAGATCCAGGGAAAGGATTCTTGAAGATTTATATTGACATTTTGGAGCATTAATCCTATGCTACGTTGGTGAATTGTTCGTGTGGTGAAATACAAAACAGAGTGTGTTGAACCACCATTGAATTGTGTGTTGTCTCTACATTGAAGCCTTGAAGCTCCTTGAGTTCTATGGTCTCTGCATACGTTGGTTGGGGAACTGGACCCCTGCAAATCGAAGTCTTGATGGTTGTGGGTCTAATTGCTACAAGGTTATGGTCATTTTGTCTCCTCCTTGTGCACTGATGTCATTGTTCTTACATATAAACCATATAATGTGTGAAATGTTAGTTGAAGTTTGTGTCGATGCTCCTTTCTTGAAGACCATGCAATGAATGGAGATACGATGAAAATATGAAGGTCATGTTTTGCATTATGGTGATGACATATATGTGCGTTGGTCATTGTAAATCCAGTGTGGTGTTTTGAAAACCATTCTGCGTTATTCCATTCTTTAAAGGTTGAAGTTTATGCTTTAAGAGAGAGAGAGAGTGTTAGCTCTTAATGCATGGGAATGTATGTGATGTAGATTGAGTAGTTTATATTCCTATCCGTGACAACTTAGTTATGAAGCCGAGCTATGAATGTTGAGGACTGAATAGTTTGTGTGTTGAGTATTGAATGTACATTGAAGCCAACTTGTGAGTCTTGACAACTGAGTTCATATAAGTTATGGTGATGTATACGCATTGAGCATAGAATATATGCCTCCTCAGTTGTATTGTATAATTGGAGAATGTGAATCTGCATTAGTTCATGAGCTGGTGTGAACAGTTCTGAATTATATGGTGCATTTGTAGTCGAAGCCAACACCATTCCTCTAATTCAATTGTTTTGAAATGGATCGAATTGATGATACATTAGAGTTGCTAAATGCCCTGATAGTCTCTACTATAGATGAGATGGCAAACATCAGCAAGGATAATATTTCTGATATTCGAACATGTTTACAAAATGCAAAAGAAAACATTGATTTTTTTGAGCTTGAATCTCAGCTTCAGCGAGAAAACTTACAACGGTGGAGTCATCATTATGAACCTGTTTCTGTTCAGAACGTCAAAACAAATTCCCATAAACAACATATCAATAATGTTACAATTGATTCAGATCCAATGCCCAATGAAGTAGCAGAGTTACATGAAAATGTAGAAGTTCAATTTTCACTTCTTAAGCCCATCATCAGACCTTGGGAAGAGCTTGTCCATAACAGGATAGAACTAGTCTTGGATATGACAAGGATGTGTCCTTTCATATTCCATATTACTCAAAGCCCATCGAGTTTCAGAGTGTTGGATTTCTTCATGACAGTTCACCTTCAGTTGTTTCAGATTATGTTCCTCTTCGATAGCAAAAACAATAGAATGTTAAATGCCAACATTGTGACCGAGTTGGCCATATGAAAGATAATTTTTTGTATCTTCATATGTGCAAGCATTGTGGTTAGCATACTCATTCTTCAAACAGATGTTTCAAAAGCAAACCTCCTACAAGAACAAAGATTCATCTTGGATGGATCACTTCTTGGCAATGGGTTTCAACAGCCAAGAAGATATTTCGCTCATACAATAGGATTTGTTCTCGAATATTGAAAAGTCTTGCAGTTGAGATCTCTTCATCTTCTCACCTTGTATCTGGCAAAGGGGGAAGTGATGGTCATCTACAAGCTTCAAAGCCACATCAAGCGAGCCTGAGCCACAACCTCTGATACCAGATTCAGAGTTGCAGTCGGAGACAAAGATGCCATTGAGCATGCCTTCGGTTGGTGATCAGCCTTAAGCCATCACAGGTTGAGACGTCCCTTTTCAGGTTGAGGTTCTCCCTTTTTATGCGAGGTGAGACCTCCCTTTTAAGGTTGAAGGTTTCCCTCTTCAAAACATTAGGAGCACTTCTTCTAGCAGAAGACTTCATCTTCTTCCCAGCTTTGGAAGAGTCTCGGGAACTGCACTAAGCGTTCTAGTGTTGGTGGTCATCATTAAACCACCCCCCTCATACCAACATTTTAGAGAGCACATCCAGCCTAGTGTTGTCATCCATATTTTTGCACATTTTGTATTACAACTCTCTTCTTGGACTCATACATACCCCTTCAGATTAAGGGTTGGTTTGGAATGTGAATAGCTATCAGAGTCCAAGAGACACTTAATCCTCTATGGGTTGGTTTGGAATGTGAACAACGATCGGAGTCCAAGAGACCACTTGGAATATGAATCCAATGGTCACACAAATGTACTATAAATGCATATCATGTCAATAACAATGTATTCAATGTTTATCTTTCATATATGTTGTTCATATTCCATATGCGTTTAACAGGATGCCAACGTCATGTGTTGTCTCTTTGTTTTGGTAGCTATTTGATGAACTAATGAAGACACACTAATAATAATAAATGAAGATTGGAATAAGAAGAAAAATGGAAAAACACCTCACAAATAATTATCATGCTAAGAAGAATCACATTAACTACATTTTCCCTAGATTCTTCAACAGACGACAGCCTGCAAGAGAGAGAGTAGGATTGAAGAGGTTGACGACACAATTAGGAGGTTGACGACACAGTTAGGAGGTTGATAGTGTCACGACACAGGTCGACGGTGATGGTACAGGTCGACGACATAGGTCGGAACGAGGTCGACGGTTATCATGGCTAGAGCAAGTAATGCAGGGGTCGGGGCTGGAGCAAGTGGCGTTGACGACTCTGCAGTTGCAGCAAAGGAGGTGAGCAGATCTAGAGTCTTGGATGATGACAAAGGAGCAGGTCTTGGCGGCGATAGGAGGATGGCTCGGCAATGGCTTCAGTGTCTTTCACCAAGTCGACCAAATGACATGAGGAATGAATGATCGGTGAAGTTTTAACTTTTAATTTTATTAAACCTAGCTTTTCATTAATTTTTTGTTTTATTTATTTTTAATTTTTTTAAATGTTAATTTCATTTTTTTCTAAATTGGGTCTTATTAAACAAATTTAAGGGGGGGGCGCATCCCCCTTCAAAAAAGATGCTTAGAAGCACTCCTTTTTAGGGGGGACGCCCAGACGCACCCTTTTTGGGGAGTCTAGTCTCCCACACTGGGGAAACGCACCCCCTTGCGTCTCCCCGAGACTCCCCAAAAAGGGTGTGCGGGGAAACACACCCACTTGCGTCTCTTAGAGACTCCCCAAAACGAGTCTCTGGGGAAACGCACCCACAGTAGACTCCTCATCCCGGGAGCGAGGGGTGCAAGGGGTGCATGCGCCCAACCCTGAGGGACGTGTCCCCATGGAACATTGGATATTAATGTTGTAGTCTAACAAGGTTTCAAATTTTCCCTTGAAATCATGGAAATTCCGGTAAGATTTTGATAAAATCCGGCAGAAATTTTTGTAAATCTAGGTTATGACGGTCAAAGTTCAAAATTTTGGGTGCTCCAAGGGCTTTTAATGGTTCTGAATCTATTTGCACCATCAAAAACATAGTTCAAACACTCCTACTACTAAATTTTTTGAAGGAAAAAAAATATCAAATTCTGATATTTTTGCAGAGAAAAATTGTGGCCTCGTACATGACGTCAATATCAAGACTTTTTTATTTTTCTGATCTTTTTCTAGTGATCCCCGTCAGAAGTAACGCTTTCTTCATTATTTCATCTAGGTGGTCAGCCTATGTGTTGAGTGTGGTTTCCTTTGCGGTTGGACAAGTGGCATGGTTGTGCATTGGAACGGAGCCCTGCACTACGATGGAAGGTGAATTATCATACACTCGCGTATTTCCAGGAGAACAGTCACAAAATTCATTCCATGCATCTATGCCTGAAAATTCAGGCGCTTCTCCTCTACTGTTTATTCACGTGGTTAATAAATTTTGTTCACAGAAGGAGGCTTACAAGACACGGGGTCTGGTGTGTCAAGGCAGGAAAATGAAATTCCTCAAAGTCTCTCCTGAATTCAAGGAACTTGGATTTGGATTTTTGGGCTTCAAAACCAGGCACTATCGGATGGTGGGAGTTCACGCATATAGATGGGGAAAGGATGCAAGTATGGGTGGAATCAAATTGGTTTTCGATCTTAAATATAAGCCAAAACTTAGTGTGCTCATGAATAGGCGATTATATTTTATTTTTTACACCAGGAGGACGCCGATAATATTTTTCTGTAGCCCTGGGTGTTTGGACAAAGTTTTTTAAATTTACATCACTAGTTCGTGGACTTCAATCCACTTATTGAGGTTTCATGTCGGTGAATGTTATGGGTCAAACTTCCAGGGTTACCCCCTGGACTTGTGGAAACGCCAGGCCATTTTTGTGATTGGGATCCCCATTTGGTTGATTTTGTGGCCTTCAAACTTTTTGCAAGGATTTTGCTTACAAGGTTTACTATGGGGGCGATGCACCATTTTGACACTCTCAATTTATATGCTTCGTACGCTTCCAGAAAAGATTTCTGGCCAAGATTGAACGCGTATGGTCTATTGAATATCGGTTCTTTGATTATGGCCAGGGATATGAACCTCACTCTATCTGGTGATGAATGTTGGGGATCTCGTTGTAAAATGAATCCCATGGGGTCATATTTTCAGGATCTATTTTCTAATAACGATCTTGTGGAACTCTAAAATAGGATCAGGAAAAAACAATCTTGTGGATATTCTTTCGTTTCAACTCAAACATGGAAAAATGGGCGTTTAGGCCTCGAGAGTATCGCCAAGCTCTTTGACCATTTTCTCATGCATGAAAACCTATTGGAGCAATTGGGGTATATGCGAACATAGGTATCCCTTGCTTAATTTTCCAATCATGCTCCACTTATTCTCCAATGGAATGGCGACAGTGTTTGGAAAGGACTTCCTTTCAAGTTCAACCATTCCTAGCTTTGTAAATAGGAATTTCGTCAATTGATTCGACATGGTCAGAGGTGTGATTATGTGTGGTAGTCATGGATGGATGTGGTTTGTAATAAGTTGTGTTAATAAAAAAAGGCCGTGTGTAGTTAGGAGTGTAAGAAAAAACAGGGATTAGAACTAGTAGATATCAATGGGGCCATGGTTCACCTCCTTATCCATTTTAACTAGTAGATATCAATGGGGCCATGGTTCACCTCCTTATCCCTTTTTACCTGGTTATCTATCTATGGCACACAACCAAGTGATCATGGATTTGGAGGCTAAAAAAGATATATTTTGATACTACAAAAGAAAGAACGGTGCCTCAAGAACCACGCTATATGGATAGGAGGAGATAAAAATACAAAAAGAAATCACAATTTTGTCTCACAAAGGAGAAGCAAAAATACTATATGGGATATTGTGGATGGCTCGAGCGAGAAAATAACCAACTTAGAGGACATTCAAAGGAAGCTTGTTCTTTATTTTGGGAGCTTTTTCAAGGCACGAGAAGGGGTGGACATTGATAAACAATTGGAATGCATTCAAGCATATCCTCAGATGTTCCTTGCAGATGATGATGTGTGTGTTGGTGGGCCAATCACTTTTGAAGAGGTTTCTTTTGTTCTTAAATCCTTCACCAAGGACAAATTCCTAGGACAGAATGGCTAGACAATGGAAATATTTACACATTTTCTTGATATCACGGGAATCAATTTACTGAATTTAGTTGAGGAATCAAAACATGAACAAAAGATTTCTGGTGTTGTAAATGTAACTTTCATTGCTCTCATTCCCAAGTCTTCTTGGTCGTCCTCCTTCCAAGATTATTGGCCCATTTATTTATGCAATATAACTTATAAAATGATTTCTAAGATCATTGTGACTTCCCTGAAGGAAATGTTATCCACCTATATTTCCCATGAACAGTTTGATTTCTTGAAGAATCGTCAAATTCATGATGTGGTGGCCATTTCCCATGAGAGCTTACACTCTATAAATTCTCAAACGAGGGGAAGATATCATATTAAAATTGGATCTACACAAAGCTTATGACTATGTGGACTATTTCCTCCATTTGATCTTTCACAAGATTGGGCCATCAACGGGGGTCGTTGAATGAATAATGATGTGTGTATCCTCGGTTAGTTATACAGTATTGATTAACGAAGTTCCATCTCAATTCTTTCGAGAATATCTGGGGTTGAGACAGGGATGTTCTCTATCCCCTTTATTGTTTATGTTGTCCATTAACGAGTTGAGCATAAATATATCAGCAGCAAAGATGAGAGGAAAGTTTACAGGCCATCATATCACAAAAATTGTTTATGTTTCTTAGACTATGTTTGTTGATGATGTTCTTCTCTTTGGACAGGTTTCCTCGAATCAATGGTAGCATCTTTTTCACATCATTTCTAAATTTGGTGACACTTTTAGTTTATATTTGAACAAATTTAAATCACTGCTCATCCATGCATCTAACAACCATAACCAAATTGTGGAGATCTTAAAAAATTATTTTGTTGGTACCTTTCCTATGGATTCTGAGTTCAAATATCTTGGCTTCAACTTGAAACCAAACAAATATATCAACAAAGATTGGAAGCGACTTATTAATAAATTTGAAAGAAAATTGTCTACATGGGCTCATAAATGGTTGGCAATTGGTGGTAGAATGATTCTAGCACAATCAATCTTACAAAATATTTTTGTATGTTAGATGCATTTTTCTTGTTTCCTAGACACATCATTAGAAGAATCAATGTAACTATTGTTAAATTTCTCTGGTTTGGTACGAAGGAAGACCACATGATACATTTTATGTGTTTGGGGGAAATCACCCATCCGAAGGAAATGGGCAACTAGGGATTAAAAAGCATCGAAATATTTGGTTGGGTGCACTGGTATTTGGTAGAATATTATTAAGGAGAAATAATTAAAAAAATTGTCTCTCCATACATGGTTAAAGAATGGGGTAGGATCTATAAAAAATAGATCCTACATCTAGAAATGATTTATGAAAGATAAAAAGTGGCTTATTGGAAATATTCGTTGGGAGATAGGTTTTGGCACTTTAATGGAAGTTGGGATGGATCCCATTCATGGTTTTCAAGGAGATCACACTTTACCGATTGAGATCATGTGTCAGCTACATGACAGGAACATTTTCTTCATCTACCAAATTCAATCTGATTGGATTTGATACAACTTTATCCCACTTGGAAAAGTGTCAAGGAATTGGGTTTATTTGGTGTTAACGCTAATATATGGGAGGACTACATATCAAAATTATACCTGCGCGGGAATGTTTCTCTGAAATAGTGTTGATATTCTCTAGTGGAATGGCCATCCTGTTCAGGGCCTTTTATCAATATAGCAGATCTACAACCATATTTCATCTACTCTTCAAGCCCCTATGGAGATGTGTTGGTTTAGGAGGTTCTGTTCATGGCATATTACTTTAAAAATAAAAATAAAAATGGTTGGTTAGTGTGGAAGAATAAGATTCTCACTTGGGAGAATATGTGCAAGAGGGGGTTTTATTGTCCTAGCAGATGTTATTTATGTCTGGGCTCTATTGAAAATGTGTTACATTTATTCCTATAGTACCCATTTTCCATTACCATTTGGATATGTGCGTTATAGAGCTTAAATATTCAGGCGTGCTGGAGCTTCCCGTCTATTAGAGCATGCTTTAAGGCATGGATGGCAAATTTTAGGGAAGCAAGGACACTGTTGAAAAATTGTAACTAATATCGGTCTTCATAATTGTATTTGAGTCATGATGTAATGTATTTATCAAATGAAAGAAAAAGAAATTTTATTATTAAAGAAATTGACTTATTAAAGCATGGGTTTTATGCTTGGGTCAATTGTTTTTAGTTCAAAGCCTCCATTGAAGCCTTCTAGGGTTTATGTCAAGTGTCCTTGTCCATGTCATAATGTAAAAGACCCTTCTTGGGCTTCATTTGTCAAGAAAGAAATGTATTTTGATATAAAATATGTCAATTAGGCCTCCTCCACCAAGTTGGCCTCAAACTGGACAAGTCGGCCTAACTAGGGGGCAAAATATCCTATATATATAAAGGCAGCAACTCGACATCATTTGGAGCACTCTCTCATCAAGTTCGATCTAAAACTTTTGGGGCCAGAAAAGGTGTGAAATTTAAGGGAAGTAGAAAAAAGGGCTAGAGAAGGAGAAGGAGGTCTCTATCAAGCACAAGAAGTTGAAGCTCTTGAGTTGTTGGAGGGGCCAAAACTACAGTGTTGAAGTTGGGCTGAAATTCTGAGTTGTTGGGGGCCAAGATTTTGGATTTTTGTTGGGTTATAGTTGTTGGACAAGAAGAAGACTATTGAAGGTTGTTGAATTCCATTGGAAGGCTGACTTGGTGGAAGAGGAAGGTCTTTTGGTCTAGGGTCTTGGTCTATCTCAACTTGAATTTGCTAGTGGAAGGTTTTGACTAGGTTTTCCCCTATAAAGGGGTTTTAGTCCTAGTAGAGTGCCTACATCTAGTGTCTTTGATCTTCATGGTTTGCTTTTGGTAATTGCTTGATCGGAAACAAAGATAAAAGAAGAACATAAGAAAGTTAATAAGAAATTAAAGACATCACAAGTAATTATCAACATAAGAAAAATATTTTCGCCTTTCCAATTTTCTAACATGGTATTAGAGCTAAGGTGAAGAAGGATTAAAAAGGAAGCTTGAAGATCTATTCAAGAAAAGGGGTTCAAAGGAAGATTATTAAGGAAATGAAGTATATAGAGAAACGGCTATTATCGATAGGAAATATGGCAAACTCAATTAAGGGATAAAACAAACTAGAAGGAGTCTCCAACTAGAGGGCATGGAAAAAGAGGATAGATCATATCCTCGAAAAGCACAAAGTTTTGAATCTTGTTCAAGGAAAATTCAAGAAACCTACAGATGAAGCAGAGAAAGAGAAGTTCAGAGAAACCAAAATCTTAGCCATGAACCTAATAGTGGATGGAGTAAAGTAAAACCTAATTCCATACATATCCAACATAGATTCCACTCAAGAAATGCATGAGGCTCTCTCCAAATTATTCATCATCAATAAAATTGGTCAAATAGCAAGCCTCAAGAATGAACAAAGGACAATAAAGATGACAAGAGACGATATTGTATCATCATATTTTGTAAGGATACCCAAAACAAGAGATTAAATCCAAGAAATAGATGAAGTTATACTAGAAAAAGAGCTCATAATTGTTGCTCTTCTAAGACTACCAAATTCTTGGAGTGCATTTGCATCAGGAATTAGCAATTGGAAGGAAACTCCAACATTCGAACAAATGTGGAATGCATGGAGTTAAGAAGAAGCCCGAATATCATTCGTAAACAACAAGAAGGAGGATGAAGAAGAAAACACCTCTAATGCCTATTATTCTCATCACAAAAATAAGGGAACCTTCAAAAAGTTCAAAGGACCAAAGAACAAAGTTGACATATCTAATATTGAATGCTACAACTGTCATAATATGGGTCATTACAAAAATCAATGTCCTGAGAATCCAAGGAATAAGAAGAGAGATAGGGAACAAGCAAATATTATCGATGAAGATCCACCTAAGAATAACAAGGTTGAAGAATCGGAAGTCAAGGAATTATATTACTAAGTCCTCTCTCACATATCCCTCCTAGTCTTCTATTCTACGTTTTGTATTTTTTTCCTTTATGTTTTGATTTCTAGAATTTGTAGGTCTAACATGTCTTGTTAGAACATTTTTGAATTATTTTGATAAGTTGTAGGTGTCCCTCGGAAAGATTGGATTAAAAGCGAACCTCCACCATTTTACCAAAAGATAAGTATTTTGTTCTTTGTTTCATCTTTTCATGATTGGTTTTTGTTGATTTGGGGTAGCATCGAATGTGCTCTAGCCACAAAATTTGTTGGAGAGGCTAAGGCACATGAGATCTCCAATACCCAGGAAGGGTTTGGGGAGATTCTAAACAGTTTGGGAGATATTAAAATAATTAATATTTTTAATGGAGTCCCTAAATCTAAACTTAGGGAAATTAAAATATTAATGTGAATTAATATAAAATTGTGTTAGAATGGTCCAAAATTCATGGATCAAGCCAGATCTAATCTTAGCCATTGATTAGGGACTTAATCTCGACCGTTGATTTGTCAATGAGAAAAGTATAAAAGAAGGCTTGAGGGTCACTTGGAGAATTGTTGAGCCTCAAACCTGCACCTTCCTACACACCCTCTCAGCCTTCCTTTTCCACTTATTGCATCCACCTAGCTGCTAAATCATTGCATTATAGTTTAAAAAGAGCTCTTTACATGGTTTTTTGACTATACTTATGACTGTTGTTTGGTTTAGTTTTTTTGTTCATGCAGCTGCGGAAACTTGTCAATTTCCGCAGCCAGAACAGGTTTCCGCAGCCAGAACAGGTTTCCGCAGCCAGCACAGGATTCCGTAGCTATTTTGTTAAAAGTTGTGCTACAGGTGTCCTATGAAGAAACGAGCCACATGGGCAAGCTCCAGGTGACGGATACATGGAACGTGTCCCTTCGAAGCAGCCAAATCATCCATGGAAGGTCACGGTCAACGAAGGTCAAAGGTAGAGCCAACCAAAGAGTTCAGCGGTGGCACGTCTCTGTTTTGAGCACGTGAACGTTACGTGGCACAGTCCTTAGCTCACGAAGACACCTGGAGATCACTTCTGTAACCGGAATCTAACAGCAACCACTCCAGAGATTTAATAGACATGATGATAGTTACGCTAGATCTCGGCTGAAGGGATCTACGTGTCTTTGGCAACACAGTCAATAGCGTAGGAGTTAGTTAGCTAGTCTCAGCATTTTGTCATTATAAATAACGCGTCGATGAACGCTGTAAAAGAGTTTTTCCTTGATATGTAAATTATGAACTGTTGTGTTGTCACCCCACTGTTTATACATATTGCTGTTTTAATATATGAGGAGACTTTTCTGAGTTTATTCGTGTGATTACTTGTTGACCGGCTGAAGTGGCAGAGGGCCCCTGTGCGCTGAAGCCTTGTAAAGTTTTCATTTGGTTTTATTATGTTCTTGTATCATTAGCTTGTACATAACACACTGTTTGATGTTTCTTAACTCACTGCTATTTAGATTTTCACCTCTGCTTTCTTATAACTGTCAACTGATCAGTGCTTTTCTGCAGGTTTTCTTAGGCAGCCCGGGCAAATTTTCATCTTTTTGATAACTATTGGCATATGATATCATATTGTCCTTCCTGCTAACTTTCATTTTCTGAAGTTTAATTTCAGCATTGTCTTTTCCAAGTTGTGATTTGCTTACTTATTTTTTTTGTTATTTAGATATCATACTGCTCATCAATTTATGGTTTCTTTCTATAGTGAAGTGACCCTATTAGCAAGAAATCATAATATCACTAACTGTAGTGTGATTTAGTTATCATATTGCTTAAACTTATTCATGATTGCTTCCCACAAGGTAGATTGAGCTGAAGGGTAAAGGATCAGAAGAGTTGAAGTAGTGTGATTAGTTTCCTTTCTGCAATTTAATTTCTTGCAATTTAGTTATCATATTGCTTAAACTTATTCATGGTTTCTTCCCATAAGGTAGATTGAGCTGAAGGGTAAAGGACCAGAAGAGTTAAAGTAGTGTGACTAGTTTCTTTTATGCAATTTAATTTCTTGCCATTTAGATAGCATATTGCTTGACTTATTCATGATTACTTCCCATAAGGTAGATTGAGCTGAAGGGTAAAGGATCTGAAGAGTTTAAGTAGTGTGAATTAGTTGCTTTGCTTTTGGTTTGAGTTGCTTTAAGTTCAGTTTTTACTTTCTTTTCATTCAGCAGCAAGGATACTAGGCCATTGTCATTAGTTCACTTTTTGATGCATTTACTTTCTCTTAAGAATTGATTTCAGTTTAGCTTTCTTAGTGAGAACTTTCAAGTTTGAGAAAATCACCGTAGAAACCACCATCACCATCCATACTTCATACTTCACTTTCACTCTCACCATCACACATTAGGGAAAGATAAATCCAAAAATAAACTAAAAAACTCAAAAACGACAAAAGATTAAGGAAATGGTTATCTAATACATATAGTACACTTCACTTCGTCAGTTTACGAACCCCGGATTGACATTATAAATAGCAATTTAGATCACACTAAATTGACCAAACATTTTGGCGCCGTTGCCGGAGGAGTGAAATTAGGTAGCCAATATCTAAAAAAAAACAAGAAAATTTCAAGGAAAGAAAATTGATAACCTCTCAAAGTATGCTCTCCTCTTGCACTTAGTGTGATCTGGAGAATCAGAAAAGAGAAAGTTATTGGTTAAATAGTTTCTTGAGTATGCTCTCTTCTTGCACCTAGAGTGACCTGGAAGATCAGAAAGAGAATTATTAGCCCGACTTGAAGAAAAATAAAAAATGACATGTATAGAGCAAGAGATTCTAGGGGAAGGTTTTTAGCTAGAGCCAAGAGTTCGATTTTTACAACTCCATCTACTTCAAGGAATAGACAAGAGACACCTCCATCATCTCCAACTTACACTCCTAGCCCTAGGATTCCTGGAATTCAAGAGGCAGTAGTCGACTCTCCCACACCTTCCATCAAATCTGAATTAGAAAGAGATCTTTTCCTTCCTTCTACAGAGAGACAAATTGTAATTGAAGAAGAAGAATCATCTGAAGAAGAAGAGGGAGAAATTCCTTCTCGTTCACCCTTAGTAGAGGAACCAGAAGACTCTGAAGTCTCCAAGGAAACTACCATGACAGAGGAAGGAGCAATTGGATTTGGTAGAGGTAGAGGAGGAGGAGGAGGAAATAATGGAGGAGGTAGAGGTAACATTGGGGGAAATAGGGATGGAGATAACTCATTCGGATTTCCTATAGTCGATGAGGACTCCCGAGCCACAATGAAAAACATCTCACCATCTGTCCTCCCAAACTTCCATGGGTTAAGGAATGAGGACCCTGAAACATTTCTATTTGAATTTGAGGTCGTGTGTCAAACTTATGATTATCTGGAAGACTCTCAAAAACTCAAACTGTTTCCTTCAACATTGAAAGGAGCAGCCTTGAAATGGTTCATGGGATTACTCACTCAATCCATTAGGACTTGGAATGATATGAAACAAACATTTTTGGATAGGTACCTGGACTATTGTATGCCCACTAATCACAAGGATGAGGTATTCAAAATGGTGCAAAGAGAAGATGAAAACTTGGAGGATTTACTTGAAAGATTTCAATACAACCTGAAAAGAGCAAAAATGAGTAACTTAGATGAGGAGACCTTGAAAGCCCTTCTATTAAAATCCATTAGAGATGAATGGATATATATTTTGAACATGATGGGAAAAGGAGACATATCTCAACTTCCACTTCATGATATAGCAGAGCTATGTGTCCATCTCTCAAGGGGGAAATCTAAAACTCAAAAAGGGCCTAGAGATCCTTCTCTCATCAGAGCAAACAAATCTGCAGTTGGATCAGTAAGTAGGGCTGAGATTGGCAACATGCTTGATGAATTCAAAACTGACATCTTAGGGAGTCTTAGTGAGCAACTAGACACCCTTAAGATTCACAATAAGCAGAAAGCAGAAGCTGAGGCTTTGGCCATCTTTTGCCCAAAGTGTAGGAAGAAACATGCTCTAAGGGAATGTCCCTTGGATGCAAAAGTTGTAGAAACATGTGTAATTTGTTCAGAGAATCATGAGACCAAGGATTTTCCTTCAGTTCCTGGGCTCAAAGCTGTCTTTCAAGAAGATCCAAATACAATCGAGTCTCTCTATTTTGTTGCAAGGAGACCTTGGCAGGGGCAACAAAATCAAGGGTTTAACAACTCTATGAATTTTCAACCCCCACCAAATTGGAATCCTTGGCAACAACCTTGGTCCCAACCTCAAAATCATTTTCAATCATGGGTACAAGGTATGCAAAATCCTTATGGGAGATTTGCTCAATTTTATCAATATCCCCCATCTTTTCAAAACCAACAAGCTCCACAACTTCCAAATCAAAACCCACAACTATCATTGCCATTTCCACAACAACAACAACCTTCTCAACAGAATCCAAATTCTCAACTCTTGCTTCCATTCCAACAAAAGTCAAATCAACTTCCTTCTCAGCCATTGCCAAACCCCAATAACAAAAACCCTCAAAATGCTTACATGATGGAATGTCAACAATTTCCTGCCTATATGATTGTTCCTCTCAATGATGTACAACTCAGATTAGGTAGAGTCCTAGATAAGCCTTCTATAGATGCTCAAAAGCAAAGCATTTTTGAGGAAGATTCTCTTGAAGCCAATAAGGGTTCTGAAGCATCTCTTCAAAACCCAAGTACTCAAAAAGAAAAAGAAAAATAGTTAACCCCCACAACTCCTATAGTTGAGCAACCTGCATCTTCATCCACACCTCCTTTTCCTGAAAGATTACAAATTGACAAAGGGGTGGAAAAACAAATCTTGTTGCCTGACTATGATTTTCTAGATGAATTGAGGAATGTCTGTATCAAGATTCCCTTGTTACAAGCCATTAAAGAGATTCCTATTCTAGCGAAAACAATAAAGGAGTTGAGTCTTAAAAGACCAGGAAGGAAACCAAGAGATACAAGAAGAATCTACCAGGTAGGGAAAATTGCAGATATCATGATGGGTAAAATTACTATGCAGAAATATGTAGATCCCGGTAGTCCAATTGTCAAAACACATATCAATGGGGTAGAAATACCAAATACTTTGATTGATTTAGGGGCTGCTATCAACATCATGAGTAGACAGACTATGGAACAGCTAAAACTTCCTAATCTTCTTTTTACACCTACTTTATTGCAATTTGCAGATCGATCAATTATTAAACCAGATGATGTATTAGAAGACATTTCAGTCTCCTTAGACTCTTGGGAATATCCAGTGGATTTCATGATTTTAACTCCCAAGAGTAATCTAGGAGGACATCCTCTCATCTTAGGAAGACCTTGGCTAGCCACAGCTGATGCTTTTATCAGTTGTAGGTCTGGGGATATGTATATTTCTGATGGTAATTCGACAAAGAAGTTCAATCTGTATCCTCCAGCAAAAGCAATTACAGAAATAGGAGATAATGAGTGGGTTGATGATGAAGATACTATACAACCTGTCTTTACCATTTCTGAGATTAGTGAAGATAGTCAAATTTTGAACACATTAGAAAACTTTGAAACATCTTCAGAATATGACCACACACAATTTCAATTGGATTCTGACATTGAGTGTCTATCATCTAGAGAAATGTCTCTTTTCTCTATGGAAGAGTTTGGTAGTTCTGCCACTGAGATTTTTCCAGGAAAAACATTGAATATCAACAAAAACTTGGAAAAATCACAACAGGAAGAGCTAACCAAAATCTTGTAAAAACATTCTACTGCATTTGCATGGGAGTATACCGATATGAAAGGTATTGACCCTAAGACTTGCATTCATCACATCTACATTGAGGAAAACAGTAGACCAATCAGACAACCTCAAAGAAGGATGAATCCAAACCTTAGGGAGATAGTGAAAGAAGAGCTCCAAAAGTTACTTAATGTAAACTTCATTTATCCAATTTCAGATAGCCGGTGGGTTTCTCCTTTGGTTATAGTACCTAAAAAGAATGGTAAATGGAGGGTTTCCATTGATTACAGAGAATTAAACAAAGCAAATTTGAAGGATCACTTTCCTTTACCCTTTATTATTCAGGTATTAGATACTTTAGCAGGCAAAAAGTATTTCTCATTTTTGGATGGTTTTAGTGGTTACAATCAGATTCAGGTAGCACCTGAAGATCAGGACAAGACCACATTTACTTGTCCATGGGGAACTTTTGCTTACCGATTACTTCCTTTTGGATTATGTAATGCACCTGCAACATTTCAAAGGGCAGTACTAGGAATCTTTTCTGATCTAATTCATGATTGTGTAGAGGTTTATATGGATGATTTTACAGTTTATGGTAATTCATTTGAAGAGGCATTAGAGAATTTGGAAAAAGTCCTTATAAGATCTAAAGAAACAAACCTTTCATTAAGTCATGAGAAATGCTTTATGATGTTTACTGAAGGGATTGTTTTAGGACATCATATTTCAGGGGATGGGATTAAAGTTGATAGATCAAAAGTTGAAGTCATCTCCAAATTGCCTATTCCAAATTGTCAAAAAGATGTTAGAAGTTTTCTTGGATTTACTAGATATTATAGAAGATTTATTGAAAACTTCACCAAAATAGCATCTCCACTCTTCAAATTACTTACAAAAGACTTTGAATTCAAGTGGGATCCTGATTGTCAATCTGCATTTGAAACTTTGAAAACAAGAATATCTGAAGCACCCATTTTGAGAGGGCCAAATTGGAAACTTCCTTTCCATATTTCTACAGATGCTTCAGATACAGCTCTAGGAGCTGTGTTGGGTCAAAAGGATTTAGTTCCTTATGCCATTTACTACACCAGTAAAAATTTGACTCCCACTGAGTTAAATTACACTGTGACTGAAAAAGAGTTCTTAGCTGTTGTTCATGCAATCAACAAGTTTAGACATTATATAATAGGCTATGAAACTTTTGTCCATACTGATCATTCTGCAATAAGATATCTCATGAACAAACCTGTTACTAATGGCAGAGTTACAAGATGGCTTTTACTTTTACAAGAATTCAATATTACTGTGTTAGATAGACCAGGGAAACAAAATACAGTAGCTGATTTCTTGTCTAGAATCCAAAATACTAACGAAGATTCTCCTGTAGAGGATAAGTTTCCAGATGAATATTTGTTTGCAGTAACTACTAAGACTCCTTGGTATGCAGATATTGCTAACTATTTGGTTACAGGGAAGCTACCTCCACACTTATTTCCTAATGAGAAAAGGAAAATTATTCAGGAGAGCTCAAATTATTCATGGATTTCTAATGAATTGTTTAAAACAGGGCTAGATTGTGTGATCAGAAGATGTGTTCAGGAAGATGAAATGCCTGACATCCTCAAGGCATGTCATGATGAACCATGCGGTGGACACTTTGCTGACAAGAGGATGGCCTATAAAATCCTTTCTTTAGGATATTATTGGCCTTCTCTCTTCAAAGATGCAAAACAATATGTCAGAAGGTGTGACAGCTGCCAGAGAGTTGGGAGACCGACTCTTTCAAATGAAATGCCATTACAGCCACAGGTACTCATCGAACCCTTTGAAAAATGGGCTTTAGATTTCATTGGACCCATTAATCCACCATCTAGACAAAAGAAATATATATTAGTTTGCACTGATTATGTCACTAAATGGGTAGAAGCCAAGGCATTGCCTTCTGCCACTGAAAATTCAGTTGTTCAATTTCTTTTTGAGGATATTTTTACTCGTTTTGGTGTCCCAAGAGAAATTGTGATAGATCAGGGAAGTCAATTCACATCTAACTTGATGGGGAAGCTGATGGAAGAATACAAAATCAATCACAGAAAATCTACTCCTTACCATCCTCAAGCAAATGGTCAAGTGGAATCTACAAACAAAGTTCTTGAGAGCATCATCACCAAAACTGTTCATCTCCACAGAAGGGATTGGGCAGAAAGGCTTCCTGAAGCCTTATGGGCCTACAGAACTACATGGAGGAACACAACAGGACATTCTCCCTATGAACTTGTTTATGGGAAATAAGTCCTGCTCCCCATTGAGTTTCAAGTCAAGACTTTCAAGATGGCAGTCCAGTTGGGGATGAATCTATCAGAAGCCCAAAAGCACAGAATGGAGCAGCTGAATGAGCTAGATGAGATCAGACAAGATGCAATTTTAAGCACTGATCTAGTTCAACATCAAAGAACTAAGTGGCATGACAGATATATTAAAGAGAGAAAGTTTTAAGAGGGAGATTGGGCTTTACTGTTTGATTCCAAGTTTAAAGACTTCAAAGGGAAGTTTCAGACTCATTGGCTTGGGCCATATGAGATTGATAAAGTCTTTAACAATGGAGCAGTAAGAATCAAGACCATTGATGAACGTCAGACTCCTCTTATTGTGAATGGCCACCGATTGAAAATTTATCATAAGCCACTTTCAAAAGAGGAGTTTGTCAAAATGTTCCAAGAGAATTCTGCAATAAGGTTGGTGGAGAAGAATCCTTCTCTTCCACCAGCCTAATCTTTGTTTCTTTCAGTTTTTGAAAAAAAAAAAAAAGAAGAAGAAAAAATTAAAAAAAAAAAAAAAAATTGTATAAGCCTGAAAACCAATCCCAGATTGGCGGTCTTATGCAGAAAATATAGAGTGAAAATCAGGGACACCTGACACTCTATATTTTCCAAAAAAAAATATCTCCTCTCATTCTCTTTCCATCTTCACTTCATCTCACTTGTCATTTCACTTCACCTCCATCTCATTTTCATCTCCATTCCACTTCATTTTCACTTTCACTCATTCCATTTCACTCCATCAATAAAAGTCCCCTTCAGGACTATTTTCATTCAGTTAGTTCTTTTCTAACTATCTTTGTGCAGACAAGGGGGTGCTGTCTCAGTTTCCGCAGCTGGGAACCGTTTCCGCAGCCAGAAGCAGTTTCCGCAGCCAGAAACGATTTCCGCAGCCAGCATCACTCTGTTTTCAAAAATACAATCAACTGTTAGTGCCATAATCATGAAATGCAGGTGTAATTGAGCTAAAGACATGGGGCATCTCCAAGATATCAAATAAGAGCAACTGGTTAGAAGCCTTGAGCAAGAATTGACAAAGTTTCCAAAGGTATGATCAAAAATCTTTATCAAATAACAATTCAAGTCATAATTATGTATAGTTATTAAACCATAACAGGCTCTCCTATGTGCAATGATTTGATATATTAGCCCACTATCACTCTTATTCCGCGATGTCACTCCACACACCTCGCATTTATCTCCCTAACGGTCTCATGATTACTCCGAGTTTGAACTCAAATGTGACTGCACTTCTAGTTATTACCCGTACTCTTGAGACGTGACCTATTGTGCTACGGCTCTTCCCAGCTGTAATTTCCACAGCCGTCTGTTGAGACGTGTAAGATCTCATACACAGTCATCCGACTCGAAGGAATCTTGCCGTTACTCCACCGCTTATCACTCCACTCATACTCCACTTATATCATACTCCTTGCATGCGTCCACATTTCATTTTATGAACTCGTTTATCGCTGCTCACTCACTATTCTCTATTTCCAATTGTCGTCACTACAGTTTGCTCTCCTTTCATGCGTCCACATTTCATTTTATGAACTCGTTTATCGTTGCTCACTCACTGTTCTCTATTTCCAACTACCGTCACTACAGTTTGCTCTAAACCCTGACTACCGTCATTACAGTCTATCCAAAACCCTAAACAGAGCTATTTTTTTTTCTCTTAACCCTCACACGCAGAATAAATCTCAGTGGAATTTAAAACAGAGAATGGGAAAATTACTGAGAGCTAAGCCGGAAGGACCGAAATACTTGGAGGGTTATCCGCAAGTTAAGGAACTGCTGAAGAAATTCAGATGGCTACGATTTATCCAGAAGTTTAAAGGCTATAACAAGGAGGTGACCAAAGCTTTTGCAAGGTCCTTTAATGGACAAACAGTGGAGGTTGGAGACTTGAAATTCACAGTGACCGAGGCCACAATAGCAGCTGCCACGGGCCTACCTCAAGAAGGTGAAAGGTGGTTTAAAAATAGAAGTGTGGACGATGAAATATGGAGAACCATGCTACAAAACCAAGGTATGGATACAACTGTATTTACAAGAGGCATCCCTGTTTATGTATTAAAAGAAGAATGGTCTAGTCTACTGTTAGTCATCCAGAAATTTATCACGTGTGAAGGTCGTTTTGGCTCTATGTATATGTATCATGTAAGACTGATGATGAATTTCATGGACGGTCACACTCTTAATTTGCCTCATTTTCTGCTATCAAGTTTGAAAAAGATGAGTTTTACAGTTCAAAAACATGTAGGCAATATTGAACCTCATCTTTACCATCATGGGCTCATCAAAATTCTTATTGAGGAACAGTTGAAGAAAACTAAGAATACTTGGGGGCAATTCTTGACAAGAAACTACTTCCAAGAGCCGTTTGAGGCCTCTGGAAGCAGTCCACCAAAAATTCCAAGGAAAAGTAGGAGGATAGAAAAGAACATTACAATCCAAGACTCCCCTACAATAGAAATTCAAGAAACAGTCCAAAAAGGAAAAGAAGATAGAGCTAGAAGTAAGGAACAGAAAAAGGAAAAAGGCAAAAGGACTATCCAAGAAGTCTATCCATCCCCTGAGCTATCCATAGAAGAGGATTATCAACCTCTGTCAGAAAGATTAATAGATCTTCAAGCTGCTGCCATAGCCAAGAAAAAGCAAAAAGGAAAACAGAGTGCACAAGAGAAGAGTACTAGTTCATACTTAAGAAGGAGCACTAGGCTAAAAGGGAAGGAGAATAAAACCAAAGAAAAACAGTCTCACTTTATTGATTTAGATAAAGAGACACCTTAGAAATCTCCAATTCAGCCAAGCATTGAGTCAAGTCCTCCACGTGAGGAAAGCCCTTTTCGGCCGGAAAGAGAGAGCAGTCCTCCTTCACCAGAATTTGAGTTTAGGCCGAGAAAGACACCTGAGGTAGATTCTAATCAGCAAGAAGCATACAATTACCTGGAAACCTTAGAACAATCAGCTGCAGGACCAAGTACTTCTCTGCCACCTGATGCACAAGTTCAGTCTTTGAAACAGGAAATATTTGAGTTAGAAGTCCTAAATAGGCATATCATACAAGAAAATGAAGCACTCAAAGAGCAGAGTAAAGTAGACAAGATTGTCCATGATAATACTATGCTCCATTTAGGACTGTGGCAAAATAAAAACAGAAAACTGAAGAAGAAGTGCAAAAAGTTAAGCAGAGCATTGATTAACCTCAAGTTCAAATGCCTAGTCAGGAAGCCAAGGATGATGTTAGCATCAAGGAAGAAGAAAAGAGGGCTAGATGTCCTTGCAGAAGCATCAGAACACATGGATTAGAGGGAAATAACTCAATTTTGGTTGCATGAGGACATGCAACACCTTCACAGTGGGGTTATGTTGAGCCTCAAACTTGTACCTTTCTACACACCCTCTCAGCCTTCCTTTTCCACTTATTGCATCCACCCAGCTGCTAAATCATTGCATTGTAGTTTAAAAAGAGCTCTTTACATGGTTTTTTGACTATAATTATGACTGTTGTTTGGTTTAGTTTTTTTGTTCATGCAGCTGCGGAAACTTGTCAATTTCCGCGGCCAGCACAGGTTTCCGCAGCCAGCACAGGATTCCGCAGCTATTTTGTTAAAAGCTGTGCTACAGGTGTCCTATGAAGAAACGAGCCACATGGGCAAGCTCCAGGTGACGGATACATGGAACGTGTCCCTTCGAAGCAGCCAAACCATCCATGGAAGGTCACGGTCAACGAAGGTCAAAGGTAGAGCCAACCAAAGAGTTCAGCGGTGGCACGTCTCTGTTTTGAGCACGTGAATGTTACGTGGCACAGTCCTCAGCTCACGAAGACACCAGCACACCTGGAGATCACTTCTGTAACCGAAATCTAACAACAACCACTCCAGAGATTTAATAGACATGATGATAGTTACGCTAGATCTCGGCTGAAGGGATCTACGTGTCTTTGGCAACACAGTCAATAGCGTAGGAGTTAGTTAGCTAGTATCAGCATTTTGTCATTATAAATAGCGCGTCGATGAACGCTGTAAAAGAGTTTTTCCTTGATATGTAAATTCTGAACTGTTGTGTTGTCACCCCACTGTTTATACATATTGTTGTTTTAATATATGAGGAGACTTTTCTGAGTTTATTCGTGTGATTACTTGTTGACCGGCTGAAGTGGCAGAGGGCCCCTGCGCGCTGAAGCCTTGTAAAGTTTTCATTTGGTTTTATTATGTTCTTGTATCATTAGCTTGTACATAACACACTGTTTGATGTTTCTTAACTCACTGCTGTTTAGATTTTCACCTCTGTTTTCTTATAACTGTCAACTGATCAGTGATTTTTTGCAAGTTTTCTTAGGCAGCCCGGGCAAATTTTCATCTTTTTGATAACTATTGGCATATGAGATCATCTTGTCCTTCCTGCTAACTTTCATTTTCTGAAGTTTAATTTCAGCACTGTCTTTTCCAAGTTGTGATTTGCTTACTTATTTTTTTTGTTATTTAGATATCATACTGCTCATCAATTTATGGTTTTTTTCTATAGTGAAGTGACCCTATTAGCAAGAAATCGGAATATCACTAACTGTAGTGTGATTTAGTTATCATATTGCTTAAACTTATTCATGATTGCTTCCCACAAGGTAGATTGAGCTGAAGGGTAAAGGATCAGAAGAGTTGAAGTAGTGTGATTAGTTTCCTTTCTGCAATTTAATTTCTTGCAATTTAGTTATCATATTGCTTAAACTTATTCATGGTTGATTCCCACAAGGTAGATTGAGCTGAAGGGTAAAGGACCAGAAGAGTTAAAGTAGTGTGACTAGTTTCTTTTATGCAATTTAATTTCTTGCCATTTAGATAGCATATTGCTTGACTTATTCATGATTACTTCCCACAAGGTAGATTGAGCTGAAGGGTAAAGGATCTGAAGAGTTTAAGTAGTGTGAATTAGTTGCTTTGCTTTTGGTTTGAGTTGCTTTAAGTTCAGTTTTTACTTTCTTTTCATTCAGCAGCAAGGATACTGGGCCATTGTCATTAGTTAACTTTTTGATGCATTTACTTTCTCTTAAGAATTGATTTCAGTTTAGCTTTCTTCTTGAGCACTTTCAAGTTTGAGAAAATCACCGTAGAAACCACCATCACCATCCATACTTCATACTTCACTTTCACTCTCACCATCACACATTAAGGAAAGATAAATCCAAAAATAAACTAAAAAACTCAAAAACGACAAAAGATTAAGGAAATGGTTATCTAGTACATATAGTACACTTCACTTCGTCATTTTACGAACCCCGGATTGACATTATAAATAGCAATTTAGATCACACTAAATTGACTAAACATTTTGGCGTCGTTGCCGGGGGAGTGAAATTAGGTAGCCAATTTCTAAAAAAAAAACAAGAAAATTTCAAGGAAGGAAAATTGATAACCTCTCAAAGTATGCTCTCCTCTTGCACTTAGTGTGATCTGGAGGATCAGAAAAGAGAAAGTTATTGGTTTAATAATTTCTTGAGTATGCTCTCTTCTTGCACCTAGAGTGACCTGGAAGATCAGAAAGAGAATTATTAGCCCGACTTGAAGAAAAATAAAAAATGACATGCATAGAGCAAGAGATTCTAGGGGAAGGTTTTTAGCTAGAGACAAGAGTTCGATTTTTACAACTCCATCTACTTCAAGGAATAGACAAGAAACACCTCCATCATCTCCAACTGACACTCCTTGCCCTAGGATTCCTGGAATTCAAGAGGCAGTAGTCGACTCTCCCACACCTTCCATCGAATCTGAATTAGAAAGAGATCCTTTCCTTCCTTCTACAGAGAGACAAATTGTAATTGAAGAAGTAGAATCATCTGAAGAAGAAGAGGGAGAAATTCCTTCTCGTTCACCCTTAGTAGAGGAACCAGAAGACTCTGAAGTCTCCAAGGAAACTACCATGACAGAGGAAGGAGCAACTAGATTTGGTAGAGGTAGAGGAGGAGGAGGAAGAAATAATGGAGGAGGTAGAGGTAACATTGGGGGAAATAGGGATGGAGATAACTCATTCGGATTTCCTATAGTCGATGAGGACTCCCGAGCCACAATGAAAAACATCTCACCATCTGTCCTCCCAAACTTCCATGGGTTAAGGAATGAGGACCCTGAATCATTTCTATTTGAGTTTGAGGTCGTGTGTCGAACTTATGATTATCTGGAAGACTCTCAAAAACTCAAACTGTTTCCTTCAACATTGAAAGGAGCAGCCTTGAAATGGTTCATGGGATTACTCACTCAATCCATTAGGACTTGGAATGATATGAAACAAACATTTTTGGATAGGTACCTGGACTATTGTATGCCCACCAATCACAAGGATGAGGTATTCAAAATGGTGCAAAGAGAAGATGAAAACTTGGAGGATTTACTCGAAAGATTTCAATACAACCTGAAAAGAGAAAAAATGAGTAACTTAGATGAGGAGACCTTGAAAGCCCTTCTATTAAAAGCCATTAGAGATGAATGGATAGATATTTTGAACATGATGGGAAAAGGAGACATATCTCAACTTCCACTTCATGATATAGCAGAGCTATGTGTCCATCTCTCAAGGGGGAAATCTAAAACTCAAAAAGGGCCTAGAGATCCTTCTCTCATCAGAGCAAACAAATCTACAACTGGATCAGTAAGTAGGGCTGAGATTGGCAACATGCTTGATGAATTCAAAACTGACATCTTAGGGAGTCTTAGTGAGCAACTAGACACCCTTAAGATTCACAATAAGCAGAAAGCAGAAGCTGAGGCTTTGGCCATCTTTTGCCCAAAGTGTAGGAAGAAACATGCTCTAAGGGAATGTCCCTTGGATGCAAAAGTTGTAGAAACATGTGTAATTTGTTCAGAGAATCATGAGACCAAGGATTGTCCTTCAATTCCTGGGCTCAAAGCTGTCTTTCAAGAAGATCCAAATACAATCGAGTCTCTCTATTTTTTTGCAAGGAGACCTTGGCAGGGGCAACAAAATCAAGGGTTTAACAACTCTATGAATTTTCAACCCCCACCAAATTGGAATCCTTGGCAACAACCTTGGTCCCAACCTCAAAATCCTTTTCAATCATGGGTACAAGGTATGCAAAATCCTTATGGGAGATTTGCTCAATTTTATCAATATCCCCCATCTTTTCAAAACCAACAAGCTCCACAACTTCCAAATCAAAACCCACAACTATCATTGCCATTTCCACAACAACAACAACCTTCTCAACAGAATCCAAATTCTCAACTCTTGCTTCCATTCCAACAAAAGTCAAATCAACTTCCTTCTCAGCCATTGCCAAACCCCAATAACAAAAACCCTCAAAATGCTTACATGATGGAAGGTCAACAATTTCCTACCTATATGATTGTTCCTCTCAATGATGTACAACTCAGATCAGGTAGAGTCCTAGATAAGCCTTCTATAGATGCTCAAAAGCAAAGCATTTTTGAGGAAGATTCTCTTGAAGCCAATAAGGGTTCTGAAGCATCTCTTCAAAACCCAAGTACTCAAAAAGAAAAAGAAAAAGAGTTAACCCCCACAACTCCTATAGTTGAGCAACCTGCATCTTCATCCACACCTCCTTTTCCTGAAAGATTACAAATTGACAAAGGGGTGGAAAAACAAATCTTGTTGCCTGACTATGATTTTCTAGATGAATTGAAGAATGTCTGTATCAAGATTCCCTTGTTACAAGCCATTAAAGAGATTCATATTCTAGCGAAAACAATAAAGGAGTTGAGTCTTAAAAGACCAGGAAGGAAACCAAGAGATACAAGAAGAATCCACCTGGTAGGGAAAATTGCAGATATCATGATGGGTAAAATTACTATGCAGAAATATGTAGATCCCGGTAGTCCAATTGTCAAAACACATATCAATGGGGTAGAAATACCAAATACTTTGATTGATTTAGGGGCTGCTATCAACATCATGAGTAGACAGACTATGGAACAGCTAAAACTTCCTAATCTTCTTTTTACACCTACTTTATTGCAACTTGCAGATCGATCAATTATTAAACCAGATGGTGTATTAGAAGACATTTCAGTCTCCTTAGACTCTTGGGAATATCCAGTGGATTTCATGATTTTAACTCCCAAGAGTAATCTAGGAGGACATCCTCTCATCTTAGGAAGACCTTGGCTAGCCACAGCTAATGCTTTTATCAGTTGTAGGTCTGAGGATATGTATATTTCTGATGGTAATTCGACAAAGAAGTTCAATATGTATCCTCCAGCAAAAGCAATTACAGAAATAGGAGATAATGAGTGGGTTGATGATGAAGATACTATACAACCTGTCTTTATCATTTCTGAGATTAGTGAAGATAGTCAAATTCTGAACACATTAGAAAACTTTGAAACATCTTCAGAATATGACCACACACAATTTCAATTGGATTCTGACATTGAGTGTCTATCATCTAGACAAATGTCTCTTTTCTCTATGGAAGAGTTTGGTAGTTCTGCCACTGAGATTTTTCCTGGAAAAACATTGAATATCAACAAGAACTTGGAAAAATCACAACAGGAAGAGCTAACCAAAATCTTGTAAAAACATTCTACTGCATTTGCATGGGAGTATACCGATATGAAAGGTATTGACCCTAAGACTTGCATTCATCACATCTACATTGAGGAAAACAGGAGACCAATCAGACAACCTCAAAGAAGGATGAATCCAAACCTTAGGGAGATAGTGAAAGAAGAGCTCCAAAAGTTACTTAATGTAAACTTCATTTATCCAATTTCAGATAGCCGGTGGGTTTCTCCTTTGGTTATAGTACCTAAAAAGAATGGTAAATGGAGGGTTTGCATTGATTACAAAGAATTAAACAAAGCAACTTTGAAGGATCACTTTCCTTTACCCTTTATTGATCAGGTATTAGATACTTTAGCAGGCAAAAAGTATTTCTCATTTTTGGATGGTTTTAGTGGTTACAATCAGATTCAAGTAGCACCTGAAGATCAGGACAAGACCACATTTACTTGTCCATGGGGAACTTTTGCTTACCGATTACTTCCTTTTGGATTATGTAATGCACCTGCAACATTTCAAAGGGCAGTACTAGGAATCTTTTCTGATCTAATTCATGATTGTGTAGAGGTTTATATGGATGATTTTACAGTTTATGGTAATTCATTTGAAGAGGCATTAGAGAATTTGGAAAAAGTCCTTATAAGATCTAAAGAAACAAACCTTTCATTAAGTCATGAGAAATGTTTTATGATGTTTACTGAAGGGATTGTTTTAGGACATCATATTTCAGGGGATGGGATTAAAGTTGATAGATCAAAAGTTGAAGTCATCTCCAAGTTGCCTATTCCAAATTGTCAAAAATATGTTAGAAGTTTTCTTGGATTTACTAGATATTATAGAAGATTTATTGAAAACTTCACCAAAATAGCATCTCCACTCTTCAAATTACTTACAAAAGACTGTGAATTCAAGTAGGATCCTGATTGTCAATCTGCATTTGAAACTTTGAAAACAAGAATATCTGAAGCACCCATTTTGAGAGGGCCAAATTGGAAACTTCCTTTCCGTATTTCTATAGATGCTTCAGATACAGCTCTAGGAGCTGTGTTGGGTCAAAAGGATTTAGTTCCTTATTCCATTTACTACACCAGTAAAAATTTGACTCCCACTGAGTTAAATTACACTGTGACTGAAAAAGAGTTCTTAGCTGTTGTTCATGCAATCAACAAGTTTAGACATTATATAACAGGCTATGAAACTTTTGTCCATACTGATCATTCTGCAATTAGATATCTCATGAACAAACCTGTTACTAATGGCAGAGTTACAAGATGGCTTTTACTTTTACAAGAATTCAATATTACTGTGTTAGATAGACCAGGGAAACAAAATATAGTAGCTGATTTCTTGTCTAGAATCCAAAATACTAACGAAGATTCTCCTGTAGAGGATAAGTTTCTAGATGAATATTTGTTTGCAGTAACTACTAAGACTCCTTGGTATGCAGATATTGCTAACTATTTGGTTACAGGGAAGCTACCTCCACACTTATTTCCTAATGAGAAAAGGAAAATTATTCAGGAGAGCTCAAATTATTCATGGATTTCTAATGAATTGTTTAAAACAGGGCTAGATTGTGTGATCAGAAGATGTGTTCGGGAAGATGAAATGCCTGACATCCTCATGGCATGTCATGATGAACCATGCGGTGGACACTTTGATGACAAGAGGACGGCCTATAAAATCCTTTCTTTAGGATATTATTGGCCTTCTCTCTTCAAAGATGCAAAACAATATGTCAGAAGGTGTGACAGCTGCCAGAGAGTTGGGAGACCGACTCTTTCAAATGAAATGCCATTACAGCCACATGTACTCATCGAACCCTTTGAAAAATGGGTTTTAGATTTCATTGGACCCATTAATCCACCATCTAGACAAAAGAAATATATATTAGTTTGCACTGATTATGTCACTAAATGGGTAGAAGCCAAGGCATTGCCTTCTGCCACTGAAAATTCAGTTGTTCAATTTCTTTTTGAGGATATTTTTACTCGTTTTGGTGTCCCAAGAGAAATTGTGACAGATCAGGGAGGACAATTGACATCTAACTTGATGGGGAAGCTGATGGAAGAATACAAAATCAAGCACAGAAAATCTACTCCTTACCATCCTCAAGCAAATGGTCAAGTGGAATCTACAAACAAAGTTCTTGAGAGCATCATCACCAAAACTGTTCATCTCCACAGAAGGGATTGGGCAGAAAGGCTTCCTGAAGCCTTATGGGCCTACAGAACTACATGGAGGAACACAACAGGACATTCTCCCTATGAACTAGTTTATGGGAAATAAGTCCTGCTCCCCATTGAGTTTCAAGTCAAGACTTTCAAGATGGCAGTCCAGTTACGGATGAATCTATCAGAAGCCCAAAAGCACAGAATGGAGCAGCTGAATGAGCTAGATGAGATCATACAAGATGCAATTTTAAGGACTGATCTAGTTCAACATCAAAGAACTAAGTGGCATGACAGATATATTAAAGAGAGAAAGTTTCAAGAGGGAGATTGGGTTTTACTGTTTGATTCCAAGTTTAAATACTTCAAAGGGAAGTTTCAGACTCATTGGCTTGGGCCATATGAGATTGATAAAGTCTTTAACAATGGAGCAGTAAGAATCAAGACCATTGACGAACGTCAGACTCCTCTTATTGTGAATGGCCACCGATTGAAAATTTATCATAAGCCACTTTCAAAAGAGGAGTTTGTCAAAACGTTCCAAGAGAATTCTGCAATAAGGTTGGTGGAGAAGAATCCTTCTCTTCCACCAGCCTAATCTTTGTTTCTTTCAGTTTTTGAAAAAAAAAAAAAATGTGTATAAGCCTGAAAACCAATCCCAGATTGGTGGTCTCATTCAGAAAATATAGAGTGAAAATCAGGGACACCTGACACTCTATATTTTCCAAAAAAAAATATCTCCTCTCCTTCTCTTTCCATCTTCACTTCATCTCACTTGTCATTTCACTTCACCTCCATCTCATTTTCATCTCCATTCCACTTCATTTTCACTTTCACTCATTCCATTTCACTCCATCAATAAAAGTCCCCTTCAGGACTATTTTCATTCAGTTAGTTCTTTTCTAACTATCTTTGTGCAGACAAGGGGGTGCTGTCTCAGTTTCCGCAGCTGGGAACCGTTTCCGCAGCCAGAAGCAGTTTCTGAAGCCAGAAACGATTTCCGCAGCCAGCATCACTCTGTTTTCAAAAATACAATCAACTGTTAGTACCATAATCATGAAATGCAGGTGTAATTGAGCTAAAGACATGGGGCATCTCCAAGATATCAAAGAAGAGCAACTGGTTAGAAGCCTTGAGCAAGAATTGACAAAGTTTCCAAAGGTATGATCAAAAATCTTTATCAAATAACAATTCAAGTCATAATTACGTATAGTTATTAAACCATAACAGGCTCTCCTATGTGCAATGATTTGATATATTAGCCCACTATCACTCTTATTCCGCGATGTCACTCCACACACCTCGCATTTATCTCCCTAACGGTCTCATGATTACTCCGAGTTTGAACTCAAATGTGACTGCACTTCTAGTTATTACTCGTACTCTTGAGACGTGACCTATTGTGCTACGGCTCTTCCCAGCTGTAATTTCCGCAGCCGTCTGTTGAGACGTGTAAGATCTCATACACAGTCATCCGACTCGAAGGAATCTTGTCGTTACTCCACCGCTTATCACTCCACTCATACTCCACTTATATCATACTCCTTGCATGCGTCCACATTTCATTTTATGAACTCGTTTATCACTGCTCACTCACTGTTCTCTATTTCCAACTGCCATCACTACAGTTTGCTCTCCTTGCATGTGTCCACATTTCATTTTATGAACTCGTTTATCGCTGCTCACTCACTGTTCTCTATTTCCAACTGCCGTCACTATAGTTTGCTCTAAACCCTGACTACCGTCATTACAGTCTATCCAAAACCCTGAACAGAGCTATTTTTTTTCTCTTAACCCTCACACGCAGAAGAACTCTCAGTGGAATTTAAAACAGAGAATGGGAAAATTACTGAGAGCTGAGCCGGAAGGACCGAAATACTTGGAGGGTTATCCGCAAGTTAAGGAACTGCTGAAGAAAGTCAGATAGCTACGATTTATCCAGAAGTTTAAAGGCTATAACAAGGAGGTGACCAAAGCTTTTGCAAGGTCCTTTAATAGACAAACAGTGGAGGTTGGAGACTTGAAATTCACAGTGACCGAGGCCACAATAGCAGCTGCCATGGGCCTACCTCAAGAAGGTGAAAGTGGTTTAAAAATAGAAGTGTGGACGATGAAATATGGAGAACCATGCTACAAAACCAAGGTATGGATACAACTGTATTTACAAGAGGCATCCATGTTTATGTATTAAAAGAAGAATGGTCTAGTCTACTGTTAGTCATCCAGAAATTTATCACGTGTGAAGGTCGTTTTGGCTCTATGTATATGTATCATGTAAGACTGATGATGAATTTCATGGACGGTCACACTCTTAATTTGCCTCATTTTCTGCTATCAAGTTTGAAAAAGATGAGTTTTACAGTTCAAAAACATGTAGGCAATATTGAACCTCATCTTTACCATCATGGGCTCATCAAAATTCTTATTGAGGAATAGTTGAAGAAAACTAAGGATACTTGGGGGAAATTCTTGACAAGAAACTACTTCCAAGATCCGTCTGAGGCCTCTGGAAGCAGTCCACCAAAAATTCCGGGAAAAGTAGGAGGAGAGAAAAGAACATTACAATCCAAGACTCCCCTACAATAGAAATTCAAGAAACAGTCCAAAAAGGAAAAGAAGATAGAGCTAGAAGTAAGGAACAGAAAAAGGAAAAAGGCAAAAGGACTATCCAAGAAGTCTATCCATCCCCTGAGCAATCCATAGAAGAGGATTATCAACCTCTGTCAGAAAGATTAATATATCTTCAAGCTGCTGCCATAGCCAAGAAAAAGCAAAAAGGAAAACAGAGTGCACAAGAGAAGAGTACTAGTTCATACTTAAGAAGGAGCACTAGGCTAAAAGGGAAGGGGAATAAAACCAAAGAAAAACAGTCTCACTTTATTGATTTAGATAAAGAGACACTTGAGAAATCTCCAACTCAGCCAAGCATTGAGTCAAGTCCTCCACGTGAGGAAAGCCCTTTTCGGCCGGAAAGAGAGAGCAGTCCTCCTTCACCAGAATTTGAGTTTAGGCCGAGAAAGACACCTGACGTAGATTCTAATCAGCAAGAAGCATACAATTACCTGGAAACCTTAGAACAATCAGCTGCAGGACCAAGTACTTCTCTGCCACCTGATGCACAAGTTCAGTCTTTGAAAAAGGAAATATTTGAGTTAGAAGTCCTAAATAGGCATATCATACAAGAAAATGAAGCACTCAAAGATCAAAGTAAAGTAGACAAGATTGTCCATGATAATACTATGCTCCATTTAGGACTGTGGCAAAAGAAAAACAGAAAACTGAAGAAGAAGTGAAAAAAGTTAAGCAGAGCATTGATTAACCTCAAGTTCAAATGCCTAGTCAGGAAGCCAAGGATGATGTTAGCATCAAGGAAGAAGAAAAGAGGGCTAGATGTCCTTGCAGAAGCATCAGAACACATGGATTAGAGGGAAATAACTCAATTTTGGTTGCATGAGGACATGCAACACCTTCACAGTGGGGGTATGTTGAGCCTCAAACCTGCACCTTCCTACACACCCTCTCAGCCTTCCTTTTCCACTTATTGCATCCACCCAGCTGCTAAATCATTGCATTGTAGTTTAAAAAGAGCTCTTTACATGGTTTTTTGACTATACTTATGACTGTTGTTTGGTTTAGTTTTTTTGTTCATGCAGTTGCGGAAACTTATCAATTTCCACAGCCAACACAGGTTTCCGCAGCCAGCACAGGATTCCACAGCTATTTTGTTAAAAGTTGTGCTACAGGTGTCCTATGAAGAAACGAGCCACATGGGCAAGCTCCAGGTGACGGATACATGGAACGTGTCCCTTCGAAGCAGCCAAATCATCCATGGAAGGTCACGGTCAACGAAGGTCAAAGGTAGAGCCAACCAAAGAGTTCAGCGGTGGCACGTCTCTGTTTTGAGCACGTGAACGTTACGTGGCACAGTCCTCAGCTCACGAAGACACCAGCACCCCTGGAGATCACTTCTGTAACTGGAATCTAACAGCAACCACTCCAGAGATTTAATAGACATGATGACAGTTACGCTAGATCTCGGCTGAAGGGATCTACGTGTCTTTGGCAACACAGTCAATAGCGTAGGAGTTAGTTAGCTAGTCTCAGCATTTTGTCATTATAAATAACGCGTCGATGAACGCTGTAAAAGAGTTTTTCCTTGATATGTAAATTCTGAACTGTTGTGTTGTCACCCCACTGTTTATACATATTGCTGTTTTAATATATGAGGAGACTTTTCTGAGTTTATTCGTGTGATTACTTGTTGACCGGCCGAAGTGGCAGAGGGCCCCTGCGCGCTGAAGCCTTGTAAAGTTTTCATTTGGTTTTATTATGTTCTTGTATCATTAGCTTGTACATAAGACACTGTTTGATGTTTCTTAACTCACTGCTGTTTAGATTTTCACCTCTATTTTCTTATAACTGTCAACTGATCAGTGCTTTTCTGCATGTTTTCTTAGGCAGCCCGGGCAAATTTTCATCTTTTTTATAACTATTGGCATATGAGATCATCTTGTCCTTCCTGCTAACTTTCATTTTCTGAAGTTTAATTTCAGCACTGTCTTTTCCAAGTTGTGATTTGCTTACTTATTTTTTTTGTTATTTAAATATCATACTGCTCATCAATTTATGGTTTCTGTCTATAGTGAAGTGACCCTATTAGCAAGAAATCAGAATATCACTAACTGTAGTGTGATTTAGTTATCATATTGCTTAAACTTATTCATGATTGCTTCCCACAAGGTAGATTGAGCTGAAGGGTAAAGGATCAGAAGAGTTGAAGTAGTGTGATTAGTTTCCTTTCTGCAATTTAATTTCTTGCAATTTAGTTATCATATTGCTTAAACTTATTCATGGTTGCTTCCCACAAGGTAGATTGAGCTGAAGGGTAAAGGACCAGAAGAGTTAAAGTAGTGTGACTAGTTTCTTTTATGCAATTTAATTTCTTGCCATTTAGATAGCATATTGCTTGACTTATTCATGATTACTTCCCACAAGGTAGATTGAGCTGAAGGGTAAAGGATCTGAAGAGTTTAAGTAGTGTGAATTAGTTGCTTTGATTTTGGTTTGAGTTGCTTTAAGTTCAGTTTTTACTTTCTTTTCATTCAGCAGCAAGGATACTGGGCCATTGTCATTAGTTCACTTTTTGATGCATTTACTTTCTCTTAAGAATTGATTTCAGTTTAGCTTTCTTCTTGAGCACTTTCAAGTTTGAGAAAATCACTGTAGAAACCACCATCACCATCCATACTTCATACTTCACTTTCACTCTCACCATCACACATTAGGGAAAGATAAATCCAAAAATAAACTCAAAAACGACAAAAGATTAAGGAAATGGTTATCTAGTACATATAGTACACTTCACTTCGTCAGTTTACGAACCCCGGATTGACATTATAAATAGCAATTTAGATCACACTAAATTGACCAAACAAGAACACACCAAGAGATCAAGATTTCGACTTTCTGAGGCTGGGTTTGTTGAGAAAGTTGAGAGTGATCTGGAGTTGCAGCTGAGGGGCAGTGAATACAGAAGCAGAGAGGCAGAGATAGTGTCGAGAGGATCAGCACAGTATCCGGGAAAGCTGACGCAGAGGGCAAAAGCCGTAACTACCGAAACAGCCGGGAAAGCTGATGCAGAGGGTAGAAGCCGAAACTACCGGAAACAGCCAGAACTGTCGGGAACTGCCGGAACTGCCGAAAATAGCCGGAACTGGCGAGAACTACTGGAACTGTCGGGAAAGATGACGTAGAGGGCAGAATATGGAAATGCTGGGAACAGTCGGAACTGTTGGGAAAGCTGACGCAGAGGGCAAAAGTTGGAACTACTTAGAACAGTCGGAACTGTCGGGAACTGTTGGAATTGCTGGGAAAGCTAACGCAGAGGGCAGAAGAGGCTGACACAGTCCCTAGAGGCTGACGTTGAGGTTTTTCGTGAGACAGATTGGAGCTGAGGAGTTGTCGGAGTGTTTATCCGGGGTTTCAGCCGGAGCATCTGTCTCCGAAGGAGAGGTACTACTACCGAGATTTTTCTCTGTTGGGTGAGCCGGATTTCGCACCCAAATTGTTTTCTGAAACTGCTTAATAATCAAACGCTCAGATAGCTGCACTGGTTTTCCCGCATTGGGTTTTTCTGAGGACATCAATCCAAAAACAACGATGTCACTTGTGTGCTTGTTTCTATTTCCTTCAGTTGATGATCTACAATGTGTTGAGCATGCATTTGTATTTATTTCCAGTATTTACATGGTAAATAACTTGTTAATTAAACATAACAAGTAGGTAGGAATAAATCAGTAAAGTGCATGAAGAGTTTCTAATGTGTAAGACTTAGAAGTTCCAATAGTTTCCTTCTCAAATTAAGAATTGTTTGTATTGTATGCTAATAACCTTTTCTTTATATCTTTTCCTAGGTAGGAAAGGTTGCAGAATACACAAATGTTATGGAAGAGATTTCAAAAGATAGACTTGAAGGATGGAATAAGTTTTGTTTCAAAGGAAGCCTTTCAATAATTGATGTCCTACAATGTTGTTAAGGAACAAATAAAAGTATGTCTTCGACTATAAGCTTTGTTATAAAGTTCTCTTGATGTAAAAGGTATGGTCATTCTTTTGAAATTTTCTTTACATTACTAACATCATTATGTCTAGGGTTTTGAATCTTAAAGATTATTGTTAGGGTGATTAATCATTATATTAAATATACCCTCATCATATTATCATTTTGATCATTCTTGTGAAACCCTAACCTTTAGGGTTCATGATAAAACCCTAGTCTCTTGATGCTAAGGATATGTCAATAATGCTGAAACCATGGTCCTCTTAGGCTTGTTAATAAAGTATAGAAATCATATTATTTTGATGTTTAGGGTTTTGGTATTTTTATGATAGAAACCCTAATTCTTTAGGGTTTGTTGTTAATGTCTAGGTTATATATTAAAACTCTAGATATTTAAGGTCTGGTGAATTAGGGTTTATGAGAAAGACCCTTATCTTGACTTAAATGAGGTCCTAAGAATGAAACCCTAGGTGGATATTCATCTGTATGATCGAAACCTTACTCTGGAGAAAATTGTTGTATATCTAACTTCGATGAATTGATGTTTTTATTGATGAGAAATGCTAATGCATGAAATCCTAGGTATGTAGATGCGAGTATGCTAACCTAATTGTTGATACTCATGCTTTAGTTTGTGAATTCTAGGGTTTGTAACAAAGCCCTAGTAGAAATTGATATTCTAGGATATGATGATATTGTTTTCATTAAGTTTTGATGATAAAATCTAGGTAGAGTCTATCACGAATCTAAAATCGTATTGTCGAAACCTTATATGTATAGTACTATGATTGAATTGTTATTTGATTGAGTTATCTAAGGCTTTATGTCTCAAAGATGGAGTCTAGTGTTCATGACAAAACCCTAGCAATAAGTTGAAGTCTAGTATCTATTAAGATGTATCTCTTGTTGATTATGAACCTAACTAGGTTTAGGTGTTTGATGTCTAAATTCTAAATGCTTCCATTATAGTAACACGATTTTGATATAGTAACTTCATGCTTTTGTATGTTTGTATTTGGTTGTACTTGCTATTAAAGTTTTGCAGCTACATAATCTTCAAGATGATGAAGATGTATGTATGATAATAATAAGCATGATGAAGTAATATGAATGATGGTAATCAAGATGACCTTGATGCCGTAAGAAAGAATGAAGCCATGAAAGGTTCTCTGACGTTATAAAAAAATGAAGTTGTTGATATCCCTAAGTTGAGAGGGAACCTAGATAGAAGAAAGGGCATATCTCCCTAAATGAGAGGGAGGGAATATTATGACAATGAATATCTTGAAGTAAGTGAAAGTACTACATATGAATGTGCGTGATTCATGAAGTTGAAATCAAAAGACCTGAGAAGTATTGAAGTTGTGCAACTGAAGAAGTGAAAAGCTTTCGAAAATATGTATTTGGATAACTTGATGATGATATAAGAAGCATCTGAATGATTAAGGACTCTGAAGGTTTGTGTTTTCTTGTATATATATATTTGAAAGTCTATTACTAATTGGGGTTGTGTTTGTATAGGTAAATCTCTCCATAAGAAGGTTGAACACTTTGGAAGCATGCTTGGACAAATGGATATATCTGAGATAGTTAATAGGGGGAGATGAAGCATCTAATGGCAAGATTCGTGGAAGGACATCTGGTCGGCCTATGTGTTGATGTCTAAATCCCTAAGTAGGGAGGGTGGTGTTGTTCATGGAGCTTCAACCTTGGATACACACCTAGATCCATGGGTTGGTGGTAGAGCTTAAAAGCCTGATGGTACCTAGAGTAGCTAAATCTTGAGTCCATCTTAGTCCCACCCGATTAGAGTACCCTAGTCAAGTATCTAATCTGTAGCACTATGTGTGTTATGGCTCTTCATAGAGCATATCATTTTGAAATATTCCATGTACCTCTTTATATATGTTATTATGAATACCTCCCTAGTTAAGAGGGAGAGTTGAAAAATGTAACTAATGTCGGTCTTCATAACTGTATTTGAGTCATGGCATAATGTGTTTATCAAAAGAAAGAAAGAAAATTTTATATTAAATAAATTGACTTATTAAAGCATGGGTTTCATGCTTGGGTCAAATTTTTTTAGGTCAAAGCCTCCATTGAAAGCTTCTAAGGTTTATGTCAAGTGTCCTTGTTAATGTTATAATGTAAAAGACCCTTCTCGGGCTTCATTTGTTAAGAAAGAAATTTATTTTGATATAAAATAGGTCAATTAGGGCTCCTCCACTAAGTCGGCATAACTGAGGGGAAGAATATCCTATATAAAGGAAGCAACTAGGCCACATTTGGAGCACTCTCTCATCAAGTTTGATCTAAAACTTATGGGGCTAGAAAAACTGTGAAATTCAAGGGAAGAAGAAAAAGGGGCTAGCGAAGGAGAAGGAGGTCTCTATCAAGCACAATAAGTTGAAATTCTCTCACTCTCTCCCTCTCTCTCTCTCTCATGTGTGACGTTATTGAGTTGTTGTAGGGGCCAAAATTACAGTGCTGAAGCTAGGCCAAAATTATGAGTTGTTGGGGGGCCGAAATTCTAGAATGTTGTTGGGTTCTAACTCTGGACAAGAAGAGACTATTGAAGGTTGTTGAATTTCATTGAAGGCTAACTTGGTGGAGGAGGAAGGTATTTTGGTCTAGAGTCTTGGTCTATCTCAACTTGAATTTTCTAGTGGAAGAGTTTGATTGGGTTTTCCCTTATAGAGGGGTTTTAGCCCTAGCAGAGTGCCTACATTTGGTGTCTTTGATCTTCATGTTTTTGTTTTGGTAATTGCTTGATGAAGAAGAACATAAGAAAGTTAATAATAACTGAAAGATATCACAAGTAATTATCAATATAAGAAAAATATTTCTTCCTTTCCGATTTTCTAACAAACACTTCCCTTTTTCATCTTCTGAGGTATATGGCCTTGCAGGAATGCCATTATTTTTTAAAACTCTCCATTCGACATTGGCAGAATTAGCAATCAGATATGTGCATATTACAAAGAATTTGGTCAGGCTACTTAAAAAGGAAAACAAAGAAGTTTCAAAGCTATAAAATGTTTAGATGTATATCTGACTAGCTTCTTTGACAAGGCTACACAACAATTTCTATGTGGGTGCGGGATTCATATTGTCGTATCTTTGTATTTACACAAACATTTCCGCTGGAATTGTGGATTAGGGGCAAACTCTAAGGCTAAGGTTATAACTCTATATGGATTATTATATTGTGCCAAATGGATTCATATTGAATTGGTGTATGTGTTCAGTGATTCAAATGTCACTATTGATTGGATTAATGATAGGTCTACGTTCGAACCTCTACTTTTGAGCAACTAGATGCACAGGATAAGAAAGTTGAAGGGCATGTTTCAATTGGTTACTTTTGCCCACGTTTACATGGAAGAAAACTCTATTGTTGACACCCTATTGAAAAAGGGTTGCACTCTTTAGTTGGGAGAGATTCACTATTATGCTTATGTCTTGGGAGAACTTCAAAGCTCTGGCAAGATCCCAATCTACTAAATTTAATTTTTTTATGCACATAGATGATCTGAAGGATGGAATTTATATATAGTTTTTGTATTAGCGTTGTATCGTCATAGTTTTTATTGATTAATTTCTACTTTTTGATGTCATTAGGAGACATATATAACTATAGGGTGGTGATGTACTCGGGGTCCTTTTTTATATGGTCATGACTATGTTATTTCATGAATATCATACATATGTGAGTTGGATTTTCATTAATATAAAACTTGTTGATTTTTCTTTCCTGATAAAAAAATAAAAAAAATAAATCATAGAGCCTCAGATCATTAAGTAAATTTACAAGAAATTGAATTAAACTATCAAATATGTAAACAGTGATGTTAAATATGTTGCAAAATAAGAGAAACAATATAACCCAAAAAGTAGATTAATTAACTTGAAAAGCTAATAAAGGAATTGACTTGCACTCTAAAAAGACTCAAGTGTATTAAATCCAACATGGGTTAGTTCGCCTTGAGTGAAGCAAGTTGGTTCTAAATGTTAAATTTAGATACCTCGCTTGAAGAAAATGAGAGAAAGAGAAAATATTAAAAGATGGTCATAAAATATTAAGTGGAAATTATGCTTACCATCGGGCCATAGGGTCTCTAAACCCTTGGTAATGTTTTCTTCTCAAATTTGTTGAAGTGCTATTACATCAATGATTGTTAGAAGAGTATCAACCTAGATAATAGACTTGCAAGGGTTTGAAAGGAGGTTAACTCTTTAAAAACTAAATGTGAGTATCACAAAAAAGGATTATATACTAGATCTAATGTAGAATAACAAAACTCTAAGATATTTATTGTTGATACAAATAGAAATCTAGCTTAGATTTGATGAAGAAAAGAAACAAAATCTAACATCATCTCTCTTATGAATTGATCCTTCCTTTGCTAGCTCGGCCACATTAGTGATCTCCTTATAAACCCTTAAAATTACTCAAGAAAGATAAAAAGAACACCCCCACAAGTAACAAGAATTTTCTCCACATTGTTTCCAACAAATCAAAATAAGAGTGCCCTCCTTATAGGAATAGAGTTCTCCTAAATCACCAACACAATACCTTGTGCTAGATGAAAACAGTGTGCTCATACCTTGTGCTATAGTGACCAAGTACAACAAGTGGGACACCCTCCTCTAGGTGAGATAAAATAACTAACTCCCACAAGTGTGATCAAGCATGAGAGGCATCCATCTTATAATGACAAAGTGACTCACTGACTCCACACGGGTGAGGTCAAATGAGGGTCAACATGAGCACCCTCTCAACTAATTTATGCAACAAACTCCTTCACACATGAAAACAAGTTAATTTGAGGCGCACCACTTCTGTAAGCTTGTAGAGGCCACACATGTGAGGGAGGAGAGAGAAAATTCACCCTTTCGAGGACTTCCACATACCAAGTAATGTGTGCTTATATGGCTAATACAATGTTCCATATGTTAACTAGTGAGCAATCTGCTAATGAGGCCACCCTAATGATGATGTAACATTCCCATCATCATCCACCATGTTGACACATATCCCAATACAACGACATGGATCCCAATGTAGGTAAGCATGGCTAAATCAAGTACATAGATCCCAATGCAGATTCATATATCTTGAGACAATGACATGGACCATGAGGCATACTAAACAAATCCCAATGTGAGGGCACTCACCTATAATGATGCGTCGAGCTTCAAAACAAGTCATTAGGCAACAAACACTAAGTAATATCCTCAAACAACTTAAATAGGTTAATTTTATAAATTCGCTAAGTTTTAACATAGTGCGACACTTTCACCCTCATTACATGTGTTAATTTTTTTTTAAAGGCATTTCCTAAGTAAGTTGGTTACATACAAGTAAATTTGATTGATTATTGACACAATAACAAAGGGAAACTTATGTTTCAACCCTTAAGGTTATTTTTAATGATGCATAAGGTCTTTTGTTGGCCCAACTAGCATTTTTAATCTAGAAATATTCATCTTTATTCATTCGGATTGAATCATTATATTGTTTTTCATCCATTTCAATGCTTTCAGAGTGGAAAAAGTGGAGCAATGAACTCATGGAACCGTTTTTATTGGCGGGACCTAGTTTGGCAAAACAAGGTCTGAAACCTTGTGTGATTGTTTTGAGGCATCAAACGACATTTTTTTGGGGCAAAACTTTGTCTCTTTAGCACAACATTTTTCCATGTTATTTAGACACACGGAGACCTTTCCAATGGTGCAAGAGCCGCATCAATCAGAGTCTATATGCGAAAGTTATGCCACTCAGAAGTTGACCTTCCTATTTTCACCACCATAATTCGAGAGGATACCATGTCAACCCCCATTATTCATGAAAAAAGGGCTAGCCACGTGATTATGATGTAGAAGGTTGTAAAAGAGCCTTTATTATAACTATAATTAAGAGTTGAGGTAGTCAAACTTAATCGCTAGTAGGCTATCAAGTTGTATTATAATCGGGCCACTAGGAGGGAAAGGGATTCCATTCTTTCGAGTGCATGTGTTCCATAACTAAGCAAAAAATAGACAAGGGGGGTAGGAGGTAGAGCACACAGAGAGGATTTGTGCATTATATCATCTCTCGGGCCACAGACGATACTTTTTTGTACTTGCAATCATATTTCCATTTAGAGAAAGAGAGAGGAGTGGCCTCATGTTCCAGCTGGATTTTTCTCTCGAAAGGGTTTCCCAAAGCATATCTTGTGTCAAATGTGTGTGTGAGCTTTTATTTTTTCATTCTCTATTTTTTGCATCATTTTCATTCACATGCATGCACTATTAACAATAAATCTCCAAATCCGGAAATCTAATAAAACTGTAATAGTGTAGAATTTCATATTTCAAATATAATTTTATCATATCTGTTGTAATTAATTGTCCAGTGTAATATCCACAACAATTTATGGATCATTTATACTTGTAAGTCTTTTAAGAAACTGTTTGGCTTAAATTTACCACCTCATCACCATTTTATTACCATTTTCACATTTTTCTTTGAATTTTTCTTAGTCCTTTTCTTTATATATGCATTTTTAGCATTGGACCTTGGGGTTGATCCTTTTTAATTAAGTGGCTTCATTTTTCTCAATTTTTAATATTATATGCATTTCACCACTAGCTTTTTTTGTCTTTATTTTGACTTTGATGAATATGTTAAATATAACATAAGCAAGGATTCTATTTTTGTATATACAAGATGGTGGTGGAAAGGAATAGGTGAAAAATTGTTTCGATATGGTTAGAATATGCAAACACTACCCAACTAGATCACAAGTAGTACAATTAGTCCCAAGTCATGAGATACTTTTCTAAGGACAATTATGCCCCCTAATGGTATGTAAAGAAAAATGATAAAGCTGTTATAGTTAAGAATTTTTATAAGATCTTTACTAACATGTATCACTCATGAGAAGGTTATAGACTATCACACCACTTCCAGATAAAATACCATCACATGAAACCATAGCACATCAATTGAAATAAGTATGAAGTACCATCTTAAGGGGATGTGTGTTAATATACCATGTTGGATTCAATCTAAAAAGCTTGGGTATGCATATGAGGAATGCAATGGAAAAAACTAAATCTAAAAGGATGAACAAGAGATTTCATAAAAAATAGCAACATCGTTCCCCAAAGAGGGTGGTCCAAAAATAGCTTAAGGGAGCAACAGGAAACATAACATGTCAAACAAAGCCCCAAAATTCATCCTTCCAATGGTGTTGTTCTAACAGTGATTTGAGCACCTTGTCAATCGCAGAAAACATTTTAAAATCACTTATTTTAAATCAACAATATCTTTACTTCCCTAATTCCAATTCAAACTATTTCTTTTTTTATTCGTTGTTTTCCATGAGGATCTCAAATATATAGTTAGTTTTGTCAAATTTTGCACAAAAATCTATAGATATTGGTCGAAGTGTCAAATCCTCATTTTTTCTTTTAGAACTTGCAAAATAAGGTGGAGTGGGGGTGAGGACAAGGGTTCCTCCTTTTGTCCCATGAAAGAGCTCTAGTACCAAGTGTAGTACTTTCAATGTGAAAATGCTATCACACATAAGATATGCATAAATAAGATCAAAATTCTCAACACTATTAATATTGAAAACCCGATTACCTTACAATTGACAGTCTATGGAAGAAATTCACTCGTGTTCACTTGCCTTTTTAAGGGGTAAATCTCCTAATGGGATGAGCTCCAAATACAATAAACTCTGCATCTCGTAAATACTTCACCCTTCTTTATAACTAATTACGAGACCCTACCTAGTGGACATTTTTTATGAGGCCCTACTACATTTATTCAATACTACTATAGTGGATCTTAATTAAAAATGGAACTAGTCCTCCTCACATTAAATCACTTCCATTATTATCACTATATCGTGAGCCATTTGACCCCCCATTACACCCTTAGAGAGCATCCCAATAACAAGAAGCCTTAAGTAAGCTCTAAAAGCTTGTGGGCTACAAATTTGCAAGTAGTATTAAGCATCAAACTTTCCTAGACAAACTCATTCATGGAAAGTGGGCTTGAAAGTCGTTAAAGTATTAAGAATTAATTGTTGCAAGGCATTCATTGTAGAAAATCTTGTGTAAGTTAACCCGATAATGCAATATAAATCAAAGCAGAATACTATAACCTACTTCTACTATCAATTTGCGGAAGCTTAAAGATCGAGTTGAACAATATAACCAAAAGAAGAAGAATCAATACACAATACACATGAAAATACTTTGGGGAAAGCCCCAGCTAAAAATCCCACTATCTGTATTATCATACAAGGTGTAAATACATAGGAATTATACAAAGCCTTAACTCTCACAGCTAGCCAGCTCTCAGTACTATCCTCACAGATGCTCACAGGCAATCTTGGCTTCTCTCCAGCCTTCCTCTTTGCCCTCCAAGATCCTATTTCCTTGCGTTGTTACTTGTGGATGATTCTCCGCTCACCAAGTGGATGATCACCTTTACCAAGTGGAACACTAATCTCACACACTTCAAAACTGCGCAATCCTCAAGTATTTATCCTTGACTGCATGCATGAGTTCTCTTTGAGAAAACACATGCAACTAATAGTACATTGTCCTTGACTTTAATTTCAACTGGGTCTTTCTCAAAATAGACATGCATGAGTTTCTGATGAGGGAATCTTCAGTTAACTAGAGTAGCACTAGTTGAGTGCATGCATGCATCAACTGACTATTAACTCTCTATTAGTTCCTCAAATAGTTTGGAACTAATTTAACTAGACTTAACTCAGTAAACTGAATTAACTAATTACAACTCAAATATAACGCAATCTTATCTCCTTAATTTAAGGGATAACTCTTGCATGACTTCAAAAATACTTCTAACTTGAATTTCTCCAATTAATTAATTCAAAATGAATGAATTAATTATTTCCAAGTAGTTGTTAAGACTAAATTCGATTTTAATTCACAATTGAATTCAAGGACAAATTAAATTGGAATATTCTTGTTGCCATATTTCAACATTCATTCACGACCTTGAAACCCTTATTCCCTAGTGATTTTATGATTTCCTTCTAGTGATAGATTAAGAGTATCAACCCTCTTGAAGACAAATTATTCAAATATGGGAAGATGATTTAATGATGACGTTTTAGTGTGATTAGCTATGTATTGTGTATTGTGGTTCAAAATTGTTCATACATTGTAAATATGTTGATTTAGTTATGTGAAATCTAATTAATTTTAGTTCAAATTTCAAAATGCCTTCCCTTAGTTGGATTTGATCTCCAATGTAAACAACTGTATCAATAATAGTAGTAAGTATTTCTTGAAAAGAGCTAATGCATGACATATTATAACCTAACAATAATTAACATAATTTTAACTTATTGATTTTTTTTTTAAATATACACAATCGAAAAAAATTCATCGGCCACAAATCTACCTCATATAGTTTTCAATATTGTGCTATAATTAATTTCTTTGATGACCGTACAAGAAACTTCAAATCTACCCAACACTTCTAGACAAACTCAAGATGTAGACATGACAAAGACTTCAAGCATAGATCATTTCCATAACTTAAGGCAAGTTGTATCTCAATATACATATCTGAAAATTAAATCAATTACAACATAAGTATAATAGAAACCAATTAAATATAACAAAAAAAAAAATCATTAAGCATGCAAAAACAAACATAAGCAATCCCACATGTTCTCCTAACAAATCAACACACTAAAATACCACAAAACTTGCTTGATAAATAAGAAAAATTAGATATGCAGTCACATATCCATGGGAACAATGAAACACTTCATATTATCACAATAAATAAGAAAAAGAACAATACCTCAACCTATCCCAAGTTAATACAATAGGTACTTCCAGTGAATCCCAAACGATGAATCATTAGCGCATCTAAAACCTTGATTAGCACATCCACAATAATTGCAAACCTTAACCAACAATACAAAAGGGCAAGCAAGGCATCCCGCAAAGCTCTACAAGTCGATCCTTGAGCTTCCAAACAAGTCAGAATCACACCCATTGTCAAACCTAAAGATCTCCCACATGCATCACATGAGGAATAAACAAAATTTCACACTTGCATCGACAAACTGCAATACTCAACACCTACATCTCACAAGCCAAGGAACTCTAGTGCTAACTCTATCCATTTTACAAGAGTTTGTCTTCTATAATTCTCGAAATAGAAGACATCACACCGACTATTAATCTCTAAGATACAAGTAGACATTCTAAATAAAGAGACTCTCCACCCTTTGCATCCCAAACCTCGATTAGAACATCCACAATAATTGCAAACCTTAACCAACAACACAAAGGCCAAGCAAGGCACCCCACCAAGCTCTACAAGCCAATCCTTGAGCTTCCAAACAAATCAACATCACACACATTGTCAAACCTGAAGATCTCCCACATGCGTCACACGAGGTATAAACAAAATGCACATGCTTGCATCAACAAACTGCAATACTCCACTTGCATCTCACAAGCCAAGGAACTCTAGTGCTAACACTATCCTTTTTACAAGAGTTGATCTTATACAATTCTCAAAATAGAAAACATCACACTGACTATTAATCTTTAAGATACAAGTAGACATTCTTAATAAAGAGACTCTCCTCCCTTTATATATGCTATGATGGGAGAGGAAAACAATAAAATATTGACCAAACCCACTAGTAGCGCTTAGTGAAATCAACCCTAAATGGAGCACCCTTCCAAAAAAGGTGTATACTTGTCTCACACATGTTTGTCGAACCCCCAAGGTAGTGCACCCTTAATACATAAACAAGGGACTTGTAGCCCATTTGCTTCACCAACATGGGGCATTTGCAGAATTCAACTTCTTGTTACTATCTTAGTCTTGTACAAAGTGTTCTACCTTCACTATACATTGTCCTTTGCCTTATACAAGAATCTTTATTCTTGTGAATGACACATTCCTAGGTGTAGTCTGTACACATCAAATCACCAGCAGTGGCAATAACAATCAAGGTAATAAAATAGGGAGCTCTACAAAAATTTGATCTCTGAGAACTATAAATAGCTTATTGTCCATTATGCCAATTAGGTTTGTGAGTTTTAACATCTATGTTTGATGCTCTTCGAAGTGCTACACCTTTCAATATTCTATTCTATTGGAGTTCAACTTAGGACTTGACTATAACCTCTTCAACCACTGTCATTATGACCCGAAAGGCATGTGATGTTGGTTTTTGCCTATAAGGTTGGTAATGCCAAGGTCCGTGTTCTAGATTGGTTCACTACTTGGTTTGAAATGAATTCAAACCTATCTATATTGATTATTAGCAGACAAAACCATGGCCTTGTTGTATGGATGAAAACCAATAGTATAAATGACATCCATAAATGAATAAAAATCCCTCTAACATTTGAAGCTAGATATTCAATGTTGTTCATACACAAACAAAATTTATCATTAAGTTATATATAGCAAACTTTCTCACCATGTGAAAATGAAGAAAGAAATGCAACCCACTTGGTGGAGATGAATTGAACCCCAAATATCACTAAGCTAAAATTTTGTGGTGAATGTGGAAACAAAAGGCGTTCCTCACACTTGCTAGAGAAATGTGGAAAAGAACATCACATACGCTATCTGTTAGCGCTTGAAATTTCACCTCAGGCTGAGAAAGGTAAACCTCAAGGCAACATCAAACCACTTAGCCTCGTAGCTAGCCCTACGGGGCAGGAGAGGGCTCTCTCCAGTCTATCTCAGTAAAGATCTTCAATGGGCGAGATGACCAATAGGGAAACACTGATTTTAGGCTAGTAAACTGATCAAGAGGTTTAAATTTGGGATTTTTAAAGTTTTGGTGGAAAATTGGGGAATGGCAATTTCGGGTGCGGGGATTGGACACAGTTTTCGCAGGGGGTTCTTTGGGGCGAGGTAGGAAACAGTATTGATGCCTTTGATAGAGATGGATGGATGAGAATGACCGGTGAGGAGCTAAGGAGAGCAAGCAATAACCTTGAATTCCCCTTAAACAGTTGAAAACATTGATATTAAGCAAACTTAAAAGCAGAGCATGACAGTCATGAATTCTACTTTAACACTTCATTTGCCTAATTTGCAGAAGGAAAAGTAAGGAAATGATTCACATAACACACTTACAAATACAAAGAGAAACACACCATCAATACATGTGACCACAAGAATGCCAAAAAGGACTGCAAAACCCTGGTCTTCCTTTGCCAAAAATTGCAGAGATACAGTGAATAATACAATAAGAGCTTCTCCCTCAAGAGTCCAAACCTCCAACTCCTGAAAATGACTAAGAAAATACATAATATAGGAAAGCTAACACCTTTCCTTGCCTCTAGGGGTCGAGCTCATCCTTCTAGGAGCTGTTTCAACCAATTCTAAACTAAGCACTGAAAACTAGGCAATCAAAACAACTTGCCTCTATAAGCTAGGAAACCAATTCATTCATTAAATGCATGCTATTTCATGAATGAATCTTCTAGAGAAGGTAAATAAGTGTCATATCAACATGAAAATACATAAATTACATCAAAGAGGGTGAAAAATTCCATCAAAAGTCAAAACTAGTAAAAGCTGGGCGAATCCATGAGCTGTAAGTGAAAAATTGTGAAAATTGCCTGATGGGTCGCGCGCCAAATCCTGACGGCTCGCGCGCCTTTGAGAGCACTTTTGGGGCACTTTTAGGTGTCCAAATGAGGCAAGAGTAGGCTTGTTGGAAAGGTCGATGAGTCTGCTTTCCAACCCAACTGGAATTTCTGAATTTGGTTGTCATTTGCCCCTCCAAAAATGCAATCTCCCAAGACTGCTTTCTGTGTGTCAAAAATGTGGCAGAAAGTCATTTTTTGCTTGTTTTTTGACTTTCTGGAGGCCCAAAACTTCATAAAATCTCTTGGAAATGGGTGAGCATATGTAAATTTTCATGCCAAATCCAGAAATTCTGAGTTTTTTGAAAATAGAGTTGCCAAGTGAAAGGGTCGCGCGGGGGGTGAGACCCGTCAAGCGGAAAAACCTGTTTTTTGCCTGAAAAAACCAAAATGACCCAAAATGCTCAAAATTTCTTGCAATTTGTGCTGGGGCTGAACTATTTAGTGCCTTGCTCCTTCAAGGAAGCCTCGCCCAAGATGTGGAGGGGATCGGGCCTTTTTCTCCGTTTTTGTGCTTTGACCAACCTGCTTTGGAGCACCTTCATCTTTGCCTTGTACACGTGCATCCGTGCCCAATAATGATTCCTCATATTTCTAAGCAATTCATTATATTGGTTGGCCTTGGCCAACAGCCTCTCCAAATGAGCATTAAGCTGGATAAGCATAGACTCTCGCTCAGCGGGCAATAGATCACCGGGTCTTCTTCGATTCAAGTTGCGGTCACTACGAATCCTCCACAACTCATCAAGAGTTTGCTCATCCTCCAACTGCTTGTTGCGCTATTCTAGATATGAGATTTTCCATTGTGCCCCTTCTAATCTCTTCTGCAATGCATCATTTTCAGCTCTAAGGTGCTGAATGATCTCCTTCGACTCTAGGCTAGGAGAACTGACATCAAGATCAATAAGCTCTATATCTGGAACACCTGATGGCCCCTCATCAATCCTGGGTTGTTTGCCCCTCTCTGATACCTGTGTTGTTGTCGGAGACGAGGCCTCTTCCACCTGGTGTGGATATAACACTCGTGGTGCTGATGAAAAGGTGAGACCCCTTCCACCTGATGTGGAGAAAATACTCGTCGAGCTGCTGCAAATAAGGCCCTTTGGCCTCTCTGATAAGTGACAAGCGGAGGAGAGCTGACATGGCTACTCTCGGGGATATCATGCTGCTGTGATGGTCCTCCCTCCTCATGAACAATCTTCGGATGTGGTGGTGGTGCTGTAAAGAACTCACGAGAGATAAACTCCTCCCATGTGATGCCCTGCTGAGCCAACTGATGTCTGACCACAAGCTGAATCAAACCGTAATGATAGAGGCTCCTATAACTCCCTGTGATGCTGAATCCGAGAGATCCTCTCGCAAAACTCATAGCAAGACATATAACGGAAACATGAGACTGCCATAGGACAAGCCTGTAAATCTGCCAAAGAGGTGGGCCCCTCTCTTCTATGATGTCCACCCTTTCCACCCTTATGAGGCCTCCTCTGTACCTCAATCTCTGAAGCTGATGCCTGGTCATCACTTTGCTCATAATTGGTTTCGGTTTCTGACATTGTTTAAGGAGCAAAGTGGCTGAAATGTACTGTTGTTTCTGCTTGGTAAAATGTTAATTAAAATGTTGTTTCAAGGGGAAAAGGAGCACGAGGGGAATGTTAGGGGAGGGACACTTTAAAGGGAAAATGGGAATAAATATATAAAACAGGGATTTTGGGAAAAATCATTGCAAAATCATTGCATATACACCATTATACAAACTTATTAACATGGATATTATTAGAGGTAGGGTTAGGGTTTGATTTTTACTTGTTAGGGAAGAAGGGTAGGGTTTAGGGCTTTTCACTAATTTTGCAAGGGAAATTTACATGGAATGTCAATGAAAAAGAAATGGGAATGGGGAAAAAATGATTACAAGGGAATACCTTAAAACAGCATAAAACCCTAGCCACTTTTACAATTTCAAACTACAGCAACATGGAGCTTTTCTCTTGCACATGGAGATCTTTGAAAATGTACTCATGATTTCTTTTAACCATAACAAGCAACAAATTTTTAAGCTTGAGGGCCTACCTCACACAATCCGGCGATTTTGTGGCTCCTTGGTGAAATTTGCAGGCGGTTTTATAAGGAGGGCGCTGACGGGTCGCGCGCCACTGACGGGTCGCGCCCGTTATAAATTTGCACTGTCGGAGGGCGCTCAACGGGTCGCGCGCCTTTGACGGGTCGCGCGCCTCTGCAACTCACAACTTCGGCTCGAACTCACTTGCAATCACTTGCTCAATGACTTGGATGCACAATGAGGCTCGATGGAGGGAGATTGGGGTTTTTATAACTTTATTTGAATTAATTTCATATCATAACCCACTTTATAATGTTTTTCTTTGACACTTTATAAACTTGATGTTTTTGGTTTCCTTTTATCCTGAAATTGACTAATTTGATGCTTTTCTTTGATAATTTTTGCAGGGATAGCATCTGAGGGATCTTGACAAGGGAGCCAGGGTTACATGCTGTCCTTTGAATCATTTTGAATTTTTACAATTTTTTTAAAATTTTGAGAAATGACCTTGTGTTTAAAAACAGGGTTTTTAAATCCAAGGTGAAAATTAACTGTACAAGATGAAATTTTTCGAAGAAAAACTTTGAAAATCATCCCTCTGGCTTGCTGGGCACCTATTGACTTTCAGAAACATGACCTTGAAGACAAACCTGACCAAAACCCTAGACCTAAAAATTTGATCTCAAGACAATAAACAAGTAACCATGACAAAGTTTAATGACTGAAACAAGCTGATCCAGCAGTGCCAAGAGGGGGACAAAGACACCAGCTCCTCCATCAGGGTTATGGCATGCCTAACGGGATGCAGAGAATGACACTGATGAGACACCTACCTATGCAAATGCAAAGAGCTTCGATCGCTGATGGAGGGCTACTAGACCGACTCTAACATTGGCTCCAATGGGGATGGTAGCTCCTTGGAGGTACCAAGAACCTTAGACCTCTGGGAGAGCAGACCAGTGCTTTATAATCATTGGGCAATGGAGTCATTATTTGACAAACAATGCATGACTTTGACTCATTTATTGATTGAAACTTGATTCAAACCGACTCAATTATGAAACCAACATGACTGAAAACTGACTCACAAATGACTCATGACTGACTTAACGAAAACAAGAACTTACAAAGCTTATTGAAGGGCAGCAGTCCATCAAGATTTGAAATCATGATGACAACCACCTGTGTTTCTTACAAAACAATATACCATCAAACTATTTCAAAATGCCAATGCAACCAATCAAGAAGATGGCTTCTTGACTGATTCTTCCTATCAGAACTTCTGGTCAACAGTACAGACCTATCACTGGGCATCCAAAAACATAGTTGACCATATTCTCCTTCATCACTGAATACTGCAATAATCACCTTCACTGTTGACTGCAATAGGGCTGCCATTGGATCTTGAAAAACATGAAGTTTTGCCACTACCACCTCCTGCTGAAAGAACAAGGTGTCTTTGCTTCAAATTCTGATCTGCCTTTATCATGTACTTCAGTAAAAGTATGCTCTTGGGCTTCAAAAAATTCTGAACAAGTAGATGAGCAGATCTCCTCTTGTAAAAACATTTCAACACATGAAACATATGAAGAATCTGAAAGGTAATCCTGTATGCTCTGATCTTCTGTAGTCTGACAATATGGTAGGTGATCTTCATATGATATGACAGCCGGATTATCATCTTTGTGAAGGAAAACATTATCTGTTTGCTGATCTACAAGACAATCATCTTCTTCAACAGAGGAAGACGTTTCCCCAACACTTTCCTGACTATGTGTGCATTGCAAATCTGTTGTAGCTTGGGCTGTAACAAGACCTTTCAAAAGCTGATCTATCTCCTCTTCAGACAAAGGAGACAATGCCTTTTGTTCTCTTCTGCTTAAACAATAATTATCTTCATGTGATAGGGCACTCAAACTATCAATTATTACTGAATTATTGAAAGGAGATTCATCGCTTACTTGCACAAAGATCTCACCTTGCTGTTCATGAACATCTGAATCCAAAACTCTGTCCATGATCTCAACAGTAGAGATCTCTTTGATGGGCTTCAGCACAAGATATTCCTGGTCATCATAATCTGAATGTTGATCTGAAGTAATTGTCCTAACATTATCACATTCTGCAATATGGTCTTCTTCTGTGGGCAGATCTGAAACAAGCTCTTCTCTTTCATCATCTTCCACTATATGATCATCTTCAAGCTGTTGATCTTGATTCTGCTGCAAAATTTCCTGATCATCTTGATAGGTATCCACTAGGTTCTCTTCATGTTGCTGAAATGGATTCTCATACAGAGCCTCCATAATCTCAACGTCCATAAAATTATCATCTTCATAATATTTCTCAAGGCTTTCAATAAAACTATAAGCATGCTTGCAACAGTCATAAACCAAATTTAATGATGGATAAGATGCTTGATATCTTTCAATGAACATAGCATGAAAATCCTTTAAACAGTAAATACAAGCAGGCGGCAAACTTTCATACCATGATTGGGCTTTACCTTCTAGAGTGGCCAAGAATATCTTCATCAAACAATCTTCAGGAAATTCCACCTTCAACTTACAAATATGCATATGAAATCTAACCAGATGTAGAGCAGCATCCTTCTTACCATCATCATTAAATGTAGGCAAATTCCTTGACCAATCTACCTTCGGAATTTTATTTGGAAAACCAGGGATGTGATCTCGGCTCAAGGGAGCATATCTTCTTGCGATCCGATCCATCTTGAAAAGCTCAAAGCTACTGATCTCTCTGCAGTGAAGTCACCATGAAGCATTGATCTCAGTGAAGGAGTCGCCAGTGAATGATTTCAGCCTTGTCAGTGTCTGATCGTTGTCCACAATCAACAATCAGATCTGAACTTGATACATGTACTGGGGTGAAATGCAAATGAAGTGCTGTATTCACAAGCTCACGGAGATTGACTGAAGCAGCGTTTATCTAGTTCCGCTAATGCAAAGCAAAAGCGTTTCGAAGGCTACTTGGCATAACTTCAGGCTCCGTCTAAGACTTATGAAGCAAACACATCAATCAACAGACAAGTTTGTTCTCCCCAGTATGGTCGCCAGTATGTTAGCGCTTGAAATTTCACCTCAGGCTGAGAAAGGTAAACCTCAAGGCAACATCAAACCACTTAGCCTCGTAGCTAGCCCCACAGGGCAGGAGAGGGCTCTCTCCGGTCTATCTCAGTAAAGATCTTCAATGGGCGAGATGACCAATAGGGAAACACTGATTTTAGGCTAGTAAACTGATCAAGAGGTTTAAATTTGGGATTTTTAAAGTTTTGGTGGAAAATTGGGGAATGGCAATTTCGGGTGCGGGGATTGGACACAGTTTTCGCAGGGGGTTCTTTGGGGCGAGGTAGGAAACAGTATTGATGCCTTTGATAGAGATGGATGGATGAGAATGACCAGTGAGGAGCTAAGGAGAGGAAGCAATAACCTTGAATTCCCCTTAAACAGTTGAAAACATTGATATTAAGCAAACTTAAAAGCAGAGCATGACAGTCATGAATTCTACTTTAACACTTCATTTGCCTAATTTGCAAAAGGAAAAGTAAGGAAATGATTCACATAACACACTTACAAATACAAAGAGAAACACACCATCAATACATGTGACCACAAGAATCCCAAAAAGGACTGCAAAACCCTGGTCTTCCTTTGCCAAAAATTGCAGAGATACAGTGAATAATACAATAAGAGCTTCTCCCTCAAGAGTCCAACCCTCCAACCCCTGAAAATGACTAAGAAAATACATAATATAGGCAAGCTAACACCTTTCCTTGCCTCTAGGGGTCGAGCTCATCCTTCTAGGAGCTGTTTCAACCAATTCTAAACTAAGCACTGAAAACTAGGCAATCAAAACAACTTGCCTCTATAAGCTAGGAAACCAATTCATTCATTAAATGCATGCTATTTCATGAATGAATCTTCTAGAGAAGGTAAATAAGTGTCATATCAACATGAAAATACATAAATTACATCAAAGAGGGTGAAAAATCCCATCAAAAGTCAAAACTAGTAAAAGCTGGGCGAATCCATGAGCTGTAAGTGAAAAATTGTGAAAATTGCCTGATGGGTCGCGCGCCAAATCCTGACGGGTCGCGCGCCTTTGAGAGCACTTTTGGGGCACTTTCAGGTGTCCAAATGAGGCAAGAGTAGGCTTGTTGGAAAGGTCTGTGAGTCTACTTTCCAACCCAACTAGAATTTCTGAATTTGGTTGTCATTTGCCCCTCCAAAATTGCAATCTCCCAAGACTGCTTTTTGTGTGTCAAAAATGTGGCAAAAAGTCATTTTTTGCTTGTTTTTTTACTTTCTGGAAGCCCAAAACTTCATAAAATCTCTTGGCAATGAGTGAGCATGTGTAACTTTTCATGCCAAATCCAGAAATGCTGAGTTTTTTGAAAATAGAGTTGCCAAGTGAAAGGGTCGCGCGGGGGGTGAGACCCGTCAAGTGGAAAAACCTGTTTTTTGCCTGAAAAAACCAAAATGACCCAAAATGCTCAAAATTTCTTGGAATTTGTGCTGGGGCTGAACTATTTAGTGCCTTGCTCCTTCAAGGAAGCCTCGGCCAAGATGTGGAAGGGATCGGGCCTTTTTCTCCGTTTTTGTGCTTTGACCAACCTGCTTTGGAGCACCTTCATCTTTGCCTTGTACACGTGCATCCGTGCCCAATAATGATTCTTCATATTTCTAAGCAATTCCTTATCTTGGTTGGCCTTGGCCAACAGCCTCTCCAAATGAGCATTGAGCTGGATAAGCATAGACTCTCGCTCAACGGGCAATAGATCATCGGGTCTTCTTCGATTCAAGTTGCGGTCACTACGAATCCTCCACAACTCATCAAGAGTTTGCTCATCCTCCAACTGCTTGTTGCACTGTTCTAGATATGAGATTGTCCATTGTGCCCCTTCTAATCTCTTCTGCAATGCATCATTTTCAGCTCTAAGGTGCTGAATGATCTCCTTCGACTCTAGGCTAGGAGAACTGACATCAAGATCAATAAGCTCTATATCTGGAACACCTGATGGCCCCTCATCAATCCTGGGCTGTTTGCCCCTCTCTGATACCTGTGCTGCTGTCGGAGACGAGGCCCCTTCCACCTGGTGTGGAGATAACACTCGTGGTGTTGATGAAGAAGGCGAGACCCCTTCCACCTGATGTGGAGAAAATACTCGCCGAGCTGCTGCAAATAAGGCCCTTTGGCCTCTCTGATAAGTGACAAGCGGAGGAGAGCTGACATGGCTAGTCCCGGGGATATCATGCTGCTGTGATGGTCCTCCCTCCTCATGAACAATCTCCGGATGTGGTGGTGGTACTGTAAAGAACCCACGAGAGATAAACTCCTCCCATGTGATGCCCTGCTGAGCCAACTGATGTCTGACCACAAGCTGAATCAAACCGTAATGATAGAGGCTCCTATAACTCCCTGTGATGCTGAATCCGAGAGATCCTCTCGCAAAACTCATAGCAAGACATATAACGGAAACATGAGACTGCTATAGGACAAGCCTGTAAATCTGCCAAAGAGGTGGGCTCCTCTCTTCTATGATGTCCACCATTTCCACCCTTATGAGGCCTCCTCTGTACCTCAATCTCTGAAGCTGATGCCTGGTCATCACTTTGCTCATAATTGGTTTCGGTTTCTGACATTGTTTAAGGAGCAAAGTGGCTGAAATGTACTGCTGTTTCTGCTTGGTAAAATGCTGATTAAAATGTTGTTTCAAGGGGACAAGGAACACGAGGGGAATGTTAGGGGAGGGACACTTTAAAGGGAAAATGGGAATAAATATATAAAACAGGGATTTTGGGAAAAATCATTGCAAAATCATTGCATATACACCATTATACAAACTTATTAACATGGATATTATTAGAGGTAGGGTTAGGGTTTGATTTTTACTTGTTAGGGAAGAGGGGTAGGGTTTAGGGCTTTTCACTAATTTTGCAAGGGAAATTTACATGGAATGTCAATGAAAAAGGAATGGGAATGGGGAAAAAATGATTACAAGGGAATACCTTAAAACAGCATAAAACCCTAGCCACTTTTACAATTTCAAACTACAGCAACATGGAGCTTTTCTCTTGCACATGGAGATCTTTGAAAATGTACTCATGATTTCTTTTAACCATAACAAGCAACAAATTTTTAAGCTTGAGGGCCTACCTCACACAATCCGGCGATTTTGTGGCTCGGTGAAATTTGCAGGCGGTTTTATAAGGAGGGCGCTGACGGGTCGCGCGCCTCACCCAACGGGTCGCACGCCACTGACGGGTCGCGCCTGTTATAAATTTGCACTGTCGGAGGGCGCTCAACGGGTCGCGCGCCTTTGACGGGTCGCGCGCCTCTGCAACTCACAACTTCGGCTCAAACTCACTTGCAATCACTTGCTCAATGACTTGGATGCACAATGAGGCTCGATGGAGGGAGATCGGGGTTTTTATAACTTTATTTGAATTAATTTCATATCATAACCCACTTTATAATGTTTTTCTTTGACACTTTATAAACTTGATGTTTTTGGTTTCCTTTTATCCTGAAATTGACTAATTTGATGCTTTTCTTTGATAATTTTTGCAGGGATAGCATCTGAGAGATCTTGACAAGGGAGCCAGGGTTACATGCTGTCCTTTGAATCATTTTGAATTTTTACAATTTTTATAAAATTTTGAGAAATGACCTTGGGTTTAAAAACAGGGTTTTTAAATCCAAGGTGAAAATTAACTGTACAAGATGAAATTTTTCGAAGAAAAACTTTGAAAATCATCCCTCTGGCTTGCTGGGCACCTATTGACTTTCAGAAACATGACCTTGAAGACAAACCTGACCAAAACCCTAGACCTAAAAATTTGATCTCAAGACAATAAACAAGTAACCATGACAAAGTTTAATGACTGAAACAAGCTGATCCAGCAGTGCCAAGAGGGGGACAAAGACACCAGCTCCTCCATCAGGGTTATGGCATGCCTAACGGGATGCAGAGAATGACACTGATGAGACACCTACCTATGCAAATGCAAAGAGCTTTGATCGCTGATGGAGGGCTACTAGACCGACTCTAACACTATCCATGTTGGGAGGTTGGTATTCCATCATTTGCAATTAACACCAATAACACCTCTGGTTGGTATTCCATCATTTGCAATTAACACCAATAACACCTCTCTCTCAACCAATGGCACACAATTCCCATCTTTATGGCCTTCTCGAATGATTATTCAAAGCCAACAAAATGACAAAAATGGTCAACCACTATAAGAACCATAATAGTTGGTTGTAAATTCTTTGAGTAGGCATGCCAGCCAATGTATCAACCAATAAATAAAGTTTACTGGGAATGTAAGGATACCACCAAAAAATGAAATTCAATCCACTAGCAAAAAGAAGACCAAACAATGAAAGGAAATTATCCAACAAGAGAAAATCAGCCAAGTAAGTGAATATAGTCACCCAGTTAGTGAATAAAAAGCGCAACGAAATGCAAATTCTCCTAGGTAGTGGATAAAGCATCCGGTGGGTGTGAATTCACCCAGGAAATAAATAAAATGGCTAAGGGGGTGTAAGTTTTCCCAAGTAATGAATAAAAAGCCCAAGCGGATGTAAATTAACCAAAGTAATGAATAAAATGCCTAGGGGGGTCTAAATTCACCCAAGGAGTGAAAATGACCCCAACAATAGAAATTCAACCAAGGGGAGTTGCGTACAAGCTATGGGCAAGATGGAGTCACCCAGGTAAGTGTAGAATTGAATGTACAACTCCGTGGAAAAGGAACATTCAACCACTTGAGAGAGTGGTAAGTAAATATGAGGGGCTAGAATTAGAAAGCTAGCTAAGAAAATGCAACAACGTTTTCCTTACAATGACAGATTTCAATTCTCATAGTAAATCCAATAGTGAACATCAAAAAATTGTTTGTACTCACTAATTCATCATGAAAGAATCTATTCTCAATTACCACCATTAATACCCTTAGACTATCGCCATATAATTTAAACATGGATGTATTAAAAATTATTCAAACACGCCACTGACACAACCATTGAGAAAATTTGTCAAGCAAGACAAAGTATTTAACTTGGAAGCCCAAATGGAAAATTCAACTTTGAATGGGGCTTAGTTTCTTCATTTCAACAATTTCTGATTACAATGTTTTCATGGCTCTCTATACCTCTCCCTTTTTTGGCCAAAGAGATATGTTAAACAAGAACGTGAAAGATGAAATAGGGGAAAAGGCCAATAGCCATGACTCTTCATTTCTCCTTAGTGTTCTCCCCTATTTTATTTTATTTTATTTTTTAAATATTCCATTTTTACCTCTCATTTTCCTTTGTCTTATTTAACTTTACGTTTGCATTAGTTTACAATGTTTGCTAACCTTCATAAATTGACAAATTAACAACCATTTAATTGACAAATTAACAACCATTTATCAATTCAGATACGTTTTAGATCAGCCTTCCATGTTAAGTTTCTACATGTAAAACACTCTTGCAATATGGTGTGTGTTCCAATAAATGGCTTTTCAACTCAAGCTTTCCTCAAATTGTGTGTAAGATTGTTACAAGCTTATTTAGTCAAATGCCCAACTTCTAAATGCTTAGCATCCTCCTCTGAAATATATATTTGCCAAAACAACCATAATTATTAACAAATGCATCTTTGTAAAAAATTGTTAAATACTATATATATACCAACTACCCTATCAAAAAGTACACCTCCCATATATCCACTCTGCATTCTCAAAAACCTCTGCATTCTCAAAAAGTACACCTCCCCATCATTAATCCCAAAACAAACATATATCCACTCTGCATTCTCTAAACATAAATTAAAAATAAATACCAATAAAGAAAATAAATGAACTCCAAAGCAAAAGGACTTTTGAGTAATGTACGTGTCCTTAAATCCTTTGTTTAATTTTGCCATACATTGATGAAAATGATTATCTATCGTTATAATATAAAAGAGCTGCTTTAAAAACATAACTCGGGGTAATAATGACCCTCATTAATGAACAACAAAATTTGGAATTATGGTGTAATCAAACTGAAACAAAACATAGACAAAGATGCCCAATAAGTAACATATTATCTCAGCAATAGACCTTTTATTTTAGCTTTTGAGCTATCGAAAATGTGAGTTCCTTGCAGGTGAAGGCACGCCTAGAGATGATTTTAACTTGTACATCTAGCTAAGGCAATGTGGGCATTTTTATTACGGCCCGTCACCTTATACAATGAAAATAGTTTCCCGGTGAGAATTTGATAGATATGTCTCCTCCCTATGCCTCTGGCATCTTATTTAATCCGACCGCAACGATCACATGGTTCAGGTGGACTATGAGGAGCATTACCCTCTGATTGTCGCTGCATATTGGGTAAATCATGCTCTAGGACGTCTTTGAATGCCTTTGATGCCTCAGTCAGTTCCTTTAATCTGATTCAATGTCAAACAAACAAGATATGTAGATAACATATTAATACATATTTCATAAACGGCAACTGCAACTAGATAACTGCATCCAACCTCACAGAAATCAGAAATAGTTGAATGCAGGTTCTTATAGAGAAAGGAGAATAGCATGTAATTGATCACGGTTAGTCCCGAGGGTGTGGTCCAACAGTTAGCCCGAGGGTGTGGTCCAACAGTTAGGCTGGGAAGTTTAGTCCCCACAGGTGTCATGGTCCAAGCCTGGGCAAGACTATGTATGCCTGAAAGCTGCCCCAAATAAGACTTCTTCAATTGAAAAAAAAAATGTAATTGATCACGGTTGTAATTAAACTAATAAAAACTAAATTAGTTAGGTGATCTAGATGGCACCAAGTAAATGCTTAGCAGAAATGGGAAATATGACACCTAGTAAAAGGTTAACAGAAACTATGTAAATCTGAAGTAAAATGGTTCAAGGCAGTAGTTCTCAAGGTGCCATCCAAGTGGAGAATGCTACACCACTTTGCTTCTTTATTAGGGCTTTAAAGTTTATGTGAAACACAATAATAATAATTTTAATTTAGGCAAAAGTGAAGCTAGACACCAAATTGGTGTATGTGACCCCTTTGTTTGTGAGACAAGGAACTCCACCTATTAAACCCTTTGTTTGTGAGACAAGGAGTATTAAGTTAATGGAGATGTAAATACTCTACCCGTCTTTGGGTTTGAACTTCCTTACCAACTACTATATACTATTTTACTATTTTATTGAGGCAAAGGGAAATGAAAAAGCCATTCCATTTGACCATTTCAAATTGAATTACAATGTATTGGCAACCTACCTGATTGTAAGAGGAGGAGAAAATCTAATGATAGTACCATGTGTAGGCTTTGCGAGAACCCCCCTTTCCTTCAGCCGTTGACATATGTCAAATGCAGAAACAGTAGATAATCCCTTTGCATTTAGTTCCACGGCATTCAGTAATCCTTGTCCTCTAACCTCCTTTATGATGTGGGGATATGCTTTTTGAATATCCAAGAATTGACTCCTGAACACTTGCCCCATCTCAGCAGCCCTGCAAAATTAGTGCAGTAAATCCCCCTTTGCCTCTCATGTCAGAAACATGCAAGACTAGTAGATTGAATACACAATCCACGACGTCTACTGATATTATAAGACATTGAAAAGTACTGTATATTTCATACATATTGTCAACCATGGAAAACAAATCAGTTTATAGATAAAGTTCAGCACCTCTCAGCAAGCTTTTCCTCTTCGACGATTTCAAGTGCAGCAATAGCCACAGCACTAGCCAATGGGTTTCCTCCAAAAGTGCTGCATCAGCATTCATAAGAAACCAATATTACCTTAAAGATGACGTCTTACCAGTATATAAAATGTATATCCGTACCCAATGTTTGTTACTGGTAAAACACACTCTTAGCAATTAAAAGGAACCATGCATAATAAGATCTTGGTAGGCAATTTAAATCTAAGAAGAAAAAACAAAGCAGTACAGACTGGTAGTAGTAAACCTTCCATGTTCCCCGGGCTTAAAGCAAAGCATTATATCCTTGTCAGCAAGCACAGCGCTTACTGGAAGCACTCCCCCACCTAATGCCTTCCCTAGGATCTGTATATAGCATTGAATCAGATAAGCACCTTGATGTATAAGAATCAAATAGAATAAACTTCATTGGCTATAATCAATATCTTACCACTACATCAGGACGGACACTCTCCCACTCACAGGCTAATAACTTTCCTGTCCGGCCTATGCCAGTCTGTATTTCATCTGCAATCATTAGAACATTGTACTTGGAGCAAAGTTCCCTGACAGATTGGAGGTAGCCCTTTGGTGGAACAATAACCTGCACAGAGCGAAGAGACATTCGAACAACAATATTAAACAAGCAGAAAAATATAGTTGAAGTAACAAAACTTGCACAAGTAATAGGTTTATCTCATATCAGTATTTGCACAGATAATAGTTTGGTCTCGTATCAGTACTGGCACAGATAATAGTTCTGTCTCATATCAGTATTGATTTCAGCTGACATTTTATAACTCAAATTACACATGACAAAGAGAGAAAATTAGAACACATAAAGCAATGTAGATCTGTCTTAAAACTGGTTCTATTTCAGTTGAAATTTTATAACGCAAATTACACATGATAAAGAGAGAAAATCAGAACACTAACCAATATAGATCTGTCTTAAAACTGATTCTATCAAGTGCCAAGAGGGATCAAGTCCAAGTTGCAAACCTTTCTCAAGTTTTGCTCCATCAAAAAGGTACTTTTCACCTCCACAGATTTGTTCCCTCTCAGCACTTGATATAACCAAAGTTAAGATGGATCTACACTCAGTAATATACATCACAATGGACTCAGTTTACATGCAAAGATCCTAATTTTGGAGACTGCCAAAATGAAAACCAGCCTAGATATCTGCTGCTGCACTCGGTTATTATGTTCAAAGGCAGCTAGAATTCAGCTATACTTAAATGAATGAAGTGGACATTTACACTGCTGTTGTTGAGTAAATTTTGTAACTAAGTATGTAATTTTTCGTTATTAACCTGCTAGAATTAACAATGTGAACATATACAAGACTTGATATAAGGCCCTCTACTAAAATGCCATATTACAGCCATAGTTACAGGCATAACTTTACTGTTTAATTTTCACAGATTAATCAGTGTCTTAACCTCAGAGAAATGGTTAACATTGCTCCAATAGAAGCTCTCTGCCTAAAATGACACCCTTGATGTGTGGCAATTTATCTAGCCTCTCTCCTTGATTAGTAATAGCTATGGATAAAAAATTATAACTACCAAATAACTTTTACTTTCCCCTTCGTTAATATGTGAGTGGCAGAGAGGAGAGATGTCTTCACCTTCAGCAAATTTGTTTACTTTCGAAGGCCTACATTGAAATATTTTAGTTAAGGTCCACATTGAAATTTTTTTGTTATAAATTTTACTTTTTCAAGAGCTATTGGTGAGCTTAATGCTGAGCAGAGAATTAAACCTCTCAAACTGGGCTGTAGAAAGCACCTCTTGTTGCAACAAGAGTCTTTCCTTTGATTTAGAACAAAGTTTTTCTAGTATATTATGAAGGCATATGGCTCATTGAAGTCACCAAGTTTCAGCAAGTCGACTTGCCCATTTCCTATCTGAATAGGCTTAAGTTGGAAAACTCACTGGTTAAGTCAAGAGCCAATAAGTCTTGCCTAACCTAGCTAGTTTGGTGAGTACTCATTAGAGTTCTAGGAAACTCACCATGTCCGTGACAGTGATTCAATTCCATAGCTGCATGTACAACATAAAAAATAGTCCTTTTTTTCATTCTATGATCATTCTTTCTTTTGTACTACATTTTTTGTGTCAGAAACAGTTCAGATGTGCCAAAGACTTTGTAAGTTTTGCTACAATCCGATTTGCTTATTTTCAGGCATATGCACTGCCTGGAAAAAGGAAAAACGTAGGGAAACCAATTCATCATCAGAGAAGCTATTTTAAAGGATGTCTGAAATATTGGAGGTATTCCAAAGGATTTCTACCTGTTTCTTTGGTTTTTTCCCATAGATCCAGAACCACCCTATTATTCTCATACGTAATGTTTTCATAAAGCCCTACAATACTTCAAAATGCCCAAGGAAAAATACTTTTGTTGGTCATTTACACAAATACCTTGGTGGGGGAAAACTCCAATGTAATTTCTGCAATAAAGTTATAAAACAGTGAATAGCGATTCAACATTTGAATTGATACCTTGCCAAAATCAATTGCCACAATATTCTCAGGTGTCCAAAAGTACCTATACATGCTACCCATCACTGTGTAGCCAATCTAGACTCAATCTTTATTTCTAAAGCTAAGAAACAAAAACTGATGGCTGGAATAGGGCAAGTTTCCTCTTCCACTATTGAAAGCACTACTGCCTCTGACACTACTACACCTTTCCCATCAATTAGACCCAAGTCAGCATCACCACTGATAAGTCAACTTGACACATGTATGATCTTTGAATTGAAATTGCCACTGACAAGTCAATTTGATACCCATGTCAACTTTGACTCAACATTAACATTTACTCGAGAAGTCAATTGCAGAAGGTACAGTTAGTTGTAACAGATTTTAAAACCTTCTTGTGAATGTAACAAATAACTCTAAATGAGTCTGGTTCAGATTAACATCCAGTTCAGAAAGGTAGGCAACAAGTGATAGTATTCAGATAGGTCATTTTTGGGACTATTAATTTCATTTGCAATTTTTCATTGTTTTTCTGTATACATTTCTGTCCAATTCTATTGGTTACAGTGACTGTCAGATTATTAATCATTACAGGTACAAGCACACACCCTAAACTCAGAATCAATTTGACTCGACAAAGTCAAAAGTAAACTTTTGGTACTAGAGCAAGTTTGCAACTGACAATTGCAAACATGGTCAGGCAAATTAATGGTATGGACAGGATGCCGGTATTTCACTGGAGAGCTTCCCAGGAAGCTCGAGTCCCCTGATGGAAAAAGGAAGAGATGCACCAAACCAGAAAATATGGTTGAACGTGAAGAAGCATCTCCCAGAGGAAGCAGACATTTAAGGCCAAATCCTTGTTGAGAATTCAGTAGTACAGTGAATATGTTAATTCTCTTTAACTTGATAACCGTTTGTGTTACCTTTTTCCTTATTAGCTTTGCTCCTTATTATTATAGTGTGAGATACATCAAAGTTTCAAACAGCTACCAAAAACAATAAGAACAGTGACACAGTATATAGGATGCAAGCTAGGGACAAAACCCTTCCTCTTGAGGGGAAAACCCTTAAATCTCTTCTCTTCTTATAGATCCTTCAATTGACGAATACCATGACCTAATGACTTAGACAAATACCCTCCAAGATCAAGATCAACTCGGCCTCCTGCTGCAAGAACTTCGACCTCCTACTGCAGATCTGAAATTGTCTTCCGGCAACTGCTGCAATTGTTGCTGCTCCTCTAGAAGACTTCGATCTTCTTCGTATGGTCTTCTCTTCCCTTCGCTTGCCTTTCCTTGTGACTTAGGGCTAGTGAGATACCCTAAGTGACCTTTGCTTGACTTCCTTTCTCTCTTTCCTCTAAGATCGAACCAAAGATAGCCCTAGCACAGAAACCCTAGCTTCGACTTGTACGTGAGAGAGAGAGAGAGAGAGACTTTACCCAAGCACTTCGACTTCCTTTTTCTCTTCTTCGTCCTTCTTCAACTTCCTTTGCTTTCCTCTTCTTCGCATAGAATGAGATGAGTGTGTCTAATGGAGGACGAGTTCCTCTATATTTATAGGCTTCTTCAAGGGTGGGCGCGGCTCTTCATGTAGGCTGACTTGATCTTGGAGGTATTTCGACAAAACAATTTTTTCTTTACAAGATACAGTGTGCCCATAGGGTATTCAATATATGACAATGATTCTTAAACCTAGGACAAACCCTAGAAGCACTCAATGGGTGCTTGACCTATAAAATAAAAGAACTTGAGCATGAAACCCATGCTTCATTAATAATAATTTATTTTCATTTTATAATTTACAAGAATACATTTCATACTTATGAAGACCGAACCTAGTTACACATTTTTCAACACTCCCTCTTAACTAGGGAGGTATTCATAAGAGGTACATGGTCATTCTCAATCTGAAGAGATCTCATAAAAAGAGTCGGATCAGTAACCCATTTGTATAGCATCATATCAACCAGCATTGTCACATAGCAAGGCCTTGACTAACAGCTCTATCTCTCCACGAGATCTAAGCACAATGCTGGCAAGACCAATGATGTATAGACCAATGTTGCATGAAGCGGGAGCGAAGCGGAAGCGTCATTTTCCAAAAATCTAGGAAGTGAAGCGTCCGCAGAAGCGTCTGCTATATATATATATATATTTTTATATTTTTTTGCATTTATACTCAAAACAAACATCCCAAATACCAAATTAATTGTAGAAGACATGAAAACATGCATATTTTTGCATAAATCAAGATAGATATGGCATCCATGATTCCATTGTAGTTACTAGTATGTACAACAATCATCTATATTCTAGCTATTACAAACATACATCAAATTTTTAAGCATATTATAAAACATAAAACATTTAAGCATATTATAAAACATAAAACATAGAGCATATTATGATTTATCTAGCAAGTGAGCAACTGTCAACATTTGTCATGTCCAAAATTCAAATAATAATGTTTACAAAATATGTCACTTGGTCACCGCCAAGCCAAAAAGGTTCAAAATTCAAATTCACAAGTCTACAAGTCTAATGAGTAATCTATGACAAAAAGTAGTAGATTGTGAATATATCTACTAATCTCTCCTCCTTCCACCACGAATAGAACGTGGTGGCGGGCCTCCACGTGGTGGCAATGAAGAAGATGGTGCCTGTGTAAGTCGTGGCACTGAAACTGATGAAGAAGAACCCCCTGCTGTTGGTGTTGAACCTAGGAACCAAGGGACCAGATGGGGGTGGGGGTGGTGGCATATCAACACGGTCATCATCATCCTAGAATCGCTCAAAAAATTCATGCAAAAAAAAAAACACTAGTTAACAAAAAAATTAAAAACATGAATTAGAGAAATGCTTTATAAGGGAAAATTGGAAAATTCATACCACAATGGACATACCTGGATAAGAGCATCCTCTAATTGCTCTAGTCGCAACACTCCATCCTCCAAATTGGGCTCCTCTGGATTCTTGTCCCAAATCAACAAGTCTTTATTAGACTTTGCATCTTCACAGTAATGGGACAACAATCGCAAGTTGTAATGAACATAAACCAAGCTCTCTGCCCGGTCTAAACTCAACCTGTTCCTTTTAACACTGTGGATGAAAGAATAAGAGCTCCAACACCTCTCTGCAGAAGAAGTGTTTACCACCTGTGATAGCACCCGCAATGCCAAACTCTGTAGAAGTGGAGTACCCCCTCCATGCATGTTCCACCACTCAAGAGCAGAAAAAGTCTCTCGATCTTTAATTGCATGCATGCTCCCAAATGGACCAGTGTTGAGCGTATAGTTGCTCACCTGTCTCCGTACCAATGCAGCGTCCTCCTCATCAGGGATTAATTTACTCAATGCAGCCATATATTTTTGGTGAACCTCTTGATCTTGGTGTGGTTTTCTCATGCTTCCCCCCCCAGGTGCTGGTGTTGAAAGCCATGATGGATGATAGTATTTAGGTGTCAAAACATATGCTAATGCATGCAATGGAATATTTAGCATTTCCCATCGGTTTTGCACCTCTACACGAATATAATTGTACAAGGTGGTATCTCTAGGCTCAACAATGTCTTTAATCTGCCCCAACATGCTATCCATTTGCTCATACACCTCCCCAATTACTAGTCGATCTGAATCTGCAAACTTGATCATGTAATAAATTGGTTTGGTGAATTGCAAAACATATTTAACCTGTGACCAAAAGTAACTGTCAAGAACAGTGTCCTTGACTGCATTAGCACCATCTGTGTCAGTGTTAATTTCATCCCATGTTTCAGCACACACCAGATTAGTTAAAGCTTGTCTCACCTTCACTAGCCGCCTAAAGGTGAGGTAATAACTAGCAAATCTTGTCTTTGCAATTTTAAGCAATTGCAACTTGGAGTAAGTGCCATAGAAGTAGTTTACCCTTGTATGCCCTGTGATGAATTTAATGAGCTGCTTCCCTTTCCTGTAAACCTCAGTAATCCACCCACAATCTTTGTGTTTCACAATATCATGCATCAAAAGGTTCAATGTGTGAACCAGGCACCCAGACCAAAAGATGTGTGGATGAGTACGCTCAATAATTTTTCCTGCTACCTTACAATTTGTTGCATTATCTGTGATCACTTGAACCACATTATTCGGACCAACATCTTTGATTGATTTCAATAGGAGATCTGCAATGTTTTGTGCAGATGCAGTGATGGAGGAGGAGTCATGACATGCAATAAATACTGTACCACTAGAAGAAACACCAAGAACATTTATCAAATGTTGGTTTCTAATATTTGTCCACCCATCTGATACAATGGATACCCCAGAGTCTACCCACTCATTTGTAAAACGTGTCAAAGCTCTTTGAACCTTAGCTTTTTCTCTTTCTAATAACACTGTTCTAGCTTTCTCATAGTTGGGGGCCTTGTATCCTTTTGGGGCTTCATTGATGGCCTTTACCATTTCATGCCAATAGGGAGAGCGAAGCACATTGAATGGTACACCGCAAGCACAAAGAAAACGGACTATCTTTCCATCCACATCATCCCTCCCAGCAACATTAAGGAAATCCCCTATTGTTCTTCTACCTCCAGAGCTTGCAGAAGTACCATGAGGAGATGAGCAACTACCAAATTTAGAGGTTGCACTTGATTCAGAATGAGTTTTTTGTTTCTTGTTTTTTTGTTGTGCAGCCATCTCTATTTGGATGTATTTTCTTCTTTCTTCAGTTGAAATGTTTGGGCAAATTTGTACCCCCACAGAACCCTTTTTTTCATCACTGTCCAGCACCCCACAAAGATGCCTCCTCAGACGGGTATATGAACCACAATATGGTTTTCCTCCATGACAACCATGAGGGCACACAAATTTGTAAGATCCACCACCCTTTCCCCCATCAAGTTTGGTCACATAGTTCCACAAGGGTGTTGATGTAGCTTTCCCATCTTGTGTTTCAGTGTCCCCTTCAAGTTCATCCCCTTCCTCTTCAAACCCTTCCTCCTCATCATACATTGGGTCACTACTATTAGGACCATCACCAATGTCCTCTTCTGTTTCTTCCCTTCTATTCCTCACCCTTGCCATCATTAAAACCAAGAGTGGAATGATACATAGAAGCCAAAAGAACACCATCTTGGAATATGGATATAGGTGGTGGACAACGGCAACCTGTAAATAAAGGAGCAAGTAGAAACAATGGGAAAGAGTAGGAGAGGGAGGAGAAAAATAAAAAAAAAATTCAAAAAAACAAGGGAGTTTGGGGTTTGAACTTACCTCTTTAGCTCTTGTAGATGAAGTCCTCCAAGCTCTTGCTCCAAGCTCCTCCTCCTTCTCCTAGCTCCTCCTTCTTCACTCCTCCAAGCTCTCCTCTCTTCTCCTCTCCTTTCCTCTCTTCTCTTCTCCTCTCCTCTCTTCTCTTCTCCAACTCTCATAAACTCAAAGTGAGAAAATGAGGAATGAATGGGGGCTTTATTCTTTTCATTCCTCACCTTAACCTCACCCTAACCCACCCCCTTAAGGTTGAGTTAACTTAACTTTAAAAAAAAATTAAAAAAAAAATTGTTTTTCTCCCTTGGGCGCGCCCCTTTCCGCCGAAGCGTACGGAAGCGTGCGTGAAGCGCACGCTTCCTGCTCCGAAGCGCCACGCTTCGGCGGCCCGAAGCGCCGTACGAAGCGCGCTTTGGAGCCGGCGCTTCGGAAATTCCAGGAAGCGCAAATTTTTTTACGAATCGCGCTTCGGAAGGCGCTTCGTACTGCGCTTCCGTACGGGGCGCGCTTCGGAGCGGGGGGGGGGGGGGGGGGGGGGGCGCTTCGTGCAACACTGGTATAGACACCATAATCATTGTCTCTCAAAGTACATACTCCACCCGGGTGTTCAACAAGTATGACCTTCCATGGGACTATTCTTATCTTGGGTAGCCAGCCCTCAAAGAATATCGGTCCTCCACGACTCCTCTTATTTTGGATGCCATATCTCATCCTCAAAGAGTATCGGATGCCAAATGATTACCCAATCCTCTATTTTGTCTTCCTAATTGAAGTCAAGAATAATGTGTCTATCTCTCCCTCTCAATTAGGGACGATACATCAACCAACCCAAGCTTGTCTCTTAAGTATACAAGCTTCTTGTTGGGAAGTGACTTTGTCAGTATGTCAGCTACCTGCTCATTAGTGGAGATATATTGTAGCTGCAGCACACCATTTTGCACTAGCTCTCGTATGTAGTGATACTTGTTTATATGCTTTGTCTTTCCATGAAACATTGGATCCTCAGACAAACGTATACAGTTGGTGTTATCACAAAGTATCTCTGTAGGGTTCATCGGCCTGTCAAACAGATCGGATAGCAACTTTCTCAACCATACTACTTCTCTGCTTACTTCACAGCCTGCAATATATTCAGCTTCAGCACTACTCAACACAACGATGTCTTGCTTTCTACTCATCCATGAGACCATGGAGGATCCTAAACTAAAACACCCTCCCGTAGTGCTTATTCTGTTTTGCTCACTGCCTCCCCAGTCAAAATCTGTATATCCAATCAGTTGGACATCATTCCTTCTATCATACTTTAGACAGTAGTGGATGGTTCCTCACAAATATCTCAGAATGTGTTTTGCTGCTACCCAATGATCATGCTTCGGCTCCACTTGGAATTGACTGAGAACATTTACTGCAAAACATATGTCTGGTCGAGTATTCACCAAGTACATCAATGAGCCAATAAGTTGTCTATACTTGGAAGGATCCACAGGGCTAGATTCAAAACTCCTTAGTCTCTTCAAGTTTGTGATCATCGGAGTAGTCATAGGTTTGCAATCCATCATGTCAAACCTTTTCAACATCTTGATCACATATTTTCCTTGACCCAAATAGACTTCATCAAATCCTTGCCAGAATTCTAGTCCCAAATAGTAATGCATCAGCCCAAGATCCTTCATTCTTCAATTCGACCTTCTACACGTGTTAAGAGAAGATCATCTCCATACAGAAGAATGATTACAAGTTCTCCATCTACAACCTTGATATAAAAGTTTGGATCAGCAAAACTTTTTGTGAAGCCTATTCTTTGTAGGTATGCATCCATTCTAGCATACCATGCCCTTGGTGCTTGCCTGGGGCTATATAATGCTTTCTTCAATCTGCAAACATATGCCTTCCTATCTTTAACTTTGAATCCCAAGGGTTGTTCTATATAGACTTCTTCATCTATTGTGCCATTCAAAAACACAATCTTGACATCCATTTGGTGGATGTTCCATCCCATCGATGCTGCCAGAGAGACTAATGATTGAATCGTTGTATATCTTGTTGTTGGAGCAAATGTCTCTTCATAGTCAATGCCTTCAAGTTGAGAGAAGCCTCTAGCCACAAATCTTGCTTTATACTTATCTATATTTCCATCTGTTGCATGTTTGATCTTATAGATCCACTTGGAAGTAACCACAGATTTGTCTTCGAGCCTAGGTACGATCTCCCAAACTCCATCCTTCATTATAGATTGATATTCTTCATTCATGGCATCATTCCAATTTTTATTGTTTATAGCCTCTTCAAAAGTGGATGGTTCTGCTTCTATTAGTTTTGTCATGTATGAAGCATACCCAGAATATCTTTTGGGTTTCTTGCTTTCTCTGAATGATCCTGCATCAAGTAGAGTAGATTTTAACCAATTAGGTATGTATTTTTCTTGTTTTGGAAATAACCACAAGTTGAACTGGCTCACTAGGACCTTCTTCTTCATGATGTGATTCTTCTTCAAATACGGGAAGTTCTTCATCATCAGAGTCTATGGAAAGTTCCTTTGATTTCTTGAAAGCTATGCTTTCATCAAATATGACATCACGACTGACTTCTATGTGATGTCCATCTTTCATGTAGATTCTATAATCTTTTGATGAGTTGATGTACCAAACAAATGTTCCCTTCATTCCTAAAGGATCCAACTTCTTTCTTTTATCCTTGGGTATGTGGATATATACAGGACACCCAAAGATCCGGAGATGATCTACAGATGACTTCTTTCCAGTGAACACTTCTTTCGAAGTTTTATTGTCTAGAGATCTATGGGGACTTCAATTCTGAATGTAGATAGTGGTCTTCATGGCTTCTCCCCATAGGAACTTAGGAAGATCTTGATCATGTATCATTGCTTTTACACTTTGTTCAATGGATCTATTCTTTCGTTTTGCAACTCCATTTTGCTCAATATTGTATGGGACTATTAGCTCCCTCTTAATCCTAGACTCCTTACAGAATGCTATAATTTCTTTGGATGTATATTCTCCTCCATTATCAGATCTTAATATCTTGATTCTTTTTCCTGTAAGGTTTTCCACTTCAGCTTTGAATTCTTGAAATTTTGGAAATACTTCATCCTTGGTTTTCATTAAGTAAACCCAGGTCTTTCTTGAATGATCATCGATGAATGTGACATAATATAGGTGACCTCCAAGAGATTTAGGAGTCATAGGGCCACATACATTGGAGTGAATGAGATCCAAGATTTCTTTTGACTGTGAAGCACTGCTTCCAAATGGTCTCTTGGTATTTTTGCCTAATGCACATCCCTTACAAACTCCTTCATGATCTTCTTTCAGATTTGGAATTCCGTCTACTATGGAACATAGAGTTGGAAGGATTTTGACATGTAGGTGACCAAATCATCTATGCCAGAGTTCACATGAGCTAATTTCAATGTGAACTAGGGCTTGGGCCACGTGAGACATTAGTTTGTAAAGTCTTCCTTCTCGAATGCCAATGACTTTAGCTTGATCTATACTTGAGTCTTTACTCCATACAATGACCTTACCATCAATGAAAGCTACTCTATCACCCTTTTCTTCTAGACTTGAAATGGAAAGTAAATTTTTGTGCAAACCTGGAACAACTAGAATGTTGTCGAGGTGAATGTTGCTTCATCTTCCAACTTTATGGAGGTTGATCCAATACCTTTCATGGGATAGCTTTTGTTATCTCCAAGTTCCATTGAATAAGCGGATTTTCCTTTTGATAAGGTCTTCAATTGGTTGGAGTGGCCAGTCATGTGCCTTGATGCACCACTATCAATTACCCAAATGTCTTCATCTTGGAATGTGCTAGAGAGAGCCAAGAAGAGACTTGTTGGACATTGGATAAACCAACGCTCCCGTTGTGTTTCGCGACATGGAATAACCGCCTCTCGTGGATCCTTATCTCTGGCGATGTGATCGTTGACTAACACCTACAAGTTTTGGTCTAAACGACAATTGTGATTCCCAACAAATGGTATCAGAGCGTAGGTCACAAGTTCGATACACACCCAGCTTGTTTTGGGGGGGAGATTGTTGGACATTGGATAAACCAACGCTCATCATGTGTTTCGCGACATGGACTAACTACCTCTTGTGGATCCTTATCTCTGGCGATGCAATCGTTGACTAACACCTGCGGGTTTTGGTCTAACGGCAATTGTGATTCCCAACAAGACCTTCATCCTTTTCTTTGATTGATACCTTCTTTGTAAAGAATAGCAAACTCCATGCTTCCTTGATACCTTTCTTGAGATAGCTTGCAATCTTCTTGATTAACTTCTTTACTGTAGAGGAGATCTTCATGATGCCCTTAGATGACCTTAGCTCTGATACCATTTTGAGAATTCAATAGGGCAGTGAATATGTTAATTCTCGTTAACTTGATAATTGTTTGTGTTGCCTTTTTCTTTATTAGCTTTGTTCCTTATTATTATAGTGCAAGATACATCAAACAGCTACCAAAAACAATAAGAATAGTGACACAATATATACAATCCATGGCCAAAACCCCTCCTCTTGAGGAAAAACCCCTTAAATCTCTTCTCTTCTTATAGATCCTTCAATTGACGAATACCATGACCTAATGACTTAGACAAATACCCTCCAAGACCAAGATCAACTTGGCCTCCTATTGCAAGAACTTTGACCTCCTACTACAGATCTGAATTTTTTTCTTCCAGCGACTGTTGCAACTGTTGTTGCTCCTCTAGAAGACTTTGATCCTCTTCGTATGGTCTTCTCTTCCCTTTGCTTGCCTTTCCTTGTGACTTAGGGCTAGTGAGATACCCTAAGTGACTTTTGTTTGACTTCCTTTCTCTCTTTCCTCTAACATCGAACCAAAGATAACCCCAGCGCAGAAACCCTAGCTTCAACTTGTACGTGAGAGAGAGAGAGAGACTTTACCCAAGCACTTCGACTTCCTTTTTCTCTTCTTCCTCCTTCTTCGACTTGCTTTGCTTTCCTCTTCTTCGCATAGAATGAGATGAGTGTGTCTAATGGAAGACGAGTTCCTCTCTATTTTGTAGGCTTATTCAAGGGTGGACGTGGCTCTTCATGTAGGTTGACTTTGACTACTTCTACGCTGACTTGATCTTGGAGGTATTTCGACACTTTAAAGACAACAATTTTTTCTTTACAAGATACAAAGTGTCAATAGGGTCTTCAATATATGATGATGATTCTTAAACCTAGGACAAACCCTAGAAGCACTCAATGGGTGCTTGACCTATAAAATAAAAGAACTTGAGCATGAAACCCATGCTTCATTAATAATAATTTATTTTCATTTTATAATTTACAAGAATACATTTCATACTTATGAAGACCGAACCTAGTTACACATTTTTCAACAGTCCTGAGGCTGCAACAAACTTTCATGACTTGCCAATATTTATTGAAGAGAAATTCAATATGTTAACACAGTTAATTTTGCCAAACTGAAACAGTAATGTGACTATCAATTTGGAAGCAATTCTTTGATTTCCATAAAGAGTATGGTGAGCATAGTTTTAAAAATCAGCCGGCATGAACCAAAAACCGGTCAAACGGCTGGTTCATTAGGCAGTCGAGTCGAACCAGGCAAAAAACCCAGTTTAAGGGCTGACTTCGCCAAAAAATCACACAAATTGGACGAAACCAGCTAGTTTATGACAGAACCGGCCGATTTATTGTCAGGGCAGCTACAGATGCCAGAGAATGCAATTTTCTGAGTTTTGAAGCTGTTTTGAGGGAAATTTGGGGTTGTTTTCCTCCAAAAATAGCCCCTCCAAGAAAAGCATGCCTACCCTCTCATTTGCCTGACACATCTCAACCCTAGCAATGTTAACAACTAATGGTAATGTTAAATTCCTGAAGTAAAAGTTTACTTAAATTTTTAACATTACCATGAAATGACTCGAGATGTTTGAGAGTGGTTTCAAACTCAATGGATTTCATATGGAGAAACTAGAATTTTAGATTTAAACTCAAAATTCATCAGATTTAATGGTTTTCAGGATTTCATGGTTTGGGGGTTTGCAATGTTTCCATTTGATTCTATCATGCGTGAGGGTATGAGATTGGCATTTGATCAAGAGCACAAAGCCCTTTAAGAACCTTGATGTTGGTGGCATTGATTGTTGAACTTTTTTGATGTTAATGGTATTGATTGTTGAACTCCTCTACCATGGCCTTAACAAGAATGTACCCTTCACTCAAAGGAAAACAACAAGTTAGGCATGCTAATCTTTTTCTACCACATTATAAGGTTGAGGAGATAAACCCTTCACTCAAACCAAAATCATTGGTTAGGCATGTTAAAAATTTTCAATTTCTATCATGTTACAAGGTTGAGCAATCCAAGCCTGAAGACTCTAAGCTAGATGATGTTTATGTATCTCTTGTTGATGATCCCATTTCTAGTAGTGCTAAATCAATGATGAGTTTCATGAGTGACCATGTTGATCAATGATTTGTAGTTTTGATGTCTATTTTTGCTACTACTACTACTACTAAAGTTGTAGAGGAGTTTTAGGAGTCATAAAACTCTGAGCCATATTATTTATGTAGCTCATGTTGATGATCCCTTGTCTAGTAGTGGTGATGAGTTTGATCATGATGAGGAGTGACAATGTTGTTGATCACTGATATGTAGACTTGTAGTAGGTTAGTGGCCCCATAGCTTAGAGCACTGTTTTCGGACTCTAGAGGCCATTTAGAGCCTCATTGATTATGTATTTTGTTGCCGATATGTATTGCACTTGGTGTCATTTTGATATATTCACCTTTACATGGTATATAGATGAGCAAACCTTGCATATTTTGTCTCTATTGGTTTGGAATCATGGTTTTAAATGTTAAAAATAGTTTTCTTTATTGAAAACTAATTATTTCATGTATTTTTTTAAAGACTAGTTCATTGAGATCTTGTTAAAATAGGCAACTAGGGCCAAATTCCACCTTGGGACAACTCATATGATGGAGATGATTATTGCACTGGATTTCCCTTTTCGAGAGGTCCAAGTTTGATATAAAGATCATCTCATTCGGACAATAAGAAGTGTGATTTTGAATTTATTCTCACATGTACAAATTGTTAAGGTCGACCTCAGCTTAAAGTAGGCTCAAGAAGCCCAATAGATATGTCTCTTCACCCACATCAAAGTGTATAAATAGAAGAGACCTCTCTCCTGATTTAGACATCAATCACTTCATCATTCTTCTCTCTCCATAACAGACTGGTTTGTACAACTTGGGAATCTTCTCTCTCTCTCACACGTGCGGCTAGGAGAACTGTTTTTCTAGGCTGAAATAGGACAAAAATTTTACACTGTTGACCACTGTTGTTTTGACAGAGTTTGATTTTGTTTTCTGGGGCAGAATTTCGCTCTCTTGAGGCCGCATTAATTGGCACAGAAATCGAGGTGTTTGGGACTGTTTGACCAATGTTGACTTCAAGGTTGTTTGACAGTAGGCCTCACTGTTGTTTGACCGAATTTGACCAGCATTTGTGGGACTGTTTTGGGTTGACTTTGACCCTTGATGGAGGCCGAATTAATTTGCCTTTGACTGAGCTTCAAAGGAGATGGCTTGCTGCTGATTTGACCAGCGTTGACTTTCTGGTTAGGGCTGAAGTTTGACTGCAGTTGACTACAGAATTTGACAGGGCTGATTTGACTTTGTATTGGACTAATCTAATTGACTTTTGCACTCTCTCTCTCTACTAAACTATTGAATAATAATAAGTAGATTTGATCAAAGGGTTTTCCCCACATTGGGGTTTTTCCCTGGCATCTACAAAATCTGGTGTCCTCTTGTCTTGGCTTGTCTTCTACATATGTTTTTATGTTCTATCGACATTTACTGTCAATGTGATTAATGGTTAATGTGATTGCTACTGGAAATTATTGGAAATTGTCATTGGGCTGCTAAAGGAGCATTGAAGTAAATTATCTAAAATTTAACATGGTATCAGAGCTCAAGTGAAGACAAAGCCCAAGAAAGAGTGAGGAAAAGCAATCACTAAGCGAAGTTGTTGGACAAGAACTTGGAACAATCTCAATGGCGACTACATCTTACTTCAAATCCAAGGACAAGCTTAAGGACAAATCCAACTATCATGCATGAAAAATGTCTCGGGATTTGACTTTGGAAGAGAATGATGATATGGACTATGTCAAAGGAAGAGTAGTGAAGCCTCTTTCAAGTGCACCTGCTGCTGCAAAAACAAAGTAAAAGAAAGGTGAGGTCAAAGCTAATAAAATTATTGTTGATTCTATTCACAAGACTTTGGTTGCCTATATTTCTGATTTGGAAACATCTAAAGGAGATGTATGACAAGATGGTTGGGATGTTCAAAGTAAATAATGCAAATCAATTCCTCTTTCTCAAGAACAAGGTGAAAGACATCCAGATGGATAGAGGAGAATCCATTCAATCCAACTTCATGAGGATTACTAAAATCAAGAATGATCTCCTATCTATTGGAGAATTTGTTGGTGACAGGGAGCTCATTCTTATTGCACTTGGAGGCCTTACAAGAGAATGGGATGTGTTTAACACTACCATCCTCAACAATGACAAGAACCGGGATTTGATGAATTATTGGCTAGATGCACTCAAGAAGAAATAAGGATGATGGAAAAAGACAAGCCCTCAAATGGAAATAATCTGTAATATCCCTAAGGGAAAATTAACAGTAAATATGCAAAGCAAAATAGACAAAAACACCATGAAACAATAGCAAGCAATCAAACCACAAATTTGCACATAAAACTGCATTGTGTACTTATTTTATTAATGGAAACAGGTGTACAATAAGATGTTGGAATGAGTGCACCTGGGCTTGCTCTAGGTAAGCTAGCAAAGCCCAAAAATGATAAGTGAAACACCCTCCTCCAAACTGCTGCTAAATTGCCCAAGTTTTGTGCTGTAGATGCCCAGAAATGTGTTGTTGCCTAAAAGGATCTATTGCTAGGCCCCTCTCCACTGCTCAGAAAATTCTAGAAAATTAATCTCACCCTCTACTCAATAAACCCAGAATAACCCACAAAGGGTTTGGCCAAAGCTTGACCCCGAAAATTTGACCCTCTTTGGCATGGGTGGCTTTATTGCGGGGAAAATCGACCCACCTAAAGAATATGCTGCTAAATGCTCCAAAAATGCATGCAATCCCTGTTACAAGGCTCCCCAGGTCTTCCCTCCAAGCTTCCTCCACAAAATCCACTCACTTGTCAACCTCCCGAAGTGTCTCTACCCAAGACTACACAGTCCCTGCATTGTTATAGTGTGCTCTCTGTTGTGGTACAACCTCACTGCTGCTGGTATGATTCAGGACTAAGTGAAACTCCCTCCTTGGGTTGGCACTCAAAGTCCACCGAAGCAAGGGCTAGGATCTCCACTTGAAAACACCCGGGGTGCTGAACAGCAGATGCAGACTTGGCTCATTGCTCAAATGTGCTATGTCAAAAGACAAATTCTGAAAATGATAGATGATGAGCAAAATGAGAGCCCCCCTTCCTTTTGTCAAGTTGCCTCCAACATTGCCCATGTGGACCCACATCAAATTCCTCTCACCAATTCTACTCTAATGAGAATGTACTCTCCATGTGGGCCGAAATTCCCTTGTGGTGGCCCCCCCACTCCACCAAGGCCGCAATATTTCATCGAATTCTAATGTTGTGGTGCCTCCTATGCCAAAAATCAAATGTGGGTCCCCTAAGCCCACTTCTCCTAAGCGTAACCATGTAATAAACCAAAATTGAGCAAAACTCATATTTACTTAGTAAAATACTAAGTAGGAATATCACAGTCCTCCCAGGTGGCATCGTCATTCGACAAATTTCTCCATTGGATCAAAAACTCCCTGATGAACTTGTTACGCAGATGTCTCTCCCTGGTATCCAAAATGGCCTCCGGTTCCAGCACCAACTGCCCCTCATCGTCCATAGGGGTAACTTTGTAGCTGCTGTTACCTGTTGTCCCAATGCCTTTTTCAGGGAAGACACATGAAAAATGTTGTGCACCCGGCTCCGCGGGGGTAGCTCCAGCTCATATGCTACCTCCCTCACCCTCCGAGTGACACGATAAGGCCCATAGAAGTGGGGTTTGAGCTTCTTGGCCCCCTTCTGTTTGAGTGTAGCCCATCGGTACGGTTGGAGCCTCAAAAACACCAAGTCCCCTACTTCGAACTGCCTCTCAACTTTGCCCCTGTCTGCATAAAGCTTCTATTGGTTTTGGGCCATTTGCATGTTGTCTTTCAGAGCCCTCAAGATATCTTGGCTCTCCTGTATCTAGTCCTTGGCCCTTGGGGCCCTACTATCTCCAAACATAATGTCAGCGAAAGATAATGCATCATAACCATACAGAGCTCGGAATGGAAACATACCTATGGACATGTGGTGCGTAGTGTTGTAGCAGTATTCACCCAAGTGTAGCCACCGTATCCATGCTCTTTGTTGCCCTGTCACATAGTTACGCAAGTAGCCCTCCAGCCACTTGTTAACTATCTTTGTCTGCCCGTCTGTCTGAGGGTGGTAACTGGTACTCGGGGTGAGCTCAGTACCCACCAACTGGAATAGCTCCTGCCAAAATCCACCCATGAACCGGCTGTCTTGGTCATTGACAATGGTCTTTGGGAGACCATGTAGCTGAAACACCTCCCTGAAGAACAATTCGGCCACCTGTGAGGCCGAGTACCGAGCTGGGATGGCGAAGAAGTGAGCATACTTTGTCAAGCGGTCCACCACTACGTAGATGCAATCTTTGCCATGCACTGTGGGCAGATTGGTAATGAAATCCATCGATATGCTCTCCCACTTCCCCTCCGAAATGGGAAGCGACTGCAACAAGCCCGCGGGGTGTGCCTTCTCTCCCTTGTTCCGTTCGCATGTGTCACACTCACGGATATGCCTTAGAACATCATCCTTGAGGCTCTTCCACGCAAAGCACTCTCTAATGGTCCAATATGTCTTCATGAACCCCTGGTGTCCCGCTAATGGTGAATCGTGAGCAGCTTGTAGAATCTTCTCCCTCAGTGGGGAGTTAGGTACCAAGTAGATCCGGTCTCGGTAGTAGATCACCTCGTTCATCACCCGATATCAGTCATCTATCACCAACCCATTAAAGACCTCACATGCAAACCTGTCCTTGGAGTACTCCACTAATAACTGCGCCCTCCAATCCGAGGTGATGCTCATCAAGGAAAGAGTGGTTGGCCTCCTGGACAACGCATCAGCCACTACGTTGTGCTTCCCTTTGACATACTCAATGTCAAAGTCATATGCTTGGAGCTTACTCACCCACTTCTTTTGCCTCTCCTGCAACTATTTCTGCTCCAAGAAGAACCTGAGGTTGTTGTGATCGGCCTTGACTTTAAAATTGTTCCCCACCAAATACTCCCTGAACTTGGCCATTGCATGCATGATGGCCGACATCTCCTTATCATAGATGGAGTATAGTAGCTCATGGGGCAGCAACTTCCGACTCTCAAAAGCTATTGGATTCCCTCCCTGCATCAACACGGCCCCCATACCTACTCCTGATGCATCACACTGCAACACGAAACGCTGGGTGATGTCAAGAAGTGCCAACACCAGAAAGCTACTCATAACATCTTTGAGGCATTCAAATGCCCCTCCTATGCTGTAGTGGTCCACTCGAAGGCCCCTTTCTTCATCAAGTCTGTGAGGGGTGTTGCTAACTGGGAGAAGCCCTTCACGAACTTCCTGTAATAAGTGCAAATGCCTACGAAACCCCTCAGCTAAGTCACATTCTGTGGCTCTGGCCAATCCCGAATAACCCTAATCTTCTCCTCATGTACTATAACACCATCCACCCCAATGATGTACCTTAGGTAGAGCATCTCGGTCAACCCAAACTCGCACTTGGACAGTTTGAAATAGAACTATTGCTCCTCCAGAATGCGCAGTACTGTCTTAAGGTGCTGCAAATGCTCCTCCCGAGTTCAACTATAAATCAGTATGTCATCAAAGAACACCAGTACAAACTTCCTCAACTGCCCACAAAACACATAGTTCATGCATGACTAGAATGTAGTTGGTGCATTGGTCAGCCCGAAGGGCATAACCAGGAACTCTAAGTGCCCATAATGGCACCGAAATGTTGTCTTCGAAACATCTTGGTCCCTCACCCGGATCTGGTGGTACCCCGACCACAAATCAATATTCGAGAAGAACTTAGCTCCCCTCAACTCATCCATCATCTCATCTATACGTCGAATGGGTTAGCGGTTCTTTAGTGTATTCTTGTTGAGGGCCCAGTAACTGATGCACATTCGTAAGGACCCATCCTTCTTCTTCACAAGCACAACTGATGAGGCAAAAGGGCTAGAGTTGGGCCTGATATGCCCAAGTGCCAATAGCTCATGGATGGCCCTCTCTATCTCATCCTGATATGCCTTGGGATGTCGATAAGGAGTGGTGATGACGACCTGCACTCCCGGCTCCAACTCGATAGTGTGCTCAAACCCCCGGTCAGGTGGTTGACCCGGTGGTATGTCCCCAAACACCACTGGATACCTGTCAAGAATAACCTGTATCTCCGGATGTGGTGGCTTGGGCTTGCCCCCAACCTCTGAGATCCTCAACTCCACAACCCACTCAATGTCTCCATGTCTCAAGTCAGCCTCCATCTTGTGGGCTTAAATAGTTTGTGGTGGGTATGAGTGCATCCCCTGAAGTAACACGATCTTTCCATCTAGCCCTACAAACTCCGTCTCCAACTTCCTCCACTCTTTTGTGACTCTGCCAAGTGCATAGAGCCACTGGACTCCCAACACCACATTGGTGTTCGGTACATCTACTACAAAGAAATGATTTGTCATGGAGTAGTTCCCCATGGTCACTGTCAAAGCTGGCACATAGCGAGTACTGCATGGTTTTGTCCCCAAGCACAGGAACTGAGAATCCCTCAAACTCCTCGGTTGTGATGCCCCTCCTCTGAACCAACTAAGCATTAATGAAATTGTGGGTAGCCCCACTATCCACTAGAACTGATACACGCTGCCCCTAAACAATACCTCTAATCCTCAAAGTCAAAAATTTGGGTACTCCACACAGTGATGCAAGGACCCCTCTAGAAGGTGCAAAGAAAACTCCCCCTGGTGGTGGTGGTGGTGGTGGTGCTTCCTCCTAAGGTGTTGCGTTGTCCTCTCCACCCATCTCAAAATAGGTCTCATCCTTTGCATCGCTATCAGCGAAGACCTCGTTGTAGTGGGCCTTGCCTGCAGCACACCTGTGGCTTGGTGCCCACGGCTCCTGACAAGTGAAACACAGTTTCCTCCTCCTAAGGTCTCTCCGGGTCTCCTCATTCAACTACCCACACCCCTGATTGGTCCTCGGTGATGGAGCCCTGGTGTCTTTCCCCCTTTGCTGGAAACCCTCTCTAGGGGGTAGTGGTGCTCGAACCCTAGGTAGGGCATCCTGTAAATCTCGGGCTCTCCCTACCGCATCTTGTAACGTAGTGGGTCTGTTGGACCTCACTAACCCACACAAAGGCTCTGCTAGCCCATCCACAAACATGTAGATCCTCCTAGACTCTGACAAATCAGGCACCATCACAGATAATCACAGAAACTTTAAGATGTAGGCTTCTACACTCCTGCTCATCTTGAGCCTTGTTAGCTCCCCAAAATACTCATCCGAATATTTCCTCTCAAACCGCTCCAACACCCTCCTGGTGAAATCATCATAAGCAGTTACTCCTACATGTCCCAACGTGGTCAATCCATGGAACCACCAATCGTGGGCTTTCCCCCTCCAAATGCAACGTGGCAATCTTGATTGCCTCTCCTTCCATCATTTGATTCAGCTGGAAATAGACATCCATATTTTCGACCCATGCCTTGGCCGAGATCTCGGAGGACCCATCGAAGGTTGGGAGAAATAACCTCCCCACATTTCGTTGCAAGTTTGTCCCCTGCATGTAATCTCCTCCACTCTGTCCCTTGGGCTTATTGTTGCCCTTCAACTAACAAAAATCCTTGAAAGTAATGTCCCTCCCAAAATCAAGGCCATAAAAATGACACTCCAGGAAATAATCCCCATAAGGTGCCTCCTCTTGCTCCGGCTACCGACCAACTCCAGATTGTAGGAATGTAGGAATAGTGGATCTAGGGGATGTGTTCGGAATCAATGGCATGTTGGCAAGGAGAGATACGTGTTGTTGCGAGGTGCCAGATCCTTCTACATAGTGGAAATCCCCTTGGACTCCCTTGCCCTTGTTGCCATTGCCATTTCGCTAGCCCATTCCTTCAATGTTCCAAGATAAGTCCTGCACTACCTTCAGTAGGAGTTGGGCAAACTCCTTTTCCTCATCCCTTTTGTCTCCTTCATTGTCCCCCATGTTGGTTTCTTCTACCTCAAGTTCTGTAGTCACAGGATCAGGGGTGATCTCTAACTATCGTTCTTTGCTTTTGTACCTTTGCCTTTGGTATGTCACGTTCTGCTTATCCTCTGGTGTCATAGACTACGCTGCTCCCACAGGTTGTGCCAAGTCTATGAGCTCTGATACCACTGTAATATCCCTAAGGGAAAATTAACAGTAAATATGCAAAGCAAAATAGACAAAAACACCATGAAACAATAGCAAGCAATCAGACCACGAATTTGCACCCAAAACTGCACTGTGTACTCATTTTATTAATGGGAAGAGTGTTGAAAAGTGTAACTAGGTTCGGTCTTCATAATGACATGTAATTATGATTTTATGTAATGTGATGTAACAAAGAAGAAAAAAAATTATTATATTGCTTGCTTCATGGGTTTCAGGAGCAAGAGATTTTATTTTTGAGTCAAAACTCCCATTGAGAGTCTTTAGGAATTATTTGTCATCTAGTCATAAGAGTAATTTTCATGTAATGAAGTCATGTTACACTTTGTAAAAAGTCAAATTTGTCTATGTAAAGTATCCTCCAAGACCTTGTCACTTATCCTCTTCAAGTCGGCCTACAATGATGGAAGAACATGCTAGGAGAAGTCAGCCTAACTACCTGTGATCATGTCGGCCTAAAGGACATGTGATGAAGGGTATATATAGCCACACTTGGCCTCACTTAGAGGCGAGCAACTCGACAAGCATTCATTGAAGAAGAAGTGCGAAGAAGAGGCTACCAAGAGAAGCGCGAAGAAGGATAAGGAGAAGTTTCTTTTGGGGCAGCAAAGAAGGTTTCTTCTGGGGCAACAAAAGAGGTTTCTTCTAGGTCATCGGAGGAGACTTTTCTTCTGGGGTCAACAAATGAAGGATTCTTCTAAGATACTTATTATGGATAATTGAGATAGAGATCATACGAAGCTAGTGAGATCATAGAGACCGAGTTTCTCTAGGAGAAGTCAAGAAGAAGCAGTGTGAAGTATAGAGACCGAGTTTCTCTAGAAGGAGCCGAGGAAAGCAGTTCAAGATCAAGAAGAAAGTCGAGAAAGGGAAGAGGCAGAGCATCAAGGTTAGTGACAAGGTTCTTGGGAGGATACTAGAGTCAAGGGTCTTTGTCATGGTCTTGGTACTCATCAATTGAAGATCTAGAAGAAGAATTTTGATCGAGTTTTCCTCTCAAGAGGTAAGAGGTTTTCGCCTTGGCTGACAAGCCTACATACTGTGTCCCTTGTCTTCCATTGTGCATATTGGTCATTGTCTTGATGAAAAGAACACAATAATAACATAACGAAGAAAAGACTATAAGCTAAGAAGTAAAAGTATATCACAGGCAATTATCAAGTAGAGAAATATTTTAACTATTCATACCCTAGATTTCTCAGCATGGAATCAAAGCTTAGGTGTTGAATTCAAGAAGGGGCATTCAAAGCAAGTAGACACACAAGAATAGAGCTTCAAAGAAGGATCAAAGCCAGTCAAAGAACACCAAGCAAGAAATCAAGGTCTACCAAAACCCTAGATCAAAGAAATATACTCTAGCAAGAGTCTTGAAATTATCTTCAAGAAGGAAGCAGGAAGAAAGACCGAAACCCTAGAAGCACTTCAGAGATCATCACTCATACATCACCAAAGAAGTGGAAGCTCTTCAAATCTAAGGAAGGTTAGATCGAAAGGCAATATTCTCTCTATTGAAGCAAGGATCTCATTTGGAAAAAGATCATCCTAAATAAGGCAGTCTTCCCTCACCGAAGTAAGAACCTTCTTAAAAGGATCATCTGAAGCAACAAGTTCATCATCAAGTTGAAGATTCTATCTTCACAAGTACCTTTTTATAATCTAATCTAGTAAAAATGACTTCATGTTTCAAGGAGAACCATAAGTTGGTTGGGATATCAAACTTCCTTGCATGGAAAAGAAGGATAGATATAGTCCTCAAAGTAAATGAAGTCATTGATCATGTCCATGGAAAGGTCTCCAAGCCATCCGAAGAACAAGCATTATCTGAATACATGGAAAGGGATCTCAAGGCTCAAAAGATTCTTAAGGAATCTATTAAATATCCTCTCATTCCCTATGTAGCCAAGCTGGAGACATCTAAAGAAATATATGATAAACTGGTAGAACTTTTCTCTGAAAGCATGATAGAAAAGATCATATCACTTAGATTTGATCTATATAAATTGAAGGTGTCAAAGGATGAAGGGATATCGTCATGTCTTTCAAAAGCATCTCAAATAAAAGGGCAATTGCAAGATCTAGGAGAGATGGTATCTGATAAAGAAATGATCTCTGTTATTCTAAATGCACTTACTGATGAACAAGGTAACCTCATATCTACTAAGGAAAAGGAAGTTATCTCGTTCATCAAATTATGGTCTCTCTGCAAAGCAAAAGAAGACAGATTGAAGAAAGAAAGTGACAAAAGATCAGATAGAAGGGATCAATCCGTGACAAAAAGAAAAGGGAAATTTGGAAAGTTTGCTCCTCTAAAGAAAAAGAATAACATGGCTAAGGAAATATGTTATGGTTGTCAGGAACTTGGGCACTATAGAAGAGATTGTCCTAAACGTAAGAGGGGCAAGGAAGAAGCCCATATTACTGAGGAAGTGAAAGAACCTGAGACAAAGAAGCTTAAGAAGGAAGAAGCAAAAGATCTCTACTATGACTGAGATGATCTTCTTCACTAGAAGGTACTTTCCACTTGTAATTTATAGATAGGAGGCAATGTAAATAAGATAGGATGCATCAGATTAGAAAATAGCATTCTGATAGAAGCATTAGAAGTAAGAGCTCGTGACATGGGAAGCAGAAAGAATGTCTGGAATAAATTCTATTGATTACAAAGAATGAGAGCTCTTGGAAACCTCATTGAAATCTCAAGTATAGAAAGAAGTAGAGGACATCATCCATTGGGATCATCATACAATAGTCTATAAGGAAACATCTGCCCGGTGAGGATATGAAAGATCCTCAAGTTTTTCTGATGGAATCCTCATCAAAGGATTCACCGAAAGAAAGAAAGTGTTTCATCAAGAATTCCAACTCATGGGATTCAAGGGATGATGGTATGATGACATAACGAAGAAGCAGGTCTAAAGGATAAAGTTATTTCGTTCAAATGAAGCTACTACAGGAAGTCTGGATGACCGAAAGGAAAGATGAGGTATGTATGCTTACATAGGATATTATGAAAGTCATGTCATATGGTTGCAGATAATATGGATCACTATTTCCATCTTGGGAAATATGATCAAAAGAAGAAAGGATCTCCTCCTCTGAAAGATTGCAGAAAAACATAAGTCACACTAGATGAAATCAACATAATATGTTCTCATATGAATCATGAAGGAACTAACTACAATTGAGGAACTCTGATTGGAAGCTCCTGGGAATAAAGTGCGAATAGAAAGGAAGAGATCATAAAATATGCAACAAAGGTAGAATGCATTCAACATCCGAGACCAAGAAGAGTTGACAAGAAATTCTCCCAGAAAGATATGAAGACTCTGATAGGAGTCGGAAAAAGATGGAGACCCTTGACAATGAATATCTTTAGGAGATGTGTCAACATGCATGCAGGATGTCAATACCTACAGGAAGATGTCATGATAAAGACCATCACAAAGGTAATGTTTGATTTAAGTGTTCATTTATTATTTTTGAACTAATATCTGGATGGGCTTATGTAGGACTACCAAAGGGAAGATCTGTGGATGACTTCCAGGAAAACCATATTGAAGGATGTAAGATCCTTCTGGAAAATATGGCATGAAAGAAAGCAGCATGACATGAAGCAAAACCAGATGGAAAAGTGATGGATCAATTTCTGATGAAATGTGGACATGACTAACTCATGGATGAAAGTGATAGATGGTTTGTGCCCTATGAAGAAGTCCTCGAAAGATGAAGACTCCATGATGAAGAATAAATTCATGACATCGAAGGAAGGAGTTCTTCAAGCAGCTGATTGTTCCATGATCTCCATGTGAAGAGTTGTTGTAGGTCCATAGTTAAGAGGGAGTCTGAAAAGAAGTTTCTTACTTGGAAGAAACTTGGAAATTTCTAAGCCAGGAGGGAGCTTAGGTACATTCCTTTTGTAGGAATAGGTACATTCTTTTTGTAGGAATGAGTACATTCCTTTATTGGAATATGTCCTCCCTATTTGAGAGGGAGATATAGACACGTCATTTTGGTCTTCACCTGGGAAGACAAAACAAAGGATTGGGTAATCTTATGGCATCTGATACTCTTTGAGGATGAAATAGGGCATCCAATAGAAGAGTAGTCGTGGAGGACCGATATTCTTTGAGGGTTGGGGAGTCCAAGATAAGAATAGTCCTCATGGAACACACCCTGAGTAACCAGGTAGGGGATGTTCCGAGAGAGACAATGATGAGAATGTCTATAAATCATTGGTCTCACCAGCATTGAGCTTAGATGTTGTGGAGAGATGGAGCCGTTAGTGAAGGCCTTGCTATGTAACAATGTTGGTTGATATGATGCTATACAAATGAGTTACCAATCCGAATTCTTCTTATGAGAAATTCTTTAGATTGAGAAAGTCCAAGTACCATTATGAATACCTCCCTAGTGAAGAGGGAGTGTTGAAATGTGTAATTAGGTTCGGTCTTCATAATTACATGCAATTATGATTTTATGTAATGTGACGTAAAGAAGGAAAAAATAAAACAAAATTTATTGTATTGCTTACTTCATGGGTTTCATGAGCAAGAGATTTTATTTTTGAGTAAAGACTCCCATTGAGAGTCTTTAGGAATTATTTGTCATCTAGTCATAAAATGATAGAGTGATTGTCATGTAATGAAGTCATATTACACTTTGTAAAAAGTCAAATTTGTCTATGTAAAGAATCCTCCAAGACCTTGTCACTTATCCTCTTCAAGTTGGCCTACAACGATGGAAGAACATGCTAGAAGAAGTTGGCCTAACTACTTGAGATCATGTCGGCCTAAAGGACATGTGATGAAGGGTATATATAGCCACACTCGGCCTCACTTAGAGGCAAGCAACTTGACAAGCATTCATTGAAGGAGTGCGAAGAAGAGGCTACCAAGAGAAGCGAGAAGAAGGATAAGGAGAAGTTTCTTCTGGGGCAGCGAAGAAGATTTCTTCTGGGTCAACGAAGGAGAGTTTTCTTTTGGGGTCAACAAAGGAAGGATTCTTCTAAGATACTTGTTCTGGATAGCAGAGATAGAGATCTAGAGACCGAGATTCTTTAGAGGAATCCAGTGAGATCATAGAGACCGAGTTTCTCTAGGAGAAGTCAAGAAGAAGCAGTGTGACGTATAGAGACCGGGTTTCTTTATAAGGAGCCAAGGAGAGCATTTCAAGATCAAGAAGAAAGTCGATAAAGGGAAGAGGCAGAGCATCAAGGTTAGTGACAAGGTTCTTGGGAGGATACTAGAGTCAAGGGTCTTTGTCATGGTCTTGGTACTCATCAATTGAAGATCTAGAAGAAGAATTTTGATCGGGTTTTCCTCTCAAGAGGTGAGAGGCTTTGGCCCTGGCTAACAAGCCTACATACTATTTCACTTGTCCTTTAGTGTGCATATTGGTAATTGTCTTGATGAAAAGAACACAATAATAACATAAAGAAGAAAAGACTATAAGCTAAGAAGTAAAAGTATATCACAAGAAATTATCAAGTAGAGAAACCTTTTAACTATTCATGCCCTAGATTTCTCAACAAAGAGGTGTACAATAAGGTTCTGGAATGAGTGCACCTGGGCTTGCTCTAGGCCAGCAAGCAAAACCCCAAAATGATAAGTGAAACACCCTCCTCCAAACTACTACTAAACTGCCCAAGTGCTATGATGTAGATGCCCAGAAATGTGTTGCTTCTTGAAAGGATTTGTTGTTAGGGCCCTCTCTACTGCTTAGAAAATTCCGAGAAATTCATCTCAGCCTCTACTCAATAAACCCAGAATAACCCACAAAGGGTTTTGCCAAAGCTTCACCCTAGAAATTCGACCCTCTTTGGCTTGGGTGGCTCTGCTGCAGGGCAAATCGACCCACCTGAAGAATCTATTGTTAAATGCTCCAAAAATGTCTGCAATCCCTGTTAGGAGGCTCCTCAGACCTTCCCTCCAAGTTTCCTCCACAAACTCCACTCACTCCTCAACCTCCCGGAGCGTCTCTACCCAAGACTGCGCATTCCCTGCACTGTTGTAGCGTGCCCTCTGCTGTGGCATGACCTCACTGTTGTTGGTATGATTCGATACTAAATGAAACTCCCTCCTTGGGCTAGCACTCGAAGTCCACCGAAGCAAGGGCTAGGATCTCCACTTAGAAACACCCGATGTGCTGAACAACACATGCAGACTTGGCTCACTGCTCAAGCATGCTATGTCAAAAGACAACTCTAAAAATGATAGATGATGAGCAAAATGAGAGCCCCTCCTTCCTTTTGTCAAGTTGCCTCCAAGATTGCCCATGTGGACCCACAATGAATTCCTCTCACCAATTCTGCTCTAATGATAGCGTACTCTCCATGTGGACCGAAATTCCCTTGTGGTGGCCCCCACACTCCACCAAGGCCGCAATCTTTCATTGAACTCTAATGTTGGCATGCCTCCTATGCCAAAAATTGAATGTGCGTCCCCTAAGCCCACTTCTCCTAAGTGTAGCCATGTAATAAACCAAAATTGAGCAAAATTGATATTTTCTTAGTAAAATACTAAGTAGCCCTTCTTCACTTATGCTAAAAGGAAGAACAATGTTGGTCCAAGAAGACAAGATCAAGGGTTCAAGCTGGGATTCAAAGAAGGAAGAAAAGGATGCTTCAATTGCAACAGGTTTGGCCACTTTGCTAGAGATTGTCCTTACAAGAAGGATACTCCAAAGGGGATGTTGACAACAACAACCACAACTACAAAGGCAATGGAAATCAAAGGAACAATAGGTTCAACAACAAAGGAAAGAGGAATGCTCTCGTTGCTCAATATGGAAATGGTCGTCCTCCCATGAAGTCGAGAAACCCCAGGTATGAAGAAACTAATGTTGTAGATAAGCAGAAAGAATTCTATCTTATTTCTACCCTCACCGTTGCCTTTCCTCTAGATACATTGGATCATTGGTTGATTGATACTGGTGCCTCGAGGCACTTCATTGGGTACAAGGAGGCCCAGTCAAACTTAGTTGAAAAGAAGACAAATATGGAGATTATACTTGGGGATAATGCCACTTATCTTGTGAAAGGAATTGGGACTGTCACTCTTCACTTAAATCAAGGTCAAACCTTTCATTTACAAGAAGATTTGTATGTACCTAATCTGAAAAAGACCCTGGTCTCTATTTTTGCGATGAAAGATAAAGGTTTCAAGGTGACATTCGTTGATGGGAAGGTTTGTGTTTGGAAAAGGAACCCGAAAGATGCATTTACACTTGGATTTAGGGTTGAAGATCTCTATCAAGTTAGAGGAAGTCTGTTGGGAGCAATGACTTGCAATACTTCTCTTCAATCCGAATTATGGCGCCGAAGATTTGCTCACCTTCATTACAAAGCCTAACCTGATGTAAGGAAGATGGTCACAGGTATGCCCGAATTCAACTTAGATCATGAAGGAGTGTGTCAGGGTTGTGCAGCTGGAAAACATACAAGGGGACCATTCCCCTCAAGTGAAAGTCAAACTTCCAATATTCCTCAATTGGTCCATTATAATCTATCAGGTATGTTGTCTGTAACATCTTTGGGAGGATATTTGTACTATGCAATTTTTGTGGATGACTTCTCTCGCAAAACACCGATCTATTTCTTAAAGAAGAAGGATGAAGTGTTCAAATGGTTTCGCTCTTTTAAAGACTTGGTCGAGAACCAAACAGGGAAGAAAATCAAAATATTGAGGACCAATAATGGAATGGAATGCGAGTCAAATAAATTCAATGACTATTGTAGAGAAGCTAGCATTAAGAGGGAGACCACTACTGCATATACTTCTGAGCAAAATGGTGTTGCCAAAAGGAAGAATCGAACTATCATAGAAGCCACACGTGCCATGCTTCATGACCAGGCCTACCGAAGTTCTTATGGGGAGAAGCTGCTAACAACGTTGTGTATGTTCAAAATAGATGTCTGCATCATGCATTGGACTTCAAGACACCCGAAGAAGTTTTCACCGGTAAGAAACCTAATGTTTCTCATTTCATAATTTTTGGTTGTCCCGTATATTTTCATGTGCCAAAAGAGAAAAGAAACAAGCTAGATGCATCTAGGAAGAAAGGAACGTTTGTGCGCTACAGTGAAACTTCAAAGGCATATAGAATCTATGTGCCTAGTCAAAGAGAAGTGGAAATAAGTCGTGATGTCACTTTCGATGAGGATTCTGCCCTTGGGAAAGTCTGAGATCTTCCTATCCCTAGGAAGGACCAGGATGATGATGCAAGAAAGCAGGATGAATCTCCGACAAATGATCTGATGCCCGATGTTGAAGGTCTGATCAATCCCATTGATCCACCTCCTAGTGAGCCCTCTACTTCAAGAAAAAGACCTTTGTGGCTCAAAAATGCCGAGAGACATGTTGCACCAAGGGGGCCATTTCATGAAAGCAAGAATTCGAATAGGTACCAAGGGTACTTAGCTGCCATGAGTACCATAGTACAATCTGAGGCATGTACATTCGAAGAAGTTGAGAAGCACCGAGCTTGGAAGGATCCGATGAACGAGGAATATAATTCGATCATGAAGAATGATGTCTGGGATGTGGTTCCTATACCAAGGACAAGTCAGTGGTCACTTCAAAATGGCTTTACAAAATCAAACATGGCACTGATGGGAGTGTTGAAAAGTTCAAGGCCGGGTTCATTGCTCGAGGCTTCTCTCAAAAGGAAGGAGTCGATTATAATTAGATATTTGCATTGGTTGCTCGATACGCCACTATCCATTCAATTATAGCTCTTGTTGCCTCTCAAGGATGGAGCCTACACCAAATGGATGTTAAAACTGTGTTCTTGCATGGCTCGCTTAAGGAGGAACTCTATCTAGAACAACCCGAGGGGTTCGAAGTTCAAGATCGTAAGACGCATGTATGCAAGTTGAAGAAAGCCCTCTATGGGTTGAAGCAAGCCCCTAAAGCTTATTATGAGAGGATAGATAGCTATCTTATGAAGCTGGGTTTTACAAGGAGTGAAGTTGACCCGAACCTATACTTCAAGGTTGAAAAGGACAAGCCTCTCATTCTGGTCCTTTATGTGGATGATCTCTTTCTGACAGGTGATGACCCTCTCATTCATCAATGCAAGAGGGAGTTGGCTTCCGAATTCGAGATGAAGGACCTAGGACTAATGCACTATTTCCTAGGGCTGGAGGTCTGGCAAAATCCAAGTGAGATTTTCCTTTCTCAAGGAAAATACATTGTGAAGCTACTTGAGAGATGTGGGATGGTGGATTGCAAGTTTGTGTCTACTCCGATGGAACTCAACTTCAAGAAGTTATGTGGAAGCATTGTTGGGCCCAAATTAGCGAACCCTTCCGAGTATCGTCAACTTGTGGGGGGTCTGATGTTCTTGGTAAACTCTCGTCCTGACATATGCTTTGTTGTGAAAATGTTGAGTCAATTTATGGTCGAGCCTCATCACATTCATTGGATTGCTGCTAAGAATCTCTTAAGATATCTCCGTGGCACAATCCACTATGGACTGAGATACACTGCCGAGAATTTGAGGCTACATGGATATACAGATGTTGACCAAGCTGGCACTGTGGTGGATCGTAAGAGCACGTCTGGGCGTTCCTTCTCTTTGGGGTCTGCTTCAATATCTTGGATGAGCAGGAAGTAGAAATCGATTGTTTTAAGCACCGCCAATGTCAAATACATTGTTGCGAGTACGGCCTATTGTGAAGTTGTTTGGTTGAGGAAGCTCTTCAGTGAGCTATTTGAGCACGTGTTGGATACCATCGTGATCTTCTGCGACAACCAGAGTGGGATTCACCTTTCAGAGAATCCCGAGTTCCACGACCACTCCAAGCACATTGATATCAAATACCACTTTATCCAAGATGTGGTACAACGGGGAACAATAAGGCTCCAACACATCAAGACGGATGAGCAGGTCGCAAATATTCTCACGAAGCCCTTGGGGAAGGTCAAATTCTTAACCTTCCAAGAGAGACTTGGAGTTGTGGAAATACCCTCTTATGAGGGTCCCAGATGAGTTGGACACTGAGCTCTGGGAGCTCCTGGGGGCTTGGGGTACTTCTTGGAGCTATGAGCGACTATAGGGTGAGTGGTTCACCTTCCCCTAGTGGTGCGTTGTGTACATGGTGAGTGGTTCACCTTCCCCTGTGATACCCCATGAGGGTTGACATGTATGTAGGGTGAGTGGTTCACCTTCCCCTACGATTGACATATGCATAAGATGAGTGGTTCACCTTCTCCTACCGATGCCCCAACATACATCCTACCCATGGAGTCCAGGACCCATGGGAAGTACCTATCATTTGGCCAATGAGTTGGGAAAAGTCGTTAGGGACCATAGCACTACCGATGGACGCATCGTGTACTATCGTACTCCCTATGACTAGGATGCATGGTGTTCAAAAACTTGATCTGGGATCAAGGACTGACTTGTGTCAGTGGAGAGTGGTAAGGTCTTCTGACTCACTCTCAATCACTTCTTCCTCATTATTCCTTCATGGTTCAATAGAGATGACAGAGATGGTGCATGATGACAGGATGGCATGATGATGACAAATGGATTGGGAAGTGGAATTCTCCCTAATTGAGAGAGAGTGTTAAAATTGGCAACTAGGGCCAAATTCCACCTTGAGATAGCTCATATGATGGAGATGATTATTGCATTGGGTTCCTCTTTTCGAGAGGTCCAAGTTTGATATAAACATCATCTCATGTGGACAAGAAGAAGTGTGATTTGGAATTTATTCTTTCACATGTACAAATTGTTAAGGTCGGCCTTAGCTTAATGTAGGCTCAAGAAGCCCAATAGATGTGTCTCTTCACCCACATCAAAGTGTATAAATAGAAGAGACCTCTCTCCTCATTTGGACATCACTCACTCCATCATTCTTCTCTCTCCACAATAGATTGGTTCATACAACTTGGGAATCTTCTCTCTCTCTCACACACGTTCGGCTAGGAGGATTGTTTTTCTACGCTGAAACAAGACGAAAATTTCATATTGTTGACCACTGTTGTTTTGACAGAGTTTTATTGCGTTTTCTGGGGCAGATTTTGCTCTCTTGAGGCTGCATTAATTAGCACAAAAATCGAGGTGTTTGGGATTGTTTGACCATCGTTGACTTAAGGGTTGTTTGACCACAGGGCTAACTGTTGTTTGACCGAATTTGACCAGCATTTGTGACACTGTTTTAGGTTGAATTTGACCCTTGATGGAGGCCAAATTAATCTTCCTTTGACCAAGCTTCAAAGGAGATGACTTCTTGTTGATTTGACTAGCGTTGACTTTTTGGTTAGGGCTGAAGTTTGACTACAGTTGACTACAGAATTGACAGGGCTGATTTGACTTTGTATTGGGCTAACCTATTTGACTTTTGTACTCTCTCGCTCTCTGTTGAACTATTGAATAATAATAAGAAGATTTGATCAAAGGGTTTTCCCCACATTGGGGTTTTTCCCTAGCGTCCACCAAATCTGGTGTCCTCTTGTCTTGGCTTGTCTTCTGCATATCTTTTTATGTTATATCTGAATTTACTGTCAATGTGATTAATGGTTAATGTGATTGCTACTAGAAGTTATTGGAAATTGTCATTGGGCTGCTAAAGGAACATTGAAGTAAATTATCTCAAATTAACATATTTGACCAATCCTGGGTTGACCAATTCCGGTTTGAAACCCAATTTATTAGGTGAACTGGTCTGGTCACCAGTTCCGTTTTTTAAGGCTATGATGGTGAGTATTAGTTCCACTACTAGTTAGATCCCACATTTCAATTGTCATGTCCCTTCCTAAATTATTTTGGAGTAGTATTAATTTCTACATTTTGGGGCCAATTTTGGAGGTGATGGGGCCCATTCGATTTTATTAAGAGGCTAAACTTCGGAGAATTTATTTCGATGTGGTTAAGTATACATGGGAGCCACCCATACTAGCGGAATACACATTCCCTAGTTCGATTTGCATGGAGGGGAAATCGATGGTTAGGTGAGGGACCCACGATGGACGGAAAAGTGCTCCACGAAATCTATACAAAGAAGACAACTCTCCTCTTTTCGATATCTTATTTTTTGACATATTGAACTCAATCTTAGTTGCTCGAGCTGCTTAGCCAGGTTACTGTGTTGTTTAGCACACGAGTGTCTCTGAGCGGATATCTCAACCCTTGCTTTGGTGGACTTCGAGTGCCAGCCCTAGACGGGAGTTCTTCTTCATCTCAGTTCGTAGCAGCAACAAGGAGACGAGTTAGAATGGTTGTAAGTCGAGTACCAGCAGTAGGGGGAGTAACAACAGCGCAGGGATTGCGCAGTCACATCGTGAGGTACTCTGGGAAGTTGGGGAGACAAGAGCATCCTTTCATCATTTTCAGGAGTGTAGAGGGTAGCTATAGACAAGAGGGTCATCCTACATGCAGCTCTTATTTCATCACACGCTGGACTGCGTCGTCTCCTCCATGACTGCGCAGTGATTGGAGTGAGACTCTTTGGGGCAGCACCATCCAAGGGAGTTTGGAGTTGGGGTGCTGGGAGATCATTTGGAGGGCCATTTGAGGAGGATTGTTGGAGTTGGGAGAGCAGAGTTTGACAAGATCAGTCACAACAACATAATTCGAAATTGGAGGAGGGCCACGCTGTGAAGGGTCAATTTTTGAAGGTTGGAACCAAGGGAAACCCTTTCTGCGTTTTTTTGGGTTTTGGGCAAGGATGATGGTCCTAATTTTATAGAATTTTCTGGGCAGATATGAAGGGTCAAACAGGGGTCCCAACTCAGCCATCAACTAGAGGAGCTAAGGGGAATTTGGGCCAAAATTCTGAGGTCAACATTTGGCCAAATCCTTCGTGGATTATTCTAGGTTTCTTGTGTAGAGGTTGGGCTTAATTTCCCGTAATTTTCTGAGCATCGGAGGTGGGTTTCCAACAACATCTTTGCAGCAGAAAACACAGTTTCACAAGGGCAGCGCAAGGCATCATTACAACAGTTATTTGTGCCATCTGGGCTTGACATATTACCACCTGGGCTTGATCATGCTTGCCATTGAGGCAAGCCCAGGTGCACCACTTCCACATTATTGTACTTTTCTCCCAGATTATAATAAAATGGCTCAGTTTTTGGTTATCCCTGGACTTTTTATGGGTGTGCACTGAATGTTTCAATTTTATGGTGTTATTTTTATTGCCCGATTTGCATAGCACTATTTTTCCTAGTTCGGAACATTACATCAACAAACAACACCAATCACGCCAATTATGCATGGTTATTTTAAAGTGGAGGCTAAGTGACATGACACGAGGACACGGGACACAGAGGACACGAAAATATGATTAGCCAACACGTGACACGATGATCCCCCAAAAACATGACACTGAGGACATCTTATATATTTTATATTAAAAAATATAACAAATTAGTGAATTACACATTAATTATGAAATATATAAAACATTTACATGATGATACAAATTCAATCATACAACTAATGCATATAACCAAAATAGCATTGAGTCCAATCCATCTTTGAACCAAAAATATATCAACAAAGAGGCCCTAAATGGTTGTAGGATCCAAAAAAAAATCATGCTACAACAAATAACTAGTACTACATATCATCAAAATCATTTCCTATATTGGGATCCTCATAATCAATATCACCCTCTAAAAATTAAAATAAGATAGAAAAAGTTTAACATGTCAAATTAAGATTCTGTGAGTGATGGGTACATTTTCATAAGGGTCATCTCAGAGGAGTTCAACAATCAATTCCACTAACATCGAGGTACATAGAGGGCTTGGTCATCTTAGTTAGATGCTAGTTCTATTCCCTCATACATAACAAACTCTGATGCAAATGATGAAATCCCCCCAATCCTAAAAACTTTTAAGTCTATTGGGGATTTTGAGTGGGATCTAAAATTCTACTTTCTCCATATGAAATTCGATGACAACGGAACCACTCTCAAACATCCTGAGTCAATTAATGATAATGTTAAAAATTTAAGTAAATTATTTTAAGAATTTAACATGGCCATTAATTGCATAGCATTAGAATTTAGTAGGGCTTGGAAAAATCCACTTCCCAACACTTGGAATCCCTTCTAACATTGCTTATCGCCCTTAGCTACACTATAAAACTTTTAACAACTCCAAACCTATGACTAAATTCCATGAGCATGAGGCAATAAATCAATTTTAAGATGTTTTTTTCACTGGACACACGTCCAAATTTCAGGACACCAATAGGGCTTGTGTCTAACACTAGTCAAACTCGTGTCAGACGTGTGTCACCCACGTGTCATGTCCAACAATTGAAATACATGACATGAGGGAGAGGGAGAACATGTCATGTTACTTAGAATGGAGACCATAGTTTAACTACCAACTTTCAATGGCGACCTGGACAATGACAAGCTTATCAATTGCTTGAAACAAATTGATAAATGTCATGACACACAAGGTTATACCAACCTGAAAAATCTTAGATTTCCTAAATTGAAGATGATAGAAGCAACATTGTTGCAATATTGAACTCTCATTACCAACTGGTAGGAATTCTAGCAAATGACAAGACAAAATTTCTATCATGGGGTACAATCCCAACAAATGATGAGACAAAATTTCTATTGTGGGGTACAAAAGGAACCTCAAGATCAAATGGATAGACATTGAAATTTTTTATCATTATATCATAAAATGAAAGGTATTCAAGGACAAAGAATGAATTATGCCAAAGCACTTAGCCCACGGGGCTTTGGATTGATGGTGAATGGGTGCACTGTTAAGGCACTCCTTGTGATAGGTCACTAGTTCAAATCCCTCGTGGGTGCTTACCTACCAAAAAAAAAGAATTATGCCAAAGAACTTTGTTGGACTCCACACACCAATCTAGAGAGTCAAGACTAATCAAATTGTTCAATATTTGAATACTAAAAGATGCATCAAACAATGCAATCACTATCGAAGTTGACAATAGTTGGGGAAATAAGAGTAACTCAACTAGACATGAAAAAGTGATATTGACAAAGAAACAAAAACCCAAGTCAATAAGTATATTGATTGATATTGGTAAGTTTGTCAACTCATATCGATAAGTCAACCAATTCGATCAAGTCTATTACCCATCATGTAATATGAGGATTTTGTCCTAGGTTGAAGACCTTGCCTAGGTAGGTTGCACATACAGTATGATGGCTTCAAGCCATATTTTGTTAATTGAAGGCACAGATACATTGGCTACCATTCAGATTGACATCATCTTTTCACATGTCAAATGGTTATAGGTTGATGTGATGGGGATTTTTTTGGCATGGAGGGGCACTTTTCTTGTAAACTCTTTCCTATACACTTCCCCTGGGATAGTTCACCTATTGACCACATTGTGGGTGTTGAGGTGTCATGTTGAGTGAAGAGAATAAGCTTAGAAATTGACAATAAAAAGATATATATTTTATTAATTACTTGAATGATGAATTACATAAAAGGGCCCCTACCTTATATACTGTCTCGAGTGCCTCTTGGTGAAAAGATCATGCCCTTTTGCCTAATTAACCTATAATTACAAAATTATTAATTTTTTACATAACATTGCCTTCCTCTCGAAAAGATGTTTTGTCCTCAAAGCATACTTTTGTCTCCCAAGAAGCTTCTGCTTCTGGTAGGTCTTTCCACTTAATCAAATATTCTTTGATTACTCGTGATCGCAACTTCTTTTCCCTGGTGGAGATGATACATTTTGGTTCTAAAATGATCTTTCCTTCGCCATCTAATGTTGGAAGTGTTGGAAAATGTAATGTACTTGTCAAAAGAATAAAGAAAATAAATTTTATTAATATTACTATGACTTATTAAAGCATGGGTTTCATGCTTGGGTCATCATGTTTTAGGTTAAAGTCCCCATTGAGGACTTCTAGGATTTATTTTGATTTATTAGAGTCATTGTACTTTTAAAGAGACCCTTCTGGGCTTTTGAATCATATAAAAAGGTTAAGTATTCAGTCAAAAATGAATTATGTTACCTCCACACCAAGTTGGCCTTAAGGTGATCAAGTCGGCCTCAAGGAAGGCTATTCAACCTCACCTAAAGGCTATAAATGAAGCAATTCTAAATCCATTTGGAGGACATCAACTCAAGCAAGTTCAATATCTCTTTAAAGCTAGGAAAAAAGTGCTAAGTCAAGGAAGAAGGCAAAAGGGGTACGAGTTTGGTCAAGGAGAAGGAAGGAAAGAAAATCGAAGTTTTGGTGCATCTAGCTCTCTTTTGTGCCCTAGTTTGGAAGATCGAAGTTCTCTTGTTGATGTCGCTGCCAGTTGTTGCATGATGCTGCTACTAGAACAAGCATGGGACGAAGTTGCTATTATTGGGTGTTGTTGCCTCAAGAAGTTGTATTGGGCCAAGATCGAAGTTTCTCAGTGAAGATCGAAGACTCACAATGAAGATTGAAGTCTCCAAAGCAAGGTTGAAGTTGTTGGGTCCAACAAAGTGTTGCTACTGTTGCTGCCAAGTCAAGAAGGATCATCTGCGGAGAAAGAAGAAGGCTGACTTGGTGTAGAGGAAAGTTTGTATCAAGGTCTAGAGTCTTGGAATATCTCGGGATAACTATTGAAGGAAGAATTATTGACTGGGTTTTCCCCTAGAGAGGGGTTTTTCCCTGGTTGTGTGCCTATATCTGGTGTCCTTTGATTTATGTGCTATTGCTTTGACAATTGCTTGATGAACTAAAAGAAAGAAACCTAATAAGAAATCAAGAACATCACAAGTAATTATCAAGTATAAGAAAACCTTTCTGCCTTTCTGATTTTCTAACATGGTATCAAAGCTTTGGTGAAGAAAGAAGAAAAAGGCGATCTCAATCACTTGATCAAGGAATCATTCAAAAGGATTATTCAAGGGAAGAAGTCTATTATCTTCAAGGACAATGTCTAACACAATCAAGGGAGAGAACAAACTTGAAGGAGCCTCAAACTACAGGTCTTGGAAGAAGAGGATTGACCTCATCCTTGAAAAGAACAAGGTACTAGACTTGGTCAAAGGAAAAGTAAAGAAGCCTACAAATGACTCCAGTGATGCTGATAAAGTGAAGTTCAAAGAATTAGAATTAGTGGCCATGACTCTAATGGTAGAAGGAATAAAGGACAACCTTGTCCCATTTATAGCCAACATTAATCATGCTCAAGAAATGTATGAGGCCTTGTCAAAGTTATTCACTATTAAGAACATTGGTCAAGTAGCAAGCTTGAAGAATGAACTAAGGACCACAAAGATGACTAAAGAAGACACAGTGGCCTCCTTCTTTGTGAAGATAGCAAGAATCAGAGATGATCTTTTGGCCATTGATGAAATTGTTCCAGACAAAGAACTTGTGATCACTGCTCTATTAGGATTACCACCTACTTGGGGTGCATTTGCTGCAGGTCTTACCGGTTGGAAGAAAGCTCCCACTTTTGAAGAACTTTGGACTGACTCGATACTTGCTCGCTCTTGTTGTTTTACGCTATAAATTATGTTGTCCATTAGCGTATCTACAATGACTTTGCTATATTGTATTACATTTCTTTTACTTCACTATATCTTTGTGGTTCCCTTTCTATACTATGTGCTTCGAATGATTCCACAATGACTCACTTGACATTATACAGTGACCGCCTCATTTGACGTTACAACCTGGCTCATACCAGTGGTCACTTGATCTACTTCATATGTCTATATCTGAGAAAGAATTTGTAGATATCTGTAATACATATGGCTCTTTGATATATGTGGTCACTCGTACAATCTCTATAATGGCTTGCTCAATTTTTGTGATAACTCGAACAACTTTGTGGCATAGAATTCCTCGCACTACAGTGGCATGCATCTATTGTGATTCGATGACACGCTTCTTTCATGACTGATATTCTGGGACGGTCACTCGCTCTTATTATATATACATCCTTTGTGGCATGAATCGCCCTCCCATGGCTCATTTTGTGGTTTGAACAATGACTCGGATACATTACAAAAAAGACATTACAATTGTGGCTCGCATTTGATTCATTAACATCACACTCACTATTGGCATCATTACTTTACTCCTAGATCGCGCATACCATGGCTCGTATCCATTGCAGTAAGATAGTACCTTGACCGTGAGACTATGGTTTATATAACATTAGAATTGGAGCGATGACTTGGCAAGTAATATTCATATAATTGACTTATACAGTAATTGTGTAAAGCCGACTTGAAGATTGCACACATATTTCCTGTAGCTTTGAGGCTCATATTCTGAAGTGAGGGATGGCTATAATTTGCATGAACAGTGATTGGTTTATATGAATATGAATTATGGCAGTTGCATAAGCGACATTCCAGTGACCTTGTATGACATTGAAGCTTCCAACTGATGAGTTCATTCCAGGAACACATTGATAATTGAAAGCTAAAGTTGAACCTTGTTGCAACATGAAGATAGAACATGCAAAAGAATGTTGACTTCAGAGGGAGCAAGTAGCATAATTTGACATGACACTCTAACTAGAGGATATTATAATTTTGCAACTCTGGTATTGATAATCCTGAAATATGACTTGGCTCCCTGGTAGGACATATTGCTATAGAGTGTGAAGAAGCCAGAAGGAAAGTTTGCTTGATGATGTTGTACCTACAGCTGCGCGGTTTGATCATGGAACACATGAATTGTGTGGATAGCACTTCTAATGGCTCGGACAAGCATAAGAACAAAATTGATATTGGAATGTAAAGGCAAAACTCTGTTATGTAGGAAGAAAACATGTGCTAGAAGTTGTAAGGAAACTTGACTCCTTCAAGAAGACAGATGAACCAGTTGATGAAAAAGTTGTATGAAGATTCAAAAAGATCGAAATTTGATATGACATGATGTTGTTAGAAGCCGAGAAACCCTGTCATGAATGTAAAAGAATTCAAAAGGTCGAGACTCAAGTATGATATAATGAAGGAACTTTGTAGCTACAAATATATCTCCACGGAAGAGCTAGTAGTTGATGTATTGATGATGTATGCGACTAGTTAAGGATTTTGATGATGTCTCCCTGACTGAGAAGGAGTAAGAAATATCCTCGATATTTGAGGAGTAAAGACCTCCTCCCTGGTTGAGAGGGAGTGATGGTGGACACCATATTCTCCATATGTGTCATGCACTAGGTCAGGACTAACCGTTGTACGTCTAGTGTATCACACTCAGAAGGAGAATGGATGATTGATAAGCATTTGGGACTGGTACTCCTTGAGGATTGGGGATCCAAGATAGGAACTAGTCTTGTGGATCGACACTCTTTGAGGATCTGGCAGGGTATCCGAGATAAGAGTGGTCAAAGAGGACTAATATTCTTTGAGGATTGGAAATCCAAGATGTATAATCCTAGAAGGACATACTTAGTGAACATCTGGATGGGGTATGTTCCTTGAGAAGTTGAGGTGTCCATACGTATGCCTCCCAGCGTTGTGCTCTAATCTTGTGGAGAGTTAGAGCTTGTTAGTCAAGGCCTTATCATGTTTCTATTTGAAAATTCTAGTTATGATGTTGATGCTTAAAGATGCCTTATCAATCTGACTCTTCTTATGAGAATATTTCAATTTGAGAAATATCTTTGTACCAGTTGTGAAATTATGAATACCTCCCTAGTTATGAGGGAGTGTTAGAAAATGCAACTAGGTTCGATCTTCATAATGGTCTTTGTACCTATATCATTGTATATTTTATGTAAAAGAAAAAGAAGAAAAATAATTTTTATTAGATAAGCATGTTCTTCATGCTTCTAGGATTTGTTGAGTCAAAGAGTCAAAGTCTTATTTGGACCTATTGTAAAGGAAAAGGAAAAAGAATTTTTAAATATGTAATTTGGGTCAAAAACCCCTCTAGATGCCAAGTCGGCCTACCTGTCAAGTTGGCCCAGCCCCAAAGGGCATGTCTATTCGCACCCCTTTGGACAATATAAATAGAGGATGATTTGAGCTCATTTGGACACACACAATTTGCTCAATTAGTTCTAAAATTTAGTAGGAGGGTTGATGTCTAATGTTGGAGAAGAGTTTGTGGAAGTTTTGCCTCATCTTATCTCTTAATGAAAATTTGTTGTTGATCTCTTACTATTAATGGATTTACTATGTAAAAGAGGGTTTGACTTGGCATCTAGAACGCTGGTATTTTTCTGTGGTCTGTTGAAAATGTAACTATTCTCAGTCCTCATAATTATTATTGTACTTATATCAATATATATTTATTGTAAAAGTGAAAAAGAAGAAAAAAAATTGAAGCATGGGTTTCACTCACTTTTTATTTATCAACTAGGTCAATCATGTTCTTCATGCTTCCAGGGTTTACATGAGTCAAAAATGTCCTTATCATATGCATAAGACCCTTCTTGGGCATTTGTATCATGAAAGAAAAAATTATTTTGGGTCAAGAAATTAAAAAGACCTCCATCAACAAATCGGCCCTGCCTGTGTAGTGACCCACCTACAATTACAAACAAAATGTGAATATTAGCATGTATACGGGGCATCCATATGATAGCTACATATGGATGAACCGCATATATTGCACTAGTATACATACTGGCTAATATTGGGAAAAGTCTAAGTTTAGGTTAATGAATCGATTATCGAAATAAAGTCCTAACTCACCAGAATATAATAAATATATCAAGTGGGACCTTGATATGTGTACCACTCTATATGATTAATCTTTTTGAATATATATATATATATATATATATGATAAGGATAATGAAATGTGTATTAAATTTAAATAAGTTATATTTTATTAAAGTAAATAAAATTATTTATTTAAATATTAAAATAAAACACTTTGTGTCAAATCTATAATTAAATCAATTTAATTGCATTGGAAATTAAAATTTATAAAATATTGCCAACATCCTAAACTATATATATGAGCCACCGCCTCTATCCAAAAGGGAAAAGGAGGGTCAAGAAGATTGAAGATGACAGCGAGAAGTATGGGAAAACGATGGAGGCAGGAGATCGACAACACCGAGATAGGGAGGCAGTGGGGTTCACGATATAAGGGAAGGGAGAAAACCATAAAAGGGCATTCATTTTTTTGGAGTTATAAAGAATATTGTGAAACAAGGAGGAGATTTTGGGGTGAATTTTGTAGAGAAGGACAAGAATTTCTAACAGGGTGAGACAATGAGCCTTGTTATTCTTGGAATTTTGGGCACGGGGGACCAAAATATTTGTCTTCTGGATGTGAGGACCGTACAGGTAGACCCCAGATAGGCTAGGAGATAAAGGACGGTTTGGTAACTGTAGTAGTGGGAACAACAACACCTTAAGTCAATTACCAGGTATTCTCCTAAAATTTAAATTCTTCTTTAAAATATCAGTTACTGTCTAGTTAAAGTTTCAAAATAGGACTTTATACTGTTGGGTTAAAATTTTACAGTTACAGGTTCTAGAATAAGTTCTTTGGTTAAATTTTCCAATTCGGGCTTTACAGCCTATGTGAAGTCGACCCTGTGGAGGACTATTTGACCCCATGAAAAGACTATATATTGATGATGACTTCGACCTCTTGGGCATCCATCCATCTCAAGTTCGATATGCAGCAAGAAGAAGAGAAAGACAAGTGCGAAGGTGAAGAAAAAGAGAAAAAGTCAAGGAGAAGAAGATATCCAAATTTTTGAACCTCTTCTCTCTCACACGTGCTAAGTTTCAGGGGTTACTGTGCGAGTTGCAGGGCCGAGAATTGCAAGCTGGGTTGTAGACCTATTCAAGACGGCTGAAACCTTGACTGGATCAGATTTTGATAGAGTTGACCTTCGTTGACTTTGGGATACTTTGACTCATTTGAAGGAGGATCTTTTGGAGGGCTGACTTGGTGATTGGAGAAGGTCTTGGTCTTGGTCTAGAGGTCTTGGATGTCTCATTTTGACTTGGTTCTATAAGAAGAAGAAGAGTTTGACTAGGTTTTCCCATAGGAGAGTGGATTGTCCCTGGCTGAGAGCCTACATCTTGTGTCTTTTGTTCTTGTGATCTTCATACATTTATGATTTGGTAATTGCTTGATGAAAGAAGAAATAATAAAGAATTAAAGGCCAACACAAAATCACAAGTAATTATCAAGAAAAGAGGAATCAAAACCCTAATTTCTACCCAGATTGATTTCTCAACATGGTATCAGAGCTAAGGTGAAGGAAGGACTACTTGAAGATCACTTTGTTGGCACTCTCTTAAAGGAAGACATCCTTGAAGGAAGATCACTTTAGCATCTCTCATCAATGGCAAGCTACATGAAGAAGGGTCTCAAGACTCTTTGGAGTCTCTTGGAAGTTGCAAAGGAATATGTTATCAAGGCCATCTCCAAACTATTAAAATATGGAGGATTCTTTTCCGCTCTCACGAGTACTTTTGAAGATGACAACATGTGGATAATTGACAGTGGAGCCTCAAGACACATGACAAGAGAAAGTGGACAACTACAAACTATATCAAAGGGAACCACCTCTCATTCAGTGGAGCTTGGAGACAAGAAGAGTTATTCGGTCAAGGGTGTCGGGTCTACATCTTTGGAGCTAGAAGATGGTGGAAACGTTCATCTCGATAACATACTCTTCGTTCCAAGTTTGAAGAAAAAAATCCTTTCTATTTCTTGTCTAGAAGATAAAGTGGATAGAATTGCTTTAATATATGGCAAGGTTCTTGTTTGGGGAAAGGATTCTACCATTGGTAAAGCTAAGATTATTGCAATTCATGAGTGGAGGTTGTATAGGCTACTAACACCTCTTTCTCAAGCTCTTGTACATTTGGATATTAGCCCTTCTGTTAAAATTGGCAACTAGGGCCAAATTCCACTTTGGACAACTCATTTGATGGAGATGGTGATTGCATTAAATTCCTCTTTTCGAAGTGTGTTTTTGAATGTATGCCCACACATGTACAAATTGTTTAGGTCGACCCATCATCATGTAGGCTCATCAAGCCCAATGGACATGTGACTTCACCCTCAATGACTTGTATAAATACAATTGACCTCTCACCTCATTTGGCACCATCATCACTCACACATTCTTCTCTCTCCTCCTCTCATTGGTTCGTACAAGTATTCGTCATTCAATTTCTCTCACACGTGTGGCAAAGGAGGACGAATTTTAGACAAAATTACAAGGCCGAAAACTTCAAACTTTCTTGTAGTTTGACCAGCGTTGACTTTGATTTTCTTGGCATCCTTTGACTTTGATTTTCAGGGTGAAATTTTGTCTTAGCAGGCCGCATTTTTTGGCACAAGAACCGAGGCAAAAGGAGGACTTTGACCTGTGTTGACCACGACCCTGTTTGACTGCAGGGTTAACTTCAGGTTCACCAAGTTTGACCATAGATTTTATGACTGTTTTGGGTTGACTTTGACCACTACTGGAGGCCGAGTTTGACTGCCTTTGACCGAGCTTCAAAGGAGAAGTTTGACTGTTGTGTTGACCATTCTTAACTTTCTGGTTATGGCTGAGTTTAACTGCAAATTTGACAGGGTTTTGACTTTGATTTGGCAAGTCAATTTTGACTTTTTGTACTCTCTCTCTCTCTCTATTGAACATTTGATATAATAATAAGAAGAATTGATCAAAGGGTTTTCCCCACATTGGGGTTTTTCCCTAGCATTCACCAAATCTGGTGTCCTCTTGTCTTGGCTTGTCTTCTGCATTTTATTTTATGTTCTATCTACAGTTACTGTCAATGTGATTTATGGTTAATGTGATTGTTATTGGAAACTAATTTGGAAATTGTCATTGGGCTGCTTAAAGTACATTGAAGTAATTGTGCTAAGCATAGAACATACCATTGTTAACTAAATTTAACATGGTATCAGAGCCCAGGTGAAGACAAAGCCCAAGCAAGAGAGAGAAAAGCAATCACCAAAAGAGATTTATTGATAAGTTTCAATGGCTTCTTCATTTTACTTCAAGACTGAGGACAACCTCAATGACAAATTTGAATATCATGCATGGAAGATGACTTTGGACCTGACTTTGGAGGAGCATGAAGTATTGGACCATGTGCAGGTAAAATTGGTGGAGCCTCCTTCAAATGCACCAATTGCTGCTAACACGAAGTATAGAAAAGGTGAGGTCAAAGCAAAGAAAATTTTGGTTGACTCTATTGAGTCTATTCAAAAGCATTTGGTTACCTATATTTCTCATTTGGGAACTTCTAAGGAGATATATGATAAGCTGGTTAGGATGTTCAAAGTGAACAATGCAAATCAAATCCTCTTTCTCAAAAACAAGTTGAAGGATATCACGATGGATAAAAGGGAGTCTATTCAATCCTATTTCATGAGGATCACACAAATCAAGAATGACTTTCTATCTATTGGAGAAGTTATTGCTAACAGAGAGCTCACTCTCATTGCACTGGGGGTCTTTCAAGAGCATGGGATGTGTTTAACACCACTATTCTCAGCGATGATGGGATTCATAGTTTCGATGAATTATTCGCTAGATGCACTCAAGAGGAGACGAGGATGATGGAGAGAGACAAGCCTTCAAATGGAAATGAACCTACTGCTTTCTCTGCTCATGCAAAGAAGAAAAATAATGTTGGTCCAAGGAGACAGGGTCAAGGGTTCAAGCAGGGATTCAAAGAAGGAAGGAAAGGAAGGTGCTACAATTGTAACAGGTTCGAACACTATGCTAGAGAATGTCCTCACAAGAAGAATTCTCCAAGGGATGACAACAACAACAACAATTTCAAAGGCAATGGAAATCAAAGGAACAACAGGTTCAACAATAAAGGAAAGAGGAATGCTCACGTTGCTTGATTGGGAAATGGTTGACCTACCAAAAGGACGAGAAATTCCAGGTATGAGAAAAGTAATATTGTAGAAAAACAAAAGAATTTTATCTTATTTCCGCTCTATCTACTGCCTCTCCTCCGGATACTTTGGATCATTGGTTAATTGATAGTGGAGCCTCAAGGCACTTCACTGGATACAAAGAGGCTCTCCCAAATTTGATTGAAAAGAAGACTAATTTTGAGATCATACTTGGAGATAATGCCACTTACCCCATGAAAGGGATAGGTACTGTCACTCTTCACTTAAATCAAAGTCAAACCATTCAACTACAAGAAGTATTGTATGTGCCCGATTTGAAGAAGAACCTGATGTTTATTTTTGCGATGGAAGATAAAGGCTTCAAGGTAGCATTCATTAATGGAAAAGAACGTATTTGGAAAAGAAACCCTAAAGATGCATTCACGCTTGGATTTAGGGTTGATGGTCTCTATTAAGTTGGAGGAAGTCCGTTAGGAGCTTTGACTTATGATGCTTCACTTCAATCTGAGTTATGGGACCAAAGGTTCACCCACTTACATTATAAAGCCTTACTTGGGGTAAGGTAGATGGTCACAGGGATGCTTGATTTCAACATGAATCGTGAAGGAGTTTATCAGGGTTGTACAACTGGGAAACTTACAATGGGACCATTCCCTTCAAGAGAAAGCCAAACAACCGATATTCTTCAATTGGTCCATTCTGACCTATCTGGTATGTTGCCCGTAACATCATTGGGAGGATACTTATACTATGCAATTTTTGTGGATGACTTCTCTCGCAAAACATGGATCTATTTCTTGAAGAAGAAGGATGAAGTGTTCAAATGGTTTCGTTCTTTCAAAGCCTTGGTGGAAAATCAAACAAGGAAGAAGATCAAAATATTGAGGACCGAAAATGGAACTGAATATGAATCAAATGAATTCAATGACTTTTGCAAAGAGGCTACATTAAGAGGAAGACAATTATTCCATACACTCCTGAGCAAAATGGAGATGTTGAAAGGAAGAATCAAACAATTATGGAAGCCACCCGTGCCATGCTCCATGATCAAGGTCTACCGAAGTTCTTATGGGGAGAAGTTGCCAACACTGCCGTGTATGTTCAAAATAGGAGCCCGCATCAAGCACTGGATTTCAAGACTCCTGAGGAGGTCTTCTCTGGTAAGAAACATGATGTTTCTCATTTTAGAATTTTTGGTTGTCCCGTGTATTTTCATGTGCCTAAAGAGAAAAGAAACAAGTTGGAAGCATCTAGGAAGAAAGGTATATTTGTTGGCTACAATGAAAATTCAAAGGCATATAGAATCTATGTGCCTGGTCAAAGAGACATGGAAATAAGCCATGATGTCACCTTCGATGAAGACACTGCCCTTGGGAAAGCCAAAGATCTCCCCATTCCAAGGAAGGATAATGATGATGCTACAGAAAAACAGGATGAACCTCTGACAAATGAGCCTATGCCCAATGTTAAAGGCCCGATGGATCCCATTCATCCACCTCCTGGTGATCCCTCTACCTCAAGGAAAAGACCTTTGTGGCTCAAAGATTTTTTCGAAGATGTTGAAATACATATTGCTGCAAGAGGGGCATTCCGTGAAAGTAAGAAGCCGAACAGGTACCAAGGGCACCTAGCTGCTATGAGTACTATGGTTCAAACTAAGCCATGACATTCGAGGAAGCCATAAATCACCAAGTCTGGTAGGATGTGATGAATGAGGAGTATGAATCTATCATGAAAAATGATGTTTGGGATGTGGTGCCTAGACCAAAGGACAAGTCCGTAGTCACCTCAAAATGGCTATACAAAATCAAACATGGAGCAGATGGGAGTGTTGAGAAATACAAGGCTAGGTTCGTTGCTCGAGGCTTCTCTCAAAAGGAAGGAGTGGACTATGACGAGATATTTGCACCGGTTGCTCGATATACCACTATCTGATCTATTATTGCTCTTGTTGCCACTCAAGGATGGAGCCTACATCAAATGGACATTAAGACTGCTTTCTTGCATGGCTCGCTTAAGGAGGAAGTCTACTTGGAACAACCTCAGGGGTTCAAAGTACAAGATCGAAGGACACACGTATGCAGGTTGAAGAAAGCCCTCTATGGGTTGAAGCAAGCCCCTAAGGTTTGGTATGAGAGGATTGACAGCTATCTTATGAAGCTAGGATTTACAAGGAGTGATGTTGATCCTAACCTAGGACATGCCTCTCATTTTGGTCGTTTATGTAGATGATGTCTTTCTGACAGGTACAGACCCTCTCATTTATCAATGCAAGAGAGAGTTGGCTTCCGAGTTCGAGATGAAGGACCTAGGACTAATGCATTACTTCCTAGGCCTGAAGGTCTGCCAAATCTAGGTGAGATTTTCCTTTCTCAAGGAAAATACATTGTGAAGCTGCTCGAGAGATGTGGGATGGTGGATTGCAAGTATGTGTCTACTCCGATGGAACTCAACTTCAAGAAGCTATGTGGTAGTGTTGTTGGGCCCGAATTGGAAAACCCCTCTAAATATAGACAACTTGTGGGGACCCTGATGTTCTTGGTAAACTCTCATCCGAACATATGCTTCGTTGGGAATATGTTTAGTCAATTTATGGTCGAACCTCGTCACATACATTGGATTGTTGCTAAGAATATCTTGAGATATCTTCGTGGCACAATCAACTATGGATTGAGATACACTATCGGGAATTTGAAGTTACATGGATATACTGATGTTGATTGGGCTGGCAGTGTGGTGGATCGAAAGAGCACATCAGGATGTTTCTTCTCATTGGGTTCTGCTTCAATTTCTTAAATGAGCAGAAGCAGAAATCGGTTGCTCTAAGCACTGTTGAGGCTGAATTCATTGCAACTAGTATGGCCTGTTGTGAGGTTTTTTGGTTGAGGAAGCTCTTTAGTGAGCTATTTGAGTGCATGCCGAATACCACAGTGATATTTTGTGACAACCAGAGTGGGATTTGCCTTTTAGAGAATCTCGTGTTCCACGACCTCTCCAAGTACATTGATATCAGGTACCACTTTATTCGAAGATATGGTACAAGGGGGAGCAATAAGGCTCCAACACATCAGGACTGATGAGTAGGTCGGAGACATTCTCACGAAGCCCTTCGGGAAGGTCAAATTCCTAGCCTTCCAAAAGAGACTTGGAATCGTGGAAAGACCCTCCCATGAGGATCCCACTTGAGTTGGACATTAAGCTCTGGGAGCTCCTGGGGGCTTAAGGTACTTCTTGGAGCTATGAGCGACCATAGGGTGAGTGGTTCACCTTCCCCTATTGGTGTGTTGTGTACAAGGTGAGTGGTTCACCTTCCCCTATGATACCCCATGATGGTTGACATGTGTGTAGGGTGAGTGTTTCACCTTCCCCTACGATTGATGACACGTGTAGGGTGAGTGGTTCACCTTCCCCTATGATTAACATATGCATAGAATGAGTGGTTCACCTTTCCCTATGGCATATGAGTAGGATGAGTGGTTCACCTTCTCCTGCTGATGCCCCAGCATACATCCTACCCATGTAGTCTGGGACTCATGGGAAGTACCTCTCATCTGGCCAATTAAAAGTGGATAGTGACCATAACACTACCGATGGACACATCGTGTACTGTCGTACTCCCTATGTCTAGGATGCATAATGTTCAACAACTTGATATGGGATAAATTCTTATTGAGGTTCTACCTCTAGATTGACTTTTGTCAGTGGAGAGTGGTAACGTCTTGCGACTCACTCTTGATCGATTCTTCTTCATTATTCATATCAGTGTTCAGCAGAGCAGAGATGAGATGAGATACAGCGATGGTACATGACGACAATATGACATGATGATCAATGATAGATTGGCAGGTGGAATTCTCCCTAGCTGAGAGGGAGTATTAAAATTGGAAACTAAGGCAAAATTCCACTTTGGACAGCTCATTTGATGGAGATGATGATTGCATTAAATTCCTCTTTTCGACATGACCAAAATTGATATAAAGATCATCTAATTTGGACAAGTAGAAGTGTGTTTTTGAATTTATGCCCACACGTGCAAATTGTTCAAGTTCACTAGATCATCATGTAGGCTCATGAAGCCAAATGGACATGTCACTTCACCCTCGACGACTTGTATAAATACAAGTGACCTCTCACCTCATTTGGCATCATCATCACTCACACATTCTTCTCTCTCCTCTCATTGGTTCATACAATTATTGGGCATTCAATATCTCTCACATGTGTAGCAAAGGAGGACGAATTTCAAACAAAATTACAGGGCCGAAAACTTCAAACTTTCTTGCAATTTGACCAGCATTGACTTTGACTTTTTGGGCATCCTTTGGCTTTGATTTTTAGAGTGAATTTCTATCTCAGCAGGCCTGTTTGACGTTGACCAAGTAGGACTGCATATTTTATGACTATTTTGGCTGACTTTGACCACTGCTGGAAGCTGAGTTTCACTGCCTTTGACTGAGCTTCAAAGGAGAAGTTTGACTACTATGTTGACCATCTTTGACTTTCTGGTTAGGGCTGAGTTTGACTATAGTTAACTGCAGATTTGGCAGGGTTGTTTTGACTTTGATTTGGCAAGTCAATTTTGACTTTTTGTACTCTCTCTCTGTTGAACATTTAATATAATAATAAGAAGAATTGATCAAAAGGTTTTCCCCACATTGGTGTTTTTCCCTGGCTTTCACCAAATCTGGTGTCTAGTTGTCTTGGCTTGTCTTCTGCATTTTATTTTATGTTCTATCTGCAATTATTGTCAATGTGATTTATGGTTAAAGTGATTGCTATTGGAAACTAATTTGGAAATTGTCATCGGTCTGCATAAAGTACATTGAAGTAATTGTGCTAAGCATAGAACATACCATTGTCAAATAAAATTAACACCTTATGAACTATGGCATAGAAGGTATGACCACCTTCACTATAAAATATTGCCCTCTTTAAGTCAAATTGTGAAAGGCATCCCCAATTTAAAAGAAGACCATGAAGGAGTTTGAAAGGGAGGTGCTTTAGGCAAAAATGTGAAGAAGCCATTTACAAGCAGTGCTACCACGTCCAAAAAAATATTAGACCTCATTCATTCTGATGTATGTGGACCTATGGTAGAAAAATCTCTTGGAGGTCATCAATATTATGTGACATTCATTAATTATCATTCAAGGAAAACATGGATTTATCTCCTCAAATCTAAGGATGAACATTTTGAAAAATTCCAAGAATTCAAGGCAAAAGTGGAGATCTTGACAGAAAGGAAGATAAAGACTCTAAGATCCGACAATGGTGGGGAATACACCTCCAAGGAACTTATAGCTTTTTGCAAGGAAGCAAGTATTAAGAGGGAGCTCATAGTTCCCTATAATCCTCAACAAAATGGAGTGGTTGAGAGAAAGAATAGAACAATTGAAGAATGTGTTAGAGCCATGATCCATGATGAAGATCTTCCTAAATTCTTATGGGGAGAAGCAATAGTGACAGGCATATACATCCAAAATAGAAGCCCACATAGAATTCTTGAAAATACGACTCTCGAAGATGCATTTTCGAGAAAGAAACCTAATGTAGATCATCGTTGAATCTTTAGATGCCCCATTTACATTCACATTCCAAAAGACAAGAGGAAGAAGTTGGAGTCCACCAGTATGAAGGGCATCTTTGTTGGCTATAGCTCATCATCAAAGGCCTACATAATCTATATTACGTAAGATCATCATATTGAAGTCAGCAAAGATGTCATTTTCGATAAAAAACATTGCATACAAAAAGTCCAAGGACATTCCCATTGACTCTAATGAAAAAGAAGTACCCCTCTTTGAAGAAGAAGAAGATCATGACAACAATGAAGTACCTACAATCAATCAAGAAGTTGAAGGACCAAGTGAACCTATTCAACAAACTATCATTCCAGAAGTTCAAAAAAGGCCAGCTTGGTTAAGAGCAACTTTACAAGAAGTTGAAGGTCATGGAGCAACAAAAGGAACCTTCAGAGAAAGTAAAAGACCTAAAAGGTATTCTAGTTATGCAGCGTATATGACAAAGCTTATTGAAGTTGAACCCTCCACCTATGAACAAGCCGCTAAACATGCAAAATGGAGGAAAGCAATGCAAGAAGAGTACCAATCTATTATGAAGAATGGAGTTTGGGAAATTGTTCCTAGACCTAGTGACAAATCAATTGTCACTTCCAAATGGATTTATAAAATCAAACATGCAATAGATGGGAGCATTGATAAATACAAGGCAAGATTTGTAGCTAGAGGCTTCTCTCAAAAGGAAGGAATTGATTATGAAGAAACTTTTGCTCCTACCGCCAGGTACACTACTATTAGATCTTTGATTTCTTTAGTTGCCACTATGGGATGGAATATCCATCAAATGGATGTCAAAACAACATTCTTGAATGGGACTATAGATGAAGAAGTATATATTGAGCAGCCTCAAGGATTTGAGATCCATAGCAGAGAAACTCACGTCTACAAATTGAAGAAGGCACTATATGGCTTGAAACAAGCTCCTAGAGCTTAGTATGCAAGAATGGATGCCTATTTATTAAGAATTGGATTTGTCAAGAGCTTTGCAGATGCAAATCTCTACATCAAGGTAGTCAAGAATGAACCTGTCATCATACTATTATATGTGGATGACCTAAGTCCCCTGACACGGGGATTCGGGATTCATAGGATACGGGGATTCGGGAGTCGGATTCAGACACGTTGACCCCCCGGAACAGGACACGTAAGATTCATTCTATATTATTTTATTAAAAAATATATATATATATATTTAAAATATATATATATATATATATATATATATATATATATATATATATATTTAAAATATATATATTAAAAATTAGATATTTCTTACACAAATTCTCATTAATGATACAAATTCATTGATTTCAAACATAGATCTTCATCTAGATGTTAGTTTTATTGTTTACAAAGTAAGTTAGTAACATTATAACATGCACAGTACATACAACATTCAAATACATGTCACATAAATCATGATTCATAAATGAAAGACAATTTACAAGATAGTAAGATAAAGACACTAAGAACTGTAGTTTTCTCATTAAATCATCAAATCAAAATGTGTTACATAGGTAGTGCAATGCCAATGGCAAATAGAAATAGAAAATATAAAACAACTACAGGTATACAAGCCTCAAGGCAATAGGTAGCCCATGACTCATGAGTCAACAATCCTCATAGTCATCATTAGAATCAGTATCAATGTCCTCATCATCATGGTCACCAGACTCACCACTGCTCTCCTCTGCATCCTCCTCCTCCCCTGTATCCATAGTCGCCTCTGCATCTGCTGGTGTGGAGGATGACCCCTCTAAAATATCACCGTCATCAAATCTAACAGGCTCTAGCACTGGATCATTGAGATCCATGTTGGCCAATGCCAACTCAACACTGTTGTCCAGACCCATATCATTAGGAAAGACATCCCACATCTTTTTTTCCCCTCAACCACTCTTCCCTCTACCTGTAAATAAGACGAAGGTTGGTGTGCACATACACCATTGTCTCTGTGCTGGACTGCTCAAGCCTGCTCTTCTTCACACTATACAAATTCCCATAGGTGCTCCAATTCCTCTCGCAACAAGAGGATGAAGTCACCTAAGAGAGGAGCCTCATGGCTAACTGCTAAAGAGGAGGGCTTGTTGCCCCATGATTTTCCCACCAAGAATAGGGCTTCTTAGCCCCCTTGTCTCTAATCACATCATATCCTGCAAATCGACCAGTGCCAGTGGAAAACTCTGCAAAGGCATCCTGCACATCAAGCAATGCTCTATCCTGAAAAACCCGCCTGAATGCATCTTTCCTCCCCTGTGAGATTTCACCATCCATGTGAGGAGGGAATCTGCGGGAAGGTCCACCATTCAGCCACTCATGGCTGTAGTATTTTGGGTTCAATGAGTGAGCCAAACAATGTAAAGGTGTGTAATTCTTGTCCCATCTGCTGACAAGAATATCCTGTATAGTACCACAGAAGGCCTCTGGTGATGTCTCATACTCGAGGCACTCACTCTGTAGAATAATGCTCCTCACAGACTCAATCATGGAATCCCATCCCTCATAAACCTCTCTTAGGATGGGTTTGTATGTATCTGCAAATCGAAGCAAAGAAATGATAAGGTCCATGATCTAAATAATTAGATCTACCCTCTCCCACCAAGCATCATCTAGCAATGTGTCCTTCACTCTTTTAGAGGCTACTTGATCTGTCTTTCTCCAAAAAGAGCAAAACTCAGAAATAACCATGGCCCCAAGAGCGATCTTGACCTCCCTCAACCTCTTCAACATCATGAATGAAGAGGCAAACCGTGTATCAGCAATCTTCAACAATGATAGATTGTTGTACTCCTTGTAGATAGTGAGGGCATTTGTATGATTTTGCACAAAGTTACGGATATGTCTGTTACAGATCCATTAGGGCACATCAAATCCCAACATACAAATCAGTGTTTTAGGGTTCATCAAACCCTAATTTCAATTGTTTCATGCCCTAAACAAGTCACCCCTTTGAATGCCTCCTTCCCAGACAGTTTCATGACTTGAAGACATCCAGAAATAGCCTCTAGAGGGACCAGTGCAGGTAAGCCCTTATGAAGGTGCGCTGCAGAGCAGTTAAGTCCACTGCCAGGGTGCTCTGCAGAGCACTTAGGCTTCCTTTCACCTGCGCTGGGCGAGAATGAGCGAAATTCACATAGGGTTTGGGGAATATTCTTATCTTTTGGAGTCATCTAGAAGTTTCCCTCACTTATCAACTCCTATGAGCTCGAAAATGGATGAGGAATGAGTTAAGGTGCATCCTATCCTCTCATCCCTTCCTCCATGGAACTAATTCTAAGTATGGAAGGCCATTCAATGCCACCATTAATGACAAAACCTCCTTCATCTTCCTATAAATTGACCACTCATCTAAGTGATCAGGGGCTGGATTATGTTGAATTGTAAGGAGATAATGTTGCTATGAGATTTGGCTTTGAAGCAAGTATTGTGATGCTACAAGTTTGTCATGCTTTTGATGTGATGTGGATGGGATCCAAGCTGGAGGAATGGCTATGAATCAAACACCAATGGTTGTAATTCCTTCTTCTATCTAATAAAGTGTTTGAACCTTTTCCCATATGTTTGTATTGTTTCATAATGCTTATGTGTGTGAATTGTATCTGATTCCTTTCACTTATATTCAATAGATCGTATGCTTTGATCGGTTTTTGTCTTCTGTTGTGTTTACAGGGTACTTCTCAAGCAAATTAAGTACGGGAAGGAGTGACGGAATCGATACAAGGGAGACGAGAGGAAAGCGGAACTACAGGTAGGCCCTCTATCTTCTCATCTTATCTATTACTTATAGGAAAAGTCTAAAACACTTTAAATTGTTGTTCTAGATACAGCTACTTATCTAGGGAATTAGTATTTATCCGTAGATGCTAAATTCTCCAAAACAATGTCGTGCATCCTCAATAATGTTACCAATCCAAAGCACATCAGAAGCAATGGATTTCAGTGGTAAGTTCAATGAATGGACAACGCAAGGTGTCCAAAACACTTGTGGATATTTAGCTTCCACAATCATGCCAGCAACCTTGCAAACAAGTGCATTATCTGTAATGATTTGCACACAAGAATCAACACCTACATCTTCAATAACTTTAATAAATAACTCACCCATAAATTGTGCATCCTTGTATTCTCCAAGTGTATCCACTGCTTTCAAGAAAACTGGACCATTCAAGGAAGACACCATGAAGTTGATGATTGGGTGTCGTGCTGGATCTGTCCATCCATCAGAAACAATGCTAACCCCAGATGTTGGCCATGATGCTTTAATAGGCTCAAGCATTTTTTGCACCTCTTTTTTTGCCTTCGTCAACAATGTGGTTCTAAGCTTCTCTGAACCAGAAGGCACATACCATGATGGAGACCCGTGAGTTAGAGCTCGACACATCTCAATAAATAGAGGTGAGCGTGCAACATTAAATGATATGAAGTTTTGATAGAAAAAGAAGGCAATGGTGAAATCAAGTTCTTCCCGTTTCTATTTTTTAAAAATCTTGTCCATTGGACCAAGTGAAAATGCTCTTCTTTTTGTTGCTTGTCCACCAATAGAACTCTCAAATGGAAATTTGGTGGTGCCTTTCCTCAAAAATGGAAGGGGGTCTTCATTCTTGGTTTTTCTTGATTTTGCAGCCACATTTGCCATACCAACAGTGAACTCCTTTTCCATTTCTTTCCTCTTTTGTAAAGGAACAGCTTTACAAGCTCCAATTCCACAACCTGGTAAAGCCAACAAATGGCCTTTCACACAGTAATATGTGCTTTTGAAAGAAATGTCGCAAAAGTTGCATCTCCATTGTACATTGTCTCCTCCCTTCCCCTTGGTGCTTGTCCCATCCTCTCTTGTGACATATTTCCACAAGGGATATTTCTCAATGTTGTCTTTAGGTCCTCCTCTTCCCTCAACATTGCTTGCAACATACTCTGATGATATTGGGGGAAGAGGGGCATCTCCAATGGAGACATTCTTCCCCTTTCTTTGCCCCCTAACTGCTGCCCTTGATTGAGCCATGAATACTGTAAAAAAAAATAAACAAAACATGCACAAATTTGTAAAAAAAAATCATATACAAACTGTTGTAATAGAAATGCAAAAAAATAGAGATGAAATGCACTTACCTGGTGCTTGAATCTCCTTGCCGAACGCTCCACACCCTTAGCTCCTTGCTCCAAACCCTTAGCTCCTTGCCCACAGCTCAATGTATGCAAAACTAAAAGAGAGAAATGGTAAATGACTGATAGAACAGCGCGATTTTATGCCCGCGGGTTTCCCTTTTTTGGGATTCGAATCCCAAAATCGTGACACGTTGTGTCCTAACGTGACACGTGTGGGATTCGCATGTGTCACGTTAGGACACAACGTGTCACGTTCTAGGATTCGAATCACCATCGAATCGTGTCTGATTTGTGGGATTCGGACACGCAGGCCATTTCCAGCAAATCCAGTTTCATAGTGGACGACTTACTCATTACAGGTGTAGAGCATCAAATTCAAGAAAGTAAGAAGTTGTTGGAAGTTGAGTTTGAAATGAAGGACCTTGGGCTTATGCATTATTATTTGAGCTTGGAAGTTTGGCAGAAACCAAGTGAAATATATCTTGGTCAAGGAAAATATGTGATCAAGATTTTGCAAAAGTTTGGCATGATGGATAGTAAGCCCATGACAACTCCCATGATCACAAATTTGAAGAAATTGAAGAGTTCAAATTCTAGCCTTGTTGATCCCACAAGTTATCATCAGTTGGTTGCCTCCCTAATGTACCTGGTGAATACTAGACCTGACATATGTTATGCAATAAATGTCCTCAGTTAGTTTTAGTTGGAGCCATGTCATGAACATTGGGTAGTTTCCAAACATATCTTGAGATATCTACGTGGGACGATTCATCACTGCCTAAAATATGATGGCAATGAGATACTATTGTTAGGCTTTACAAACTCTGATTGGGGTGGCAATGAGACAGATGGAAGAAGCACTACCAGTGGTTGCTTTAGTTTGGGATTGTTATGATCTCATGGATGAGTCGAAAACAAGACTCTATTGCTTTGAGTAGTGTTGAAGTTGAATATGTTGCAACTTGTGAGGTTGGAAAAGAAGTTGTTTGGCTCAGGAAGCTTCTTACAGACCTATTTGGAGGACCAATGGATCCCACCATGATATTTTGTGACAACCAAAGTAGCATAAGGTTGACTAAGGACCCTGTGTTTCATGCTAGAACAAAGCATATTAATAATAAGTACCATTATATTAGAAGTTTGGTACAAGATGGGGTCATAAAGCTACAGTATATCTCAACAGATGAACAAGTAGCTGATATTTTGACTAAATCTCTTCCCAATAAGAAGCTTGAGTATTTGAGAAGCAAGCTTGGATTAGTTGATATCTCCTATTTGATTGAGAGGGAGAGATGATGAGTTGTTGTACCTTAGGCTAAACAAGCCTGTATGATGGTACTTAGGGTTGGTATCTTGGCAGGTAACCTAGATGATACCTAGATCCCTATTGGGTTGGAACCTTGGCAATAGCCTAGGTGATACCTAGATCCCTGTTAGGGTTGGTATCTTGGCAGGTAGCCTAGATGATACCTAGATCCCTGTTAGGGTTGGTGTCTTGGCAGGTAGCCTAGATGGTACCTAGATCCCTGTTGGGTTGGTACCTTGGCAGTAGCCTAGATGATGCCTAGATCCTTGTTAGGGTTGGTACCTTGGCAGGTAGCCTAGATGGTATCTAGATCCCTATTGGGTTGATACCTTGGCAGTAGCCTAGATGGTACCTAGATCCCTTGATGGGTTGATACCTTGACAGTTAGCCTAGATGGTATCTAGATCCCTAGCATTGTATATGTTGACTATGATACTCTTCTTAGAACATTTCAACTTGAGGTCATCCTTGTACCATTTGTACAATTATGAATACCTCCCTAGTTAAGAGGGAGTGTTGAAAATGTAACTATGCTCGATCTTCATAATTGTTATTGTACTTATATCATTATATATTTATTGTAAAAGTGAAAAAGAAGAAAAAGAAAATTATTTTTGAAGCATGGGTTTCATGCTCTTTTTATTTATCAACTAGGTCACATACGTTCTTCATGCTTCTAGGGTTTACTTGAGTCAAAAGAGTCCTTATCATATGTATAAGACCCTTCTTGGGCATTTGTATCATGAAAGAAAAATTTATTTTGAGTCAAGAAAGTCAAAAAGACCTCCATCACCAAGTCGGCCCTGCCTGTGTGAAGTTGACCCTGTGGAGGGCTATTCGACCCCATGAAAAGGCTATATATTGATGATGACTTCGACCTCTTTGGAATCCATCCATCACAAGTTCGATCTACAACAAGAAGAAGAGAAAGACAAGTGTGAAGGTGAAGAAAAAGAGCAAAATTCAAGGAGAAGAAGAAATCTGAGTTTTTGAGCCTCCTCTCTCTCACATGTGCGAAGTTTTTGGGGTTACTATGCGAGTTGTAGGGACGAGAATTGCAGGCAGAGTTGTAGACATATTCAAGAGGGCCAAAACCTTGACTGGATCAGATTTTGATAGAGTTGACCTTTGTTGACTTTGGGAGACTTTGACTCAATTGAAGAAGGATCTTTTGGAGGGCTGACTTGGTGATTGGAGAAGGTCTTGGTCTTGGTCATGGTCTAGAGGTCTTGGATGTCTCATTCTGACTTGGTTCTATAAGAAGAAGAAGAGTTTGACTAGGTTTTCCCCTTGGAGAGGTATTTTTCCCTGGCTTGGAGCCTATATCTTGTGTTCTCTGTTCTCTTGTGATCTTCATGTTTATATTTGATATTTGTTTGATGAAAGAAACATAATAAAAATTAATAAGAAGCCAACTAAAATCACAAGTTGTTATCAAAGTATGAGAAATCTAATATCATCTGTTAGCCTCCCGATTTCTCAACACGGACCCCATAAAACTCCTCCAAAACCCTCTAGGCCCACTGATAAAGAAATCTTGCTCCCATAACCAAGCTGTCACCAACCCTGGAAATCCATCGTAGCCGCATCATAAGGAAAACTGAAAATGGGGACATTACAAAAGGGTTTGATATGTTTTCTTAACAGTCTGATTTTGATAGAGTATTTTCTTATGATTTTGAGGAAAGCAATTTAAAAGAAAAACGCGTGGAAGAAGAATATTGTTTATTTGTTTAAATGCATCCATGTAGATGATATTTTTCATATTAGTAACCATAGTGGAAATTAAGATTGTTGGAGAGGAGAGCCTATATATGATATTAAACGTGAAATTTCTAAGGCTTATAGTACAAATTTTGAGGCCTTTGGTTAGCCTTATCTTGTGGATGAGTTGGCTGAATGAGGTGATGAATTCAGAAATTTTGCAGCCTTGTTTTCCCATGCATACTTCGAATTTATTTCAGTGTTTGAACTATGTTTATGACAGTGATATTTGAAAATATTTTCAGCCAATTTCTACCATAAATTAGTTCAATTTGGATGATAAAAGCCATCTACTTCTTCAGATTTATGTGATTTTTCAACTAGAAAGTGCATTTTTTATGCTAGAAATTGTTTCGGCTGCTAGATTTTGTTGTAAGGAAGAAAAAGTCCTTGCTTCTCTGTATAAACTAAGATTCTATTGTACTTACATTCACTGAAAACAAATCAAAGTCCCAAATATACATACCCCTGCTTCTCCTTGAATGGGTTCAAAGAGAAATCCAGCAACCTTGTCTCCATGTGCTGCAGTTTTAACCACAAGACATATAATAAGTAATAGGAGAATTACAAAAGTTCACAAAAACATGATGAACAAAGTATGAAAACAACAATATTTTGAAAACTAAATCCATTTGTTGTAGGCCAGCAAAAACAAATGTACTGCAAGTTCACCGTTAGAAATATAGAGGATTTGGAGTATACGTAATCTTCCAACCTTCAAACATAGATTTAAGAGAGTCAGCATCGCCAAAGTCAACTTTAAGGAGACCAGGCAGAAATGGACCAAACCCACGTGTAGCCTCATTGTCACAACTCATAGAGATTACAGCCGTAGTGCGGCCATGGAAACAGCCACAACAGGAAATAATAATAGCCTACATGACAAATACAAAACCTTTTTATTAGGAAGTAAGATGATAGTCTAAAGAACTCAAGAAAATGCTACAAGATGCTGGTTAAAAAAATATATAGAGCCTCGACACTTTTCCACAATAAGATCAATTCTCACTAGATGGAAAACAAGCATTACCCATAGTCCTTTATGAACATGATTGCCAACTATATGATTTTAAATAGTCTAGTACATGCAGCGAGGGTAGCATAAACACTAAAAAACCTTTTTCAATAATGAAGTGTTTTCCATATAGAATTTTGGATGAAAATCTTTCAAACACCCAATTTAAGTAAATAATTACCCTAAAAAGAGGATAAGATAAGAAATACGGAAACCTAACCAAAAGAAATATAGGATAGCCTTCATGAACCTCCTAGTAGTAGATTTTTAGAGTGCACAAAGAGTCATGAAAAACAGAAGTGGAGAGATAATTAAAAGTTCATATTTCTTATTTACATTGAGCCAACACATACTTCTCACAAACCATAAATGTGCCATACATAACATATATAGCACCCTTAGTAGGTTAAGGTGATTTAACCAACCTCTAACCTTAGCATTTAATACTACATTGATCACATGCCCCTAATATAAAGTAACCACATTATACAAATATTTTATTATTCCTAGCTTAAATAGTATTACAATTCCATCACTCCAACACCACAACCCCTTGAAAAACACATGAAAATATCTTTTTTTCAAATTTCCACCACACTTAACACAAATCATATTAAAAAAAAAATTACAAAGACTAAGTACAACTAAACAAAAAGATGACTACAAGATTTGATGATGTGAAGGCTGCATATGAGTCCACCTCCATTTAGTGAGGCATCAAGATAACCAAACACAATAGTCATTGGTTTTATAGGATAGTAACATGGTTACATGCCATGTCTTCAACTTTTCTTCCTCTCCACATCAATGTTACCAGGAGCAGCCACCCCCCCAAAGGCCTGTGGCCCCTTTGGATCCACGCTCTAAGTGAGAGCATCTAGGAAGCACCACTGGGATCACACTCCTTTTTATCATTTTACTTAAATTTTTAACATTACAATTAATTGTTTCAAGATGTCTAAGAGTGGTTCCAACCTCATCAAACTTCATATGGCGAAAGAAGAATTCCATATCCCATTCAAAATTCAATACACAGCTTTCATGATTTCAGGATTGAAACATTTTCATTGGATTCTATCACACATGTAGAAAATTTTGAGGGTGTTGAAAATGTAGCAAGTAAAGGTCTTTTGGCTTGTGCCTAAGCTAGTGAAGACCTCGAATTGTCTTTCTCTTAGTATGAGTTCGAGTTCATAACTTAGACTTCAGTTAGGATGAGTTTATTTCCAGTTTACTAGAATAATCTTCCAGATAGCATGTGTAGAGTTGGAGCTTCAGTTACGCGGATTCTTCTTCTATTTGACTACAGAACGAAGTGGCAATTACAAGTTCAATTAGAATGAGTTAGTCTTCAATCTTGATTGAAGTGTGAAAATTCCTTAAACCCAGGAATCCCTACTGCAGCAACTGATGATATTTCTCCTACTTGTTAGATTTACATGAACAAGTTATTTGAAGTTTCCTACGGAAAACATAGAAATACATACATTGCAACCTACACCATTTAAATAATGCCGAAACAAGAAACTGAACAATAGAGAAAGATACATAGAAATGACAATTATTGTTGGACAAACGTCCCTAGAAAAACCCAATGCGAGGAAACCAATGCAGCAGATCTGAGGGTTTTTATTATTAAGCTAAAGTATTTCTAAATACAACTACTGGATGCCTTCCCGACACTCTAGTTACAGAGAATATCACTTGGCAAAAGAAATTAGTGAGATTACCTCACTCTACACTGCAAATTGCGGCTGATCCGGCAGCTGAACCAACGAGTTCCCCGGCTACTCAAGCACTGACCCTATTGGGCCTACATCGGCCTCTAAGGCACTACGTCACCTCTATTGGTGATCGATTTGCTTCCAAGAGTTGATTCCAGTCCTCCCGGCATAGAAACATCAGCCTCCTCAACAAATTCAGACTTCTGCATGGATGGCTTTTCCGTTGCTTTGCGTGGGGCTTGTGTGAGCCCTTCCTGGCTCTGCGTCACCCTCTCTAGCCTCTGTGTTGCCTCCTTTATGTGTCTCTCTGCTGAGTATTCTTGGCTCCGGAGAAGATCCTCCAGCCAAAACTCCATGTGCCCCTCTTTGTGTGATCACTACAAATCATTGCGCTACCTCTAGGTTCAACAATTCGATCTGACTGATCAACTCACTCTGTGTTTTCCAAATGACCCTCAAGCCTCCTTAAATAATCTTCTCGTTGACATTCAACGGCCCAGATTAGAAGCTAATCAATGGCTAAGATCATTTCTGCTTGATCCTCGTCTTCTTCTGGAAGTCACACCCATAGTTAGATTAATACCCATTAATTATTTTATTTTCCTAAGTGTAGACTTAGGATCCCATTAAAAATAATTAATTATTTTAATAAAACTGTCTCCCGGTGGAATTTCCCAAAATGATTTCTGGGTACTTTGAAATACATGTGCCCAAGCCTCCCTGCAAAATTTGAGACTTCGAGCACATCTGATTCTACCAGAAATCAACACTCCCTCTTAGTGAGGAATGTGCTCTAGCAATCCTTCCCACTGAAGCATCACCCTGACTTCAAAACATCGTCCTCTGCGTTGTTGATGTCTAACATGTTGTCCACCAACTACTGCGTTGCTGCTGCAACTGTATTGTTGCTGACACTACCACTGTCAACACTTCATCTGTACTACAGCTCCCTCTAATTTTCTGCATTCGTGCTGCTACTGGCACTGGCACTGCCAACTGCATGTACACTGCAAACCGCTACTACTACTGCATCAGCAAAGCAAAAACATCCCAAATTATTGAACAAGTGTTCAACATAGATGCATCTCGATGCTGAAGCTCTGACTGCTGCTAGTCCCACGCTATCCCTCTGAAGTCACTACGTTGCTGCTACAACTGCATTGTGCCTCCCTACACTGCTGCAAGTCTACAATACGCTGCTCAGACTTGGCATTCTAGCCACTGCATCTGTCGCTCCAACACTCCTCTGCACCAACTCACACTGGTCCATCCTGCTACTACTGATTTGGGCTCCTAGGACCTATAGCAAGGAATTGATCCGAAAGGTGGGCTCCTCAAGGATCCTGCCTATCTATAGCTCTTTTGAACTACAGCTCCAAATCAGCGCACCTCCCCCCTAGAGGTATCTCGGCTATCATGGGAAGGCATTTCTCAATATTTTCTGAAGGCCCCATCTTCCATGAACTTCACATCTCGTCGAACTACTACCTTCCTGCTCCCTGGAAGATAGATTCTATATGCCTTAGTGTTCTCACTATATCCCACTACATATCATTTCTCTGCAGATTGATCTAACTTCTTCCTCTTCTCCTCAGGTATACGGCAATATGCTAAACTCCCAAATATCCAGAAATGACTAACTTCAGGTGTCTTCCCGATGAAGACTTTCTCTAGAGTAATCTTGCCCAATGCCCTACGAGGAGTTCTATTCTAGACATAGATTGTCATGCTGCATGCTTCTGCCCATAGGAATTTTGGCATATCCTCATCATACATCATAGCCCTAGCTACTTCCACGATAGTCCTGTTCTTCCTTTCTGCGACTTCATTCTGCTCCAGACTGTAAGGAGTTTTCCACTCTCTTATGATGCCCTCCCTAGCGCAAAAATCGGTGAAGTCCTTGTCAACATATTCTCCACCATTGTCTGAGCACAAGACTTTTATTTTCTTTCCAGTCAGATTCTCCACTAGAGCCTTGAACTCTTTGAATCGACAGAAAACCTCGTCCTTGGTTTTCAGAAAATAAATCCAAATCTTCCTGGAATGGTCATCGATGAAGGTGATGAAGTATTCGGCACCACTAATAGCTTTTGTGGACATCAGTCCGCAGATATCTGAGTGTATCAATCCTAGTACACTCTTGAACCTATTTTTACTTCTAGGAAACGCTGCTTTGGCATACTTGCCTAGAGCACATCCTCTGCATACATCATCTCGTTCTGTACTAAGATCTGGAACTCCTGTCACAGTTTTCCTGAGAATTCTCAGAGCCCCATGGTGCAAATGTCCCATCCTTTTGTGCCATAGTTCATTCAAATCCTTGTCTCCATTACTGTCTATCAGTGCCATTAGTGATTCTAGCTGCAACCTGTACAGCCTGTTAATTCTGATTTCGATCTGTACTTTCTTTTTCTAGTTTGGGTGTTTGACGTATACTTTCTCCTTAATGAAGAAAACATCATAGCCCTTGCTTTGAAGTTGTGATACGGAAAGTAAGTTCATCCCCAGTCCTGGCACATGCAGCACATTGGTAGCTCGGAACTGCTCTCCTGTTTCTGTTTGAAAAACTATGGTACCCTTCCCTACTGGAGTACACTTTGCCTTATTCCCCATGGTGATCTAAAAATTCATTCTTTCCTCCTGATAATCTGAGAAACATTCTCGGATTCCTGTCATATGCCAAGAGGCTCCACTGTCTATATACCATACCCCTGATGATGCAAAGCTTGCTACGCAAGCAACTTCTTCTTCCAATTTGGAAGCTAACATAGAGAAATCGAAATTTCTATCTCTTGTGCAATTTTCTGAAAATCTACACGAGTCTCCTGACGTGGATGCCTTTGCATTACAATCGTGACCCATAATTGATTTTCCCTTCCTATCTCTGATTACTTGCTCTAATACCATGTGAAAATTTCTAAACAGAAATTCTATTACTACAGCAACTGATTTATTTTGCCTACTTATTTTCCACTAAGTTATTTACGAAATTCCTTTAGTAAATATTAAAATAAATTCTACTGCAGATATCACGCCATTATACAGAAACAAACACATGCACAAGAATCAAACACATCAACACAGTTATTTTGGACAATTGTCCCCGGAAAAACCCAATGCGAGAAAACCAGTGCAGCAAAGGAGGCTTTTATTAATCAACTTTCCTTGAGTACAACTAGGGTGCCAAACTGGCTTACCCAATAAAGATAACCACAAGGCAGTAATACCACAAACTCCTCTAGCGCTTCTCCTAGGATCAGCGTCAGTCCAGCTAGCCTCTGCGCAGCTCCCAGACCCTTTGCGTCAGCACTCTGCGTCACTGCGTCAACACTTGGCCTCTCTGTGTCACCCACGCAGGGCTTCCAATCACTGCGCAATCCAACTACCTCTGCATCTTTCTGATTGGCTCTGCGTCTGCCTCTCTGATCTCTGCGTTTGTCCTCCGGCACTATCCCTGCCTCTCTGTTATGTACTCGCTGCCTCTCACTGAAATCTAGTCCTCTAGTTCGAATTTCTCAGCAAGCCCTGCGCTAGAAATCAAACTGACTAGTCTCCCTTAGTATATATCCAACTAACCCTCAAGTCTTCTCTTATACTTTTCATGTTGATGAATCAACAGCCGAGATTAAGTCCCTAATCAACGACTAAGATTAAAATAGACTTGATCCTTATCTCTTAGAAGCTTCTCATCCTTATCTTTATTAATAACCATTAATATTTCTTACTTTCCTATGTTGAGACTTAGGAACTCATTAAAAATATTAATTATTTTAATAACTCCTCATCCAGATGGAATTTTCCAAAATGATTTCTAGGTCTTGGAGATCTCATGTGCTTTAGCCTCTCCACCAAATTTCATCGCTAGAGCACATCCGATGCTATCACAAATCAACACTCCCTCTTAGCGAGGAATGTGCTCTAGTAATGCTCCACCACTAAACATCACCCTGATCATCCTGCACCGATAGTTGTGCTGATGCTTGGCCTGCTGCCCAACATACTCTGCATTGTTGCCTCCTGTACTGTTGCCCATGACTCTACCACTGCCACTGCTACATCTGTACTGCAGCTCCCTCTGCATCTGTGCTGTCACTGGTCCTTCCCATCACTGCATCTGCACTGCAACTCCCTCTCAAATACTACATCATGTTGCTCATAGCACTGCAACACCTGATATTTATCCATTTCTGCTACTGAAATGGATTCTTCACCATCCCCATCTTCTCCCTGAAATAAGCAAACTTGTTCTCCTGTAGGAGTGTAACTCAACTGCACAACTCCTCGTTGGACACAATCTCTGACAAAGTGACACCGAATATCAATGTGGTTTGACCGATCATGAAATACTGGATTCTCAGAGAGCTTGATGCAGCTCTGCTTATCACACATGATCCTGGTCGCTTCCATCCTTCTTCTGAATAGGTTTACAAGAAATTTTCTAAGCCATATGGCTTCGAACGACGCTATGCTAGCGGCCATATAGTCTGCTTCAGCTGAGCTTAGAGCTACAGATTTATGTTTCCTACTGCACCAGGAGGTCATCCCTGATCCAATGTTGAAACAGTACCCAGAGGTACTTTTCCGATCTACTGAACTTCCAGCCCAATCTGCATCAGTGAACCCACTCAGTCTGATATCATTGCTTCTGGTGTACAAGAGTCCATAATCGGCTGTTCCCTATATATATCTAAGAACATGTTTGGCTGCTGCCGAGTGCACCCTCTTCGGTTCCACCATGAACTGACTGAGGGTGTTGATAGCGTAACAAATGTCTGGCCTGGTATTGACCAGATACATCAAGGACCCTATGAGCTGCCTGTATAAGGTGGGATCAACATCCTTGTCTTTTGATGCATCAATTTTCTTCCAATTGGTGATCATTGGAGTAGCCATAGGCCTACAGTCCTACATCCTAAATCTCTTCAGAATTTCTGTAGCATATCTCCCTTGTCCAAGGAAGATCTCCCACTTCTTCTGCCAAATTTCCAACCCCGGGAAATAATGCATCTGTCCCAAATCCTTCATGTCGAATTATGTGGCTAGATTCTTCTTGCAGTCCTCAATGAGCCTGGATGATCCTGTCAAGAAGAGATCATCCACATATAATACTAGGATTAGAGGCTCATTCTCTACAACCAGATAGTAGAGATTTGGATCTGCGTCACTCTTGACGAACCCCATCTTCTGCAAGTAGCCATCAATTTGACCATACCATGCTCTAGGTGTCTGTTTGAGCCCATATAAGGCTTTCTTCAATCTGCATACATGAGACTTCTTCTCATGTGTCTCAAAGCCTTCTGGTTGTTCAATGTATACTTCCTCTTCTATCACCCTGTTCAAGAATGTTGTTTTGACATCCATCTGATGAATCTCCCATCCCATCTGTGCTGCAAGAGATATCACAGTTCTGATAGATGTATACCTGGCTACTAGGGCTAAGGTCTCTTCATAGTCTATTCCTTCCTTCTGAGCATACCCCTTAGCCACAAACATGGCTTTGTATTTTTCCACACTGTCGTCTGCAGCGTATTTAATCTTGTAGATCCATCTCGAACCTACCACTGATTTGTCCTAAGGTCTAGGCACTACTTCCCAAACATCATTCACGATTATAGAGTTGTACTCCTCTACCATCGCATCCATCCAAACTTGATGTTGAGTTGCCCCCTGAAAATTGGAAGGTTCGCCATCCTAAGCTACTAAGGCCTGATATATATCTGGTTGTCTTCGTTCCCTTTAATTGTTCTGGGGTGCACCAATGAAATCTTCTGCATCCCGCAGAATCTGTTGGAGTTCCCAGCTCGTTCTTCCCCTGGTAGTAGGTGCATCTGTTAGCTCTTCCTCTTCCTGTGATTCCTCCTGTTCTGAAGGAGAATTCTTGGTACTGGCTTCCACTGGTTGAAGTGGTTTGACCAACAGCTCATCTTTTGACTGCTCCTCGAAAGGCATTTCTCGAGATTTTCTAAAGGCCCTATCTTCCATGAACTTCACATCTTGTCGAACTACTACCTTCCTGCTCCATGGAAGATAGATTCTATATGCCTTAGCGTTCTCGCTATATCCCACTAGATATCCTTTCTCTGCAGTTTGATCTAACTTCTTCCTCTTCTCCTCAGGTATACAACAATATGCTAAACTCCCAAATATCCTGAAATGACTAACTTCAGGTGTCTTCTCGGTGAAGACTTTCTCTGGAGTAATCTTGCCCAATGCCCTATGAGGAGTTCTATTCTGGACATAGACTGTCGTGCTGCATGCTTCTGCCCATAGGAATTTTGGCATATCCTGATCATACATCATAGCCCTAGCTGCTTCCACGATAGTCCTGTTCTTCCTTTCTGCTACTCCATTCTGCTCTAGATTGTAAGGAGTTGTCCACTCTCTTCTGATGCCCTCCCTAGCGCAAAAATCGGTGAAGTCCTTGTCGACATATTCTCCACCATTGTCTGAGCGCAAGACTTTTATTTTCTTTCCAGTCAGATTCTCCACTAGAGCCTTGAACTCTTTGAATCGACAGAAAACCTCGTCCTTGGTTTTCAGAAAATAAATCCAAGTCTTCTTGGAATGGTCATCGATGAAGGTGACGAAGTATTCGGCACCACTAAGAGCTTTTGTGGACATCATATCTGAGTATATCAATCCTAGCACACTCTTGGCCCTGTTTTTACTTCTAGGAAACGCTGCTTTGGCTTAATTGCCTAGAGCACATCCTCTTCATACATCATCTCGTTTTGTACTAAGATCTGGAACTCTTGTCACAGTTTTTGTGAGAATTCTCAAAGCCCCATGGTGCAAATGTCCCATCTTTCTATGCCATACTTCATTCAAATCCTTGTCTCCATTACTGCCTATCAGTGCCATTGGTGATTCTCGCTGCAACCTGTACAACCTGTTACTTCTAATTCCGATCTTTACTTTCTTTTTCCAGCTTGGGTGTTTGACGTATACTTTCTCCTTAATGAAGAAAACGGCATAGCCCTTGCTTTGAAGTTGTGATATGGAAAGTAAGTTCATCCCCGGTCCTAGCACATGTAGCGCATTGGTAGCTCGGAACCGCTCTCCTATTTCTGTTTGAAAAACTATGGTACTCTTTCCTATTGGATTACAGTTTGCCTTATTCCCCATGGTGATCTGAAAATTCATTTTTTCCTCCTGATAATCTGAGAAACATTCCTGGATTCCTGTCATATGCTAGGAGGCTCCACTGTCTATATACCATACCCCTGATGATGCAGAGCTTGCTACGCAAGAAACTTCTTCCAATGTAGAAGCTAGCATAGAGAAATCGAAATTTCTATCTCTCGTGCAATTCTCTGAAAGTTTGCACGAGTCTCTTGGAGTGGATGCCTCTGCATTACGATCGTGACCCATAACTGATTTTCCCTTCCTGTCTTGGATTACTTGCTCTGATACCATGTGAAAATTTCTAAACAAAAATTCTATTACTGTAGCAACTAATTTATTTTGCCTACTTATTTTCCAGTAAGTTATTTACAAAATTCCTTCAATAAATATTAAAATAAATTCTACTGCAGATATCACGCCATTACACAGAAACAAACACATCAACACAGCTATTTTGGACAATTGTCCCTGGAAAAACCCAATGTAGGAAAAATGGTGCAGCAGAGGAGGATTTTATTAATCAGCTTCTCTTAAGTACAACTAGGGTGCCAAACTGGCTTACCCAACAGAGATAACCACACGGCAGTAATACCACAAACTCCTTCAGCACTTCTCCTAGGCTCAACATCAGTCCAACTAGCCTTTGCGTCGCTCCCAGACCCTTTGCGTCAGCACTTTGCTTCACTGTGTCAGCACTTGGCCTCTCTGTGTCACCCACGCAGGCCCTTCAATCACTGCGCAGTCCAACTGCCTCTGCGTCTTTCTAATTGGCTCTGCGTCTGCCTCTTTCATCTTTGCGCTAGTCCTCCAGCACTATCCTTGCTTCTCTGTTATGTACTCGCTGCCTCTCACTGCAATCTAGTCCTCTAGTTCGAATTTCTCAGCAAGCCCCGCTCCAGAAATCGAACTGACTGGTCTCCCTCAGTATATCTCCAACTGACCCTCAGGTCTTCTCTTATGCTTTTCCTATTGATGAATCAACGACCGAGATTAAGTCCCTAATCAACGACTAAGATTAAAATAGACTTGATCCTTATCTCTTAGAAGTTTCTCATCCTTATCTTTATTAATACCCATTAATATTTTTATTTTCCTAAGTTGAGACTTGGGAACTCATTAAAAATATTAATTATTTTAATAACTCCTCATCCAGATGGAATTCTCCAAAACGATTTTTGGGTCTTAGAGATCTCATGTGCTTTAGCCTCTCCACCAAATTTCATGGCTAAAGCACATTCGATGCTACCCCAAATCAACACTACTACTACATGTGCATTGTGAAAGAAGAATTTGAACATGAGAGAGAGAGAGTTGGAGAGACTTGAAGAAGCTTGTAAGAGAGAAAGAGACTTGGAGAGTAAGAGTAAAACTTGGTGAGCGAAGGTTGATTCAGTGCTTCAATATTTCAGTGTTGAATTAGTTGAAGGGAAGTTTGATTCAGAGTTTGAATCTATTGTTGCTACTAGTGATCTTCATGCTACAACTTGGTCAGATTTGGGTGAACTTACTCATTCTCTTGATCTCTCATTGTACTTTGTATCTCTGTTGAACAACTGATATCTATTAGAAGAATCTAGTTGGGTTTTCCCCTTGTGGGTTTGGGCCTGGTCATTGGACCTAAATTCTGTATGTCTTATTTTTTTCTTGGTTGTCTTCTATTGTCCATTTGGTTTATGTTATATCTCCAATTGCTTAACTAATATTAAGCAGAACGAAGTTTTTGGAATAACAAATTGTTTCATCATAGAACATTAGAATTTTAACACACATGTACACCAGAGCAAGAAAAATAATTAGGCCCACAAAATTATCTTTGGGTCGGCCCTACTCATGTGAAAATTCCAAAACTGAAATCCTATTGTAGCAACTGAAATAAATTCTCCTAATTGTTAATTAATTTACCAGTTTATTTGCTATAGAGTATTCCAAATTAATCACACTGCAACCTTCACAAATAAAACACTGCGAAAATAATAGCGTTGGAAATTGAGAAAATACTAGCACACACACAATAAAAATGACACCGTTATTTTTGGACAATTGTCCTTGGAAAGACCCAACTTGGGAAAACCCATGCAGCAGCTGAGGGTTTTATTATTATGCAGCAGTGAGAAAAATTGAGTACAATAATCAGGATGCCGAAATCTGGCAATCCTACAGAGAAAAAACACTAGCAAAATTCTAGTGAGGAATTTTCCTAACCCCACAGGCAAATCCAGGCTCTGATTGCAGCTCCAAGTGAGGCGTCCAAATTTCCTTTGCACTGGCCTATGTCACCCTAGTGCAGTATCTTCCACGCTTGGCCTAAATCAACTGCTCCTATAACCGTCTTGTCTGCCACTGGCTGAGAAACTCTCTCCATCCTTCTAGAACCCTTCCCCAGCCTCTGGCACTAAAACTCAGCTTCTCTCCAGCTGAATCGAACTACCCTCTAGAGGCTTCTGCGCAACCCCTGCGTCAACCTCACTGTGGGACTTCTGCTTCTCTGCAAATGCACTCGCTAGATCTAGAAATCTTCCTCCAGTTTCACTGTCTATGCCCTTCTCTACTTCGATCTCTGGCTCTCCAGCAACGCCACTGCTATCTGGAAATTGATCTGCCAAGAAAATCAAACTTCTAGTGTTTTGGTGTATCTTCTCCAAGTGCCCATCGACTTCCTCTTATAATCCATTGTTGGAGCACCAACGGCCAAGATTAAAACTTAATCAAGGGCTAGGATCATCTTGAAGTCAATCCGTGTGAGTTTCTAGAGGATTCGCACCTTTTCTTAATTAATTATTATTAATTAACCATATTCCATAAGTTTAGACTTAAGAAATATTTAAAAACTGGTTAATAATCTAATTAAGCCATCTCTAGGTGGAATTTCCAGAAACGATTTCTGGGTTTTAGAGATCTCATGTATTCTAGCCTCTCCACCAAATTTCGTGGCTAGAAAACATCCAATGCAATGGAAATTAACAACTCGAACTCTTGCTCAAAACTCACGACTAGGGTTTATGCCACGAATCTTAGCATACGAATTCCTACTAAATCGGCCCACAAAATTATCTTTGGCTCAGCCCTACTCGAACTCCTATTGATAACTCGTGACTAGGGTTTATTTCACGAATTCCTACTAAACTGACCCACAAAATTATCTTTGGCTCTCAATAGGGTTTTATTTTTAGTGCATCCCTCTCCCAATCCAACGCTAGTATAGAAACTCATCACGCGACCTCTATGGATTATTCGAACTGCTCTTGCTAGAGTTTTTCAGCGCGGTCCTCTCCCACGACCTCCAAGATAAATCGTCCTCCAGCACTGTAACAAGATTTACACAAGGAGAATTTCACCTCGACGAGTCTTAAAAAGAGGTTTGGCTCCCCTCTTATTAACCCCGCTACAAGATATTCAACCTTGCTATGGAAAATAATTCGGTTGCTTGGGATAACTCGAACCTCACAAATGTGGTCGTGCTGCAATAAGAGACTTATCCCTCACTTGATTCTCCTTGTATTTCGTGCCCTAGATAGGCTTTCAAGCTCCCACAAAATAGAAAAAATCGGCCCTTCTACAAATAAATCCGACCTATATAAGAAATTTGGCCTCTTGGTGGTAAATAGATACTACCACAAACACTTACAAATCCATCAATTTAGCGTCGATGAGAAACAGAAATTACCCTTGAAACCCTCAGGCTGGCAGGATGTGTTAAAATTTACAAGTCTAATTGCAACAATTGGAAATTTATTCTTCTCACTGTAAATTAATTATGAAGTTTATTTTCTACGGCAAATATTGAATAAATCACATTGCAATTTTTCACCATAAAAAATGTTGCGGAAAATAAAATGTTGGAAACTGAGAAATATGCTAGCGCACATAAAAATGACAATTATTTTTGGACAATTGTCCACAAAAAAACCCAATGTGGGAAAACTAGTGCAGCAGCTAAAGGTTTTATTATTATGCAGCAGTGAAATTATGAGTACAATTTGGATGTCGAAGCACTGGCAATCCATAGCAAGAAATCTAACAAAAATATTAGAGAGAATTTTTCTCTCTCCACTGACAATCCTGACCACTGGCTCCATCTAAAGGCTAGTCGTCCAACATTTGCGTAAACCCTTCTGCGTTGCTTCTGCATAGGTCCCACACACGTGTGTCTGGAAACACCCTCACAACAAGTAGTCCTTCCTGTCTCTGTTGTAAGAAGTGACTCTCTAGTACTTTGGAAGACTTTCTCGGCCTCTGGATGCTTAATCGATCTTTCCCACAGCTAAATCAAACTGCTTATGAAGTTTCATGTGTAGCGTCTCTATGGAATACTCTGTCACTTGCTGCTGATCCCTAGAACTGGAAAATTTCCTCTGGATTCACTGTCTTTGGCCCTCTACGTCCCTTCTGCATCGAACTCTCTTCCTATGCTCAACCTCTGAAGCTGGATAGCTCAACCTGTCAAGGAACTAGCTCTATTAGTGTGCTCTCCATAACCCCATCGACCTCCTCTTATAATTTCTAGTTGAGTCTTCAACGGCCACGATTAAATCTTAATCGATGGCTGAGATCATCTCTAAGTCGATCCATGTGAGTTTCTAGAGAATTCCCACCGTTCTCAATTAATTCCTATTAATTAATCGATTTCCCTAAGTTAGACTTAGGCGCTTTTTAATTATCGATCAATTAATTTAATTAAGTTATATCTAAGTGGAATTTCTAGAAACAATTTATGAGTTTTGGAGATCTCATGTGTTTTAGCCTCTCCACAAAGTTTGAGACTAGAACACCATATAATGCTAAAAAAACTAACAGGATGCACAACTTTGATACCTATATAATATTACCTTTATTTACTTATTTAAATTACCAGAAAATTTTCTATGAATTTTCTTCAGAAAAAGCACAACAATTTTTGCTAAGAATTTAACAAATTATAAAGCCTAATACAAAGCTTGTATACAAATTCCACTGCAAACCCTAACTATTTATTTATAAAATTGAGAGGGAAATTACATCAAATTTATTTTGTAAGGAAACCTGACAAATAGATAAGTTGGAGTAATTTGGTCCTCTTCAAAAATCTCCTCTGGCTAGACTACCCTATCTGCAATTGTGCACTCCTTCAACCTTCTAACAAAATGCTGCAAAATCTCATCCTTCCTCACTAAGCATCAATGAGCAATCTAGTTTATCCCTCCAAAGGACTAGCTAGGGTGTATCTTGCAACACCAAAACTAGTTTTGATCCCTAGGGAGGATAGTTTCACCCCCAAAGAAGATCCATACTAAGGGTTACAAACCCTCACGCAAAGCTCAACAAGCCCACAAAATCAATTCAACAAATATCCAATCCTATCTCCGAATAAGCCCCTCCTTTCCTTTTATTGAGATGGCTATCTAAATATCATGGGTCCTTTTCTTCTTTTAATAAAGTGACTTTATAGTACTCTTTTGTCTTAGTCACTTTTAAATTAATTATTCCCTAATATTTAGCCACTAGTTTCATGTTGAAAAATGTACTAGTGTCGGTCTTCATAATTGTACTTGTCAAAAGAAATTTTATTATTAAATAAAATGACTTATTAAAGTATGGGTTTCATGCTTGGGTCAATGATTTCTAGGTCAAAACCTCCATTGAAGGCTTCTAGGATTTATACTAAGTCAATAGAGTCATTGTCAATTTCATTAGACCCTTTTTGGGCTTTTGTATCATATAAAAAGAATTATTTTTGAATCAAAAAGGTTATTTGTCACCTCCACACCAAGACAGCCCTGTCCCCATAAAGTCGGCCTAAATTATGGCAATTCGACCGAGCAAAAAGGCTATATATAGAGAGGCTGTTCAACCTATTTGTCTCACTCACTCAACAAGTTCAATCTACAAAGAAGAGAAGCAGAAAAGAGAGTGAAGTAGCTGGAGAAGGACGAAAGAAGTTGGGAACACCTAAAACAAGTCCTTAGGTTATCTATCTCCCACACGTGCAAAGTTTCTGGGCAATTGTTGGGGCTGAAAATCTGAAGTTACTGTAGGTCCGAAGTTCTGACGTTGGGGACCGAAAATATGTAGCTAGGGGGGCGAAATTCTGGATTGCATTTGTTACTAGGAAGTTGTCACTTGGAGACTTTGACAGGGATCATCTATTGGAAGGAAGGGTTGACTTGGTGATTGGAGGAAGTCTTTTTCTAGGTATAAAGAGTCTTGAATTATCTCATCTTGATCTGAATCTACTAGTGGCAGTGTTGGATTGGGTTTTCCCCTTGGAGGGGTTTTGCCCTGGTTGCGTGCCTACATCTTGTGTCTCTTGTTCTTTTGGTCTTCATATACATTTAATTCGGTAATTGCTTGATGAAAGATAATCTAATAAAGAATTAAAAAAAGCCAACATAATGTACTAGTAATTATCAAGAAAGAGGAATCAAACCCTAATTCCTATAAGCATTGATTTTTCAACATGGTATCAGAGCTAAGGTGGAAGAAGGTTGAAGATCACTTTGTTGGCTATCATTTGAAGAAGGGAAAAGCATCCTTGGAAGAAAAGGTTACTCCCTCTATGGAAACTTATTTGAAGATGGATCTCAATATTGTGAATATTGTAGGAATCTGGATTGGAAGGATCATCTATAATCTATCTAGGAGAGTCAAGAGTGAAGGATTCCTAGTCACACTCACAGGTACGCTTAATGATGACAATGCATGGATCATTAATAGTGGAGCCTCGAGACATATGATAGGAGAAAGTGGACAACTTCATACTCTATCAAGAGAACCATCATCACATGCAGTGCAGCTAGTAGACAACAACAGTTATGCAATCAAGGGCCTTGGATCTAAATCTTTGGAGTTGGAAAGTAAAAAAAAAACTACATCTCAACAACATACTCTATGTCCCAGGGTTGAAAAAGAATTTACTTTCCATTTCTTGTTTAGAAGATATGGGAGATCGGGTTGCTTTTGTAGATGGTAAATTTTTGGTTTAGGGAAATGATTCAAGTATTGAAAAAGCAAAGGTTATTGGAGTTCATGAAGGAAGGCTATATACAGTTATCACACCATCTCCTCAAGCCCTAGTCCACATGGAGATCAACCCTATCGAACTTTGGCATAGAAGATATGGGCATATTCATTACAAGATAATACCCTCTCTTAATCAAATGGTAAAGGGCATCCCCAACATCAAGGAAGATCATGAAGGAGTATGCAAGGGATGTGCTTTGGGAAAGAATACAAGGAAACCATTTACAAGCAGTGATACAAGGTCTAAGGAGATATTAAACCTCGTTCATTCCAATGTGTGTGAGCCAATGTCTAACAAATCTCTTGGAGGCCATCTTTATTATGTGACCTTCATTGATGATCACTCTAGAAAGACATGCCTCTATCTCCTCAAGACAAAGGCTGAAGTATTTGAAAAGTTCAAGGAATTTAGATTCAAATTGAGACTTTAACTGAACGAAAGATAAAGACTTTGAGATCTGACTATGGAGGGGAATACCCTTCAAAAAAGTTGATTGCATATTGTAAAGAAGCACGTATTAAGAGGGAGCTCATTGTTTCCTACAACCCCGAGTAGAATGGAGTTGCAGAAAGAAAGAATAAAACCATTGAAGAATGCATAAGGACTATGATATTTGATCAAGATCTACCAAAATTTCTATGGGGAGAAGCAGAAATGGCAGCAGTATATATACAAAATAGAAGTCCTCGTAGAATCCTTGATAACATGACACCGAAAGAAGCATTCACAAGGAAAAAGCCATGTGTAGACCATCTTTGAATGTTTGGGTGTCCCACATACATCCGTGTTCCAAAAGACAAGCGAAAGAAGTTGGACTCTACAAGCATAAAAGGGATCTTCGTTGGGTATACCTTTACATCAAAGGCTTATAGAATGTATATCAAGGAAGGAAGACAAATCGAAGTTAGCAGGGATGTTATATTTGATGAAAAACATGCCTTCAAAATATACAAGGATATACCAATCGAATCTGATGAAGATGTACCGCTATTTGAAGAAGAAGAGCATCATGACAAGGCACCTACGAACCAAGAAGAAGAAGAAGGACCAAGTGAGCCTATTCGACCTATAATCATTCCCCAAACGAAGAAGAGGCCAAATTGGTTAAAAGAAACACTTGGAGATGTCGAAGGACATGGAGCAACTAAAGGATCTTTTAGAGAAAGCAAAAGACCAAAGAGATCTTCAAGATATGCAGCATACATGACAAAATTAATAGAAGCGGAACCAACTACTTTTGAAGAAGCTGCTCATCAAGAAGAATGAAAGAAGGCAATGCAGGAAGAATATCAATTCATCATGAAGAATGGGGTTTGGGAAATCGTTCCTAGACCAAGTGACAAATCAGTTGTCACCTCCAAATGGATTTACAAAATTAAACATGTCATTGATGGAAGCACAGAAAAATACAAAGCTAGATTTGTCGCAAGGGGTTTCTCACAAAAGGAAGAAATAGACCATGAAGAAACCTTTGCTCCTACTTCTAGATATACTACTATAAGATCTTTGGTTTCGCCAACTGCTACTATGGGATGGAATATCCATCAAATGGATGTCAAAACAACATTTCTAAATGGAACCATTGGTGAAGAAGTATACATTAAACAACTGGAAGGATTTGAAATAAATAGTAGGGATACACGTTTACAAACTCAAGAAAGCTCTATATCGCTTGAAGCAAGCTCCTAGGGCTTGGTATGCAAGAATGGATGTGTATCTCTTAAGGATTGGGTTCATCAAAAGTCTTGTCGATGCAAACGTCTACATCAAGATAGTGAAGAATGAACCTGTCAATATACTACTATATGTGGATGATTTATTTATTACAGGTGTGAGCGCAGAATACTATAATGCAAGAAAATGCTGGCAGCAGAATTTGAAATGAAAGATTTGGGACTCTTGCATTATTACTTGGGCTTGGAAGTTTGGAAAAAACCCGGTGAGATATATCTTGGTCAAGGGAAGTACATAATCAAGACGTTACAAAAGTTTCGTATGATGGATTCCAAGCCTATGACCACTCCCATGAGCACTAATCTCAAGAAGTTGAGAAGCTCTGACTCTAGTCTTGTCGATCCTACTATCTATGTAAGTTGGTAGGCTCTCTGATGTACTTGGTAAATATGAGACTTTATATATGTTTTGTTGTAAATGTTCTTAGTCAATTTCAGTTGGAGCCTCGTCATGACAATAGGATCGTTGCCAAGCATATCTTGAGATACCTAGATGGCACAATACATCACTACCTACAGTATGATGGAAAAGAAGTTAAGTTAACAAGTTTTACAGATTTTGATTGGGGTGGCAGTGAGATTGATAGAAGGAGCACTACCAGTGGTTGTTTCAGTTTAGAATCTACAATGATTTCATGGATGAGTAGAAAACAAGATCTTGTTGCACTAAGTAGTACTAAAGCGAAATATGTTGTTGCATGTGAAGTAGGAAAAGAAGTTTGGTTAAGAAAACTCTTGTCAGATTTGTTTGGGAAGCCTCTGGATCCTACGGGGATAAATTGTGATAATCAAAGCAACATCAAGATGTTTGGTGACCCCGTATTCCATTCAAGGACGAAGCATATCAACAACAAGTACCACTACATTAGGAGTTTGGTACAAGATGGGGTCATGAAGCTACAATATATTCCAACAGATGAACAGGGAGAGGATGTGCTAAAGAAATATCTTTTGAATAAGAAGCTTGAATATTTTGGAAGCATGCTTCGATTGGTTGATGTTACAGATTTAGTTGATAGGGAGAGATGAAGCATCTTATCACAAGATACTTTGGAGGACATCTAGCTGATATATGTGTTGATGTATAGATCCCGAAGTAGGGAGGGTAGTGTTGTCATGGAACTTGGATCTTGGATATGTACCTAGATCCCAGGGTTGGTGACAGAGCATAAAATCCTGATGATACCTAGAGTGGCTAAAGCTTGAGTTCACCTTAGTCCCACCCAATTAAAATACACTGGTCAAGTATCTAATTTGTAGCACTGCGTGAGATAGAATTCTTCTTAGTTCATATCATTTTAGATCTTCCATGTACCTTTATATGCAATTATGAATACCTCCCTAGTTAAGAGGGAGTGTTGAAGAATGTAACTAGTGTCGGTCTTCATAATTGTACTTGTCAAAAGAAATTTTATTATTAAAGAAAATGACTTATTAAAGCATGGGTTTCATGCTTGCGTCAATGTTTTCTAGGTCAAAGCCTCCATTGTGTTGTACCTCTAAATATAATTCTAGGTTGGGAATTAAGTTAGAGCATCTAAAATATTTTGTTGGTTTTTAAAATGTTTGGATGACCAATGTTTTAAACTAATTCAAACAGGTGTTGAATCTTAATTAATCATGATATAATTAAAGGGCTAGTTCTCCACCTCTCAACAGAAATTTGGTTTAAAAAAGATGTGTAAGGCAAAAATCAAAGAGACTATGGCCTATCAAAAATCAGACAGATTATTTAATTAACCATATGGAAAAGATGTATGTAACCAATGTTTACAGCCCAACCAAAGTATATTTAAATTGATGAAGAAGTGACAATTTAAAGACGTAGAGGAATTATTTCAGACATATAGTCCAATAAACTAATCTCTCATAATGGATTTCAAACTTGTTGATACTCAACCTTATCTTACCCTAATTTCTTCATTCAAAATTAAATACATGCAGAAATTTACAATATGAAATGAAAAACAACGAATAACTCACAAGAACACGGTTGCTTTCAGGCAAATTTAGAATCCTTCCATTAACATTAGAGAACTTCATATGAATATAATTATGCTTGATAGCTCATACCAAGGGTTCAACCCTTTGTACTTCGATATATGAAGTATTTAAACAATTTTCGCCCAAAATATCTTGATAAAGTATCAAGAATTTCTACAAAATATCCTAAAAACTGTTTACAAAAATAGTAAAAGAATATAGGAAAATTAAGTTACTGAAGCTTTTTGGCACTGATATCGAGGATTCTAGTGATGACTTGGACTAAAAAGGTTGCTACTTTGCTGCTGAAATTGAATACCTGTTTTACTCAGGAAGTCGGCATATTTTATCCCATCTTTCTTCATTTGGGATGGAAAATTTGATTAACTTTTATAAGCTTCATCCACTTCGGTATATTTCTGGAAAGTGGACTTGACTAAAAACAAAAGTTTTATTTCATGCTTGATAAATAAATCGAACTTCAAGCCTTCCATGAAAGCTTTCCTTGTAATAGTTCCCTTTATGGTAGAAAATTTGGATTTATCTCTGGATATGGAATATAATTTTTGTTGATAAACTTCCAGCCGAACTAATTTGTCTTCCATTCCCTTTAAAACTACAAGTCCTTTTTCATGCAATATATTTTTCTTTCTGTGGAATTTTTGAATGTTGGACTCCAGATTCTGACATTTATTAACTAACTGTAGCATTAAATTTCTTTTAGTAAGAACTCTTCTTACTTCAAGAATGGTGTCAGTTCTATCTTCAATTTCATATTCTGCCAGTTCTTCTTTGGTCTTTGAATTTAAAACTTTAATCAAATCTGTAGCTTCTCCTGATTTCTGACCCAATTCTTCCTTTACTTCTTCTATGGCTTCCCTTGATTTCTGCACTAACTCTTCTTGCTCGAAAATAATTTCAATTGAAGGCCAAATTTCTGTCATGGCTTCATTAATATCTACCCAGATATTCTCCTTTGCTTGGGCAATTGTCTATGCCATGGCAAATATATTTTCTAGAAATTCGATTCTTAGAGTTAATCTGTGAGTTTTCTTAAGCTCTAACAAATATACATTATCAATTTTTAATTTTTGTTCTTGGAGATTATTAAGCTGAGCTTTGAGTTTTTCAATCTCCTGCCCTCTGATAGATAAATCTTCCATAGCTTTGATTAACTCAATTGATGTATCTGTAGATTGTGTCTCCACTATTGTAGTAGCTACTGAAGTAGAAGCCCCTGTTATTGATGTACCTATGATTGGAACTATTGTTAGAGGAATGACTGCTAATTGAGTTGATTGTTGTTCTTTTTCCTTTAGCAGTTTTTCTATTTCAATCTCCATTTCTTTAATTTGTCCATTCTGTTCAATGATAATTTTGAACATATCTTCTTTCTCCTTTTCTAGTTGACCAACTTCCTTTGTTTGTGGATCTTCAGTAGATGGAAGTTTGAGCTACTTCTTTAAGGCTGCAATATCAACATTTTTCTCTTAATGATCTCCTCAACAAGTTTTACATTACTCGGATCATATCCCAGTTTAATCACCAAATCTTATAAAGACTTTATCTTTGCTATTTTTTCTAATTTTAATTGAGACTGAATATTGTTAACTAAAGCCTGGAGTTTGGATGCTGCCATTGCTGAATTTGTCATAGTAGAATATAGCATTTCACCTGTCTATTTATGCAAGTCCATTTGATCAATAGGATGAATTTGATCAATGTTAAAAGAGAAAATGGACTTTTTGTAGTCATCTACAGTCTTAGGAAAAGGAACTTCGGCTTCAAGGAAAGCTATTTGCATTTTTCCTTTCTCAGTATCAAAAGCAAAGAGAAGTTTGTGTTGTGATGATGTTGTTTGCTTCTAGAACTGAGAATAGGTTGTAGCTTTCAAGATTTCATTCTTCTTTTTTATTTCCTTATATCTTGTAAATATACTTGGTTTAGCCTAATCACAGGCTAATTCTCCTGATTGAGATGTTTCCAGTGGCTCTTGAGAAGCTGAAGATGATGGTGAACCTATAAAAATTTCTTCATTTCGAGGGAAAGTAGAAGCATAGGGACCTGTTAAAACTATTGTAGACTGTGTATTCTCTTCCTGCAAAGACTCTTCTACTGGATTGGTTTTCTGCCTCTTTTTGTATATTTGGAATTCTTTCCCTTGAATTTCTGAGACTGAAGGGGAAACACTTTCCCTTGGTCTTTTATCCTTCTTTTCCTGTGGCACTGGAGTCTGTGATGTTGTAGAAGAAAGTACATGTTCCTCTGCCTCCTGCAATGTGTTTTCTTGCCATTCATCTTGATTCATATATTGCTCAATTTCAGGTCTAGGAGTGTGAGTATAGGGAGTAGTTTTTTGCTCTACTCTCAACTTTGAGATAATTCCTAAAGGATCATATGACCAAGTGAAACTGAGTTTAAATTTCATTTGTTTAAGGAGAAGATCTGCTTCTTTTGTTGTTGTCTTGGCATTACAAATGAAAGGCCCAACCTGTGTTTTGATTTTAAACTGAGATTTCTTTTTGGCTGACACAAAGTGCAGCTCATCCATATTTATCATTTGCCTAATATACTCTAATGCAAAAATTCTTATGGGAACAAATTTAGGCAATTTATATGGAGGCAATTCACATCCATACACTCTAATCTCAGTGTAATTTTGATACAGGTACCAGTCACCTGTCTTTGTTTGTTCACTAAGATGTAGAATTCTCTTAATCTCAAGTCCAATTCTAGGTTCAGCATCACTGTTAAGTAGGCAAGAAACTCTATACAAAAACTGGTCTACATAATCACTGAATGTGAATTCATTGGTATTCTTCCTTACCAAGGAAGTCCAATGAATTACAGATTGTACATTTCCCTGTTCATCCAGTTTCTGTAGTGGAAATTGAAATCTATCTGCTTGATGAAATAAAAACAAGTAAACCAAGACTGAAGCATGCTTGAAAACTCCTTCTGTAGAAAATTTGAGAAATTGTTCATGGATGACTTCTACTAAGAATTCATTGTAATGAAAAATAATTGAAGGGTTTTCTCCTACTGAGAATACTGATAGAAAACCTATAATTGCTTCATCAACCCATTGATCAGTTTGATAGCCCAATAAACAAGAAACTATAGAAATGATTTGTTTTGTCATTTCTGGAAACATTGAGGACGGATAAGGAGGGTTTGTTTTGGGCAATTGGACATTTTCAGGCAGAAATGTCTCAAAAATTTTGGCATTGTGGGGAAAAGTCAGGTTTTGTCAAGGGTAATTGTGAATAGGATATCGTTATTCTGGGCAACAATAGCTCTTTGACTGGGTATGTACCTGAAATGGCACCATGAGACGAATTCTGGGAAATGGTGGGTTTGTGGAAAAACAAATTGAGGTTGGAAGGAGTGCCACAAACTCAATTCGTCGTTGAGGTCAACAAATTCTTTCTTTAACCAATTGTGGAGTTCGTAGAGATCAAACTCACAACTGGTTTAAGAAAGTTTATAATGTTAATCTACTAAAGGCTAGTGGTCTAGGTCAATTACAGGGGAAACAAAGGGTTTTCCACTGTGGCTTTTGATTTTCCCTTTGAAGACATTTTGAAAAGAAATGAAGTAGAGGACTGTAATTACCCGGGAGTTGGTTGGTTGAAAGTTGTTTTGGCTCAATTCTTGGTTGCAATAGCAGGGTTCAGGCATTCAGTGTCATTGAACAGTATAGAAAAGGACTGTTGAACGGGGTTTCTTTTATTTTATAGGCGAGATCATTTACCGTTGAAATTGTCCGTTTAATGGAGCGAAGTCATTAATTTGGCAATGATTATATCTTAGAATGGATACTTAATGCTAAAATGATTTGTACAAGGGATGTGACACTTGGCAGGAGCAGGTTGGAGTGGAGGAAGCAAGGTTGATAGTTGTTATTAGGCAAGGAGGAAGGCGGATTTCGGGGGGGGTGAGTTGTAAGCGGTTTAGGTAGAGGGGGTCCAAAATCGATGAGGGAGAACACGTTGATAAAGCGTATTGATAGAATCCTCTTTTCGAACCCCCCCCACCCCTTTGATTAACTGTCGGAGGGGAAAAGGGGGTCCGAAGTCATCGGGAGTCGTAAATCTGGGCGAGATAGATCACGACGCTTGATTATAGCGCGATCGTTTATTACATACGACAAAAAACAGTGGTGTCAAAAATAACTTTATTAACAACTTAAACTAATCGCGATTAAAATTCACGATTTAACTAATTAAAACCAATTTATTTAATATCTAATGCGGCATTTGAGCTAGCTCGCATATTTAATTTTTTCTAAGGGTTTTTAATCACTTTTTTTTATTTTTTTGAATATGTATATCTATTTTTTTTAAATACCCTTTTCACTTTTTTTCTTTATTTATATATTTTTATTTTTCTTTCTTTCTTTTTCTTTTCTTTTTCATTTTTTTAGACAATAAAAGTAAAATGCAGAATAATGTTACAACATCAGCTCCATCCAGGGACTGCATTTCCCTGTGAGATGCAAAGAACATGCTGATCCATGTGCCTTCTCCTCAGGCTATGGATTCTTTGCTCTGAAAATCACACTTGCCATGAAAATTAGATAAAACTGGAATGTACAATGATTTATGGTTGTAACATCTTTTAGTACTGAATATAGTGCTTGAGATACTGTCCATTGACAGGAAATGTAGAGTACCTCCCTTCCAGGTTCTGTAAAATGAAAGTATTGTTTCCTTTGACCTCTGCAATGCTGAATGGCCCCAGCCAAAGATTATCAAACTTTTCATGTTTCCCTTTTTGTTCTCTTGAGGCATCCCATTTCAAAACTAGATCTCCTTCCCTGAAATCTCTTTCTCTAGCTTTCCTGTCAAACAAAGTTTTCATTTTGTTTTGATATTGACGAAGTCTGAATTGAACTTCATCTCTATTTTCATTCAATTCTATAATCTGATTAATTCTCCTAGAAAAATCATCAGGTTCTTCATTTGATTCTTGTAAAAACTTCATGACAGGAAAAGCTAGTTGTGTAGGAAGAATGGCTTTAGTGCCATAGACAAGTTGAAAAGGGGATTGACCTGTTGACCTTTTGGGTGAAACTTTGTTGGCCCAAACTGCATACTTAAGATGGTTGTCCCAATTTCTCTTATGGTCTGCAAGTACCTTTTTTATCACCTTTACCAAACTTTTATTAGATGACTCTGCCAGTCCATTTCCTTAAGGGTAGTATGGAGTAGAATGATGCAATAGAATCTGATATTTCTAGCAAAATTCTATCATTTTAACACTACTAAATGCCTGTGCATTATCTGTAACTATTTGTTGAGGACAACCAAATCTAGATAATATATTTTCCTCAATAAATTTAATGACAACAGTATTTGTAGCATTCTTGACCAGGATGGCTTCTACCCATTTTGTAAAGTAATCTGTGGCAGTTAAGATCCATCTGTGTTGATTGCTGGATGTTGGATGTATCTCTCCAATGAAATCAAGTCCCCACTATAAAAAAGGTGCCTGAATCAAAACTGGAACAAGAGGGAGTGCTGGAAATCTTTGCTTACCAGCAAAAAACTGACATGGAATGCAACTTTTGACTTTTGCTCCAACTTGTGAAAACAACTTTGGCCAATAGAAACCTGCTCTTAAAATCTTATGTGTTGTTGCTCTCCAAGCATAATGACCTCCACATATTCCTTCATGAAACTAATCAATAACACCTTTTGTTTCACTCTCAGTCAAGCATAGAAGTAAGATATTTAATGGATCTTTCCAGTAAAGGTTGGCATTAATAATACAATACTTCATAGCCTTCAATTTAAGAGTTCTACATTGATTTTTGGTGAAATCAGGAGGGTATTCGAAATCACGAAGGAAATGTACAATATCAACATACCATTCAGATAACAGGAACTTTTCCTCAATGTGAAGTGGAAGAGGAGTTGAGTCTATAGAAGAGGAAGGTTCTTGTGGATTCTTCTCTGGTGAACTAGAGGAAGGTTCTTGTGGATTCTTCTCCGGTAAACTAGAGGAAGATGCTTGTGGATTCTTCTCTCCTGGTATCCACATAATGGTGTTTATTCCCATAACTTTGCAATTAGATTCAGCCAAGAGCTTGGCTAGACCCTGTCCTTTTACCAGTTTAGATTTGATGTCTAGATCAAATTCAATAATTTTAGCTATCCATCTCCCTCTTCTACCATCTGTATCAGGTTGAGTCAAAATGGTTTTGACAGCATTATTTGGGACATAGGCAGTAATAGGGGAATGAAGGACATAAGTTTTGAAAGCTTTTAAGGCTTGTACAAGGGCATAAGCTTGTTTTTTAATGATGTCATATTTAAGCTTTGCATCTCTCATAACTTTACTAAAGAAGGCAATTGGTTGTTCATCTTGGTTATCATTCTTTTGCAGTAAAACAACAACTAAAGTGGTATCAGAGGCAAAAGAGAAAATGCTGAAAGGTTTTGAGTAATCAGGGTTGGCTAGTACTAGGGCTTCAGAAATAGCCTTTTTGATTTGTGTAAATGCATATCTAGCCTACACTGTCCATTCGAACTTATGATCTTTCTTCAACATGTCAGTAATATCTTTAACAATTTCAACATAGTTTGGTATAAATCTCCTTAGAAAATTATTTTTTCCTAAAAAAGCTTGAATTTCCTTTTTATTTCTAGGGAGACCAATTACCTCAATAGCTGAAACTCATTTTGGATCAATTACCACTCCTTTTGAGATGATGTGGCCAAGCAATTTTCCTTCTTTTATTGCAAACAGAGATTTCTTTGGGTTGAGGGAAATTCCAAATTTTTTGCACCTGTCAAAAACCTTTCTCAAGTGCTTTAAGTGCTTTTCATCAGAATTTGAAAACACAGTCAGATCATCCAAATAAATAACAATGAACTTATTAATTTTTCCAACAAAAGCTAAATCCATAGCTCTTTGAAATGTTGCCCCTGCATTGGTTAAACCGAATGGCATTCTGGCATACATAAAAGTACCCCAGGGAGTTGTAAATGTTGTTTTCTCTCTGTCTTCTAGAGCTACCAAAATTTGGTTATATCCAGAGAAACCATCTAGCATGGAAACTCTATTAGAACCTGAAACTCTTTGTAATATTTGATCCATTTTAGGTAATGGATAATTGTCCTTTAAGGATGATTTGTTCAGATTCCTAAAATCCACACAGTCTAATTTCACCATTCTTTTTTCTTACAGGAACTAAATTTGCAATCCATTCAGAAAAATCTAAGAGGAACAATAATTTTGGCATCCAACATTTTCTTTAATTCCTTCTCTATGGTTGGAAGCAAAATTGGATTAATTCTTCTTAATTTCTGTTGAAATGGTTTGGCTTCTGTTTTTAGAGGGATCTTATGCTCAATGAGATTTGTATCATAAGTTTTGAGCTCATCATAAGAACAAGCAAATACATCTTTATAATGTTTTAAGAGATTGATATACTTGTCTTTTACATCGTTGGGTAAGGATGCTGAAATTTTCACATTCCTAATGTCTTGATCAGTTCCAATGTTACAGTCTTCTACATCCTCTTGTGGTGTGTTTAATAATGAGGTTTTCAAAACATCATTATGATCAAAAAGCCTTTCAAGTGGGATTAGACCCTTGGGAATGAAATTACTTGGCAATTGAAGGATATTATGATCAGCTATCTTGTTATCTAATTGTGAGGATTGATCTTCGTGAGTTGATTTATGATCAAGAACTTGTTCATCATCAATTTGCAAGGCTGAGAAATCATCAATTGCTTGGAGAAAACTCTTCAATTGTTCATCATCTTCAAAAACTTGCTAGTGTTTAAGATTATCAAGGATTGAAGGCCTATACTTTACCTGAATTTGATATTGGAGTTGCATTGGATCAGGAATTTTAAAGGAGCTTGCAGAAACTGCTAAAGAATCTGCATACATGTTTTCATCTCTTGGGATTGTTGTGATGTTAAAAGCTTGGAAATAATTTTCTATGGAATCCCATACCTCATTTCGGTAAGATCTAAGCCTAGGATGTTTTGCTTGGCACAAATTTCTTACTTGATTGACAATTAATTTTGAGTCACTGAAAACACTTAAGTTTTGAACTTTCAGACTTTTAGCAAACTCAAGGCCTAAAAGTAGGGCTTCATATTCTGCTACATTATTAGTAACATCGAAGTCTAACTTAAAGGATTGGGTTATGTTTTCTCTATCTGGAGAAATTAATACAATTCTTGCTCCAACTCCATATTTAGAACAAGCCCCATCAAAGTATAACTTCCACACATCAGTTTTTATACATTTAGGTTTGTTCACAATTTGTTCAATGTTGAGTTGAGAATTTTGGAGATCATTTGATGACAGTGTGAAGCATCCAAAATCCTGATCAACAGCATAAATCGGGTGATTAATTGCTTGATCAGCCCTACAAACAGTGTTAATGAATCTTACCTCTTTGTATAACCTAAGGTGTTCACCTCCATATATAGGAATAGTAGCATAGGACATGTCCATTTGCAAATTTCCCCCTAATTTGGCACAACATGATCTTGATAACAACATTCCAAATTTGGGAGGGATATCTGTGACTACAATGTCTAGTACTACACTTTTTACAAGGATTTGTGCTAAAGTTACAACTAAGTCTTTTATGAGTCCAAGACAAGGAACTTTCTTGGAGTCAAAGGTGTACAAATCATGGTAAGGTTTAGTAATTTGCAATTGTAATTGATCCATGATTACTTTGGGCATCAAGTTGTGAGAGGCTCCAGAGTCTAACATGCAGTTATATAGAAGAAAATCATGAACTTTGAGAGTAAGATAGAAGGGAGGAACGTTCTCATCAATCATGTCAGAACTAGGACCAAAAACCACTGAAGGTTTTTCATCTTGTAAACTGATCACATCCCCCTCAGCATCTATACTTGAAGATTGGATCCACTTTGATACTTGGTTTTTATATCCTGGGTTTTTAGAGAGTTCAGACAGTGGAATAGGGATTTTGACTCTTTCTAACTCTTTTTCTACATTGAAAACTATTGGAACAGTTTTTTCAAAAGTATTACTTTCATTGGGTTGAGCTAATGGTTGAATTATAGTTGTTTGAGTTTGAGCAGTTTTTACTGGAGGCTCATTGATTGTAACATTCTTGGCTAGCCTACCAAGGCCTGGTCTAGGCCTTATGTCGTATCTTCTATTTAATTCAGCTATTAGAAATTCTAAACCTCTGCGCTTTCGGCAATCTTCCTCTTACCTTCGTCTTGTGCAAGTTTGCGGCTTGCTACTGCTATTGTTGTTGCTCCCTGTGGTGTTGTTGCCTTGAGTGTTTCTAGCCACTCTACTGCCATGTTGACCGGTTCATTGAGCCTGGAGGAGTTATAGAAATATCTCCATGGGTCTTCCTCTAGCCAATGACACACCTCGTGGATCCAAGGATAGTACACTCTCAAACAGTGGTCCCTGCATAAGCCATGTGGATTGTACGGATTGAAACTCTTGGTGCCGAAATGAAACTTCTTGAAGTCCTTGACCTCGGCATCCGCTTCTTTCAAACTCTGGATCACGTACAACCCAATTCGCAAAGGAAGGATAGGCCATGGTGCCTTCTTCTTCTTGTGCAATCCAGTTGATAACCCTATTGAGATGTGGTATGCAACCTCCTGCATGACTAGCTTGTCTGTGGCAAACTTCGGCAACAAATGCAGAGCCTTCTCCGCGTTGTACATCCTGATGAAGGTGCCATCAGGTGAGGCATACCAATCTGCAATGTTCAGCAACGCCTCCATTGCTGCTTGGGACATGCAAGGCGGATCTTGTTCAAAGATCATCGTGTACAGAGGGGCAATGAAGTGGTCAAATAGTCTAGCCATGACTCCTTGGTAGTTGCACTCTGAGAGCAACTTGCAATATACGTTCACAGCATTCTCTGAAGGTGTCCATGCCCAATCCATGCCAGGAAACTGTTGACGGGCACAAATTACATTGAGCAGGTAGGCAGACATGAAGAATCTTGCTTGTTGATCCTTGGCAGGATCCCGAGCATTTGATACATTCACTTTCAGCTGGAGATCCAACATGTCAGACCAGTTGAAAGGTTTTCCTTCACTTGCCAGCTGATCCAACATAACAACCCAACTTTGTAGGAAGGTCTTTGTACTCTCTTGGCCATACAAGCGACATGCAAAGATGACCAAGAGTTGGTAAGCCTTCCTAAATGTATTTGTCTTATAGATTTGGTTGGGTGTCGTCCTGAACTTTGATGGCTCCTTTAAGCAACGCTTCAAGATGTCTCTTGTGTCCCCATTGTTGTTGGGAGTGTAGAACGGTGCATCCATCTTGTTCACCAGTTCAGCAAATGATACATCTGCTGATAATCTTTCACCTTGAAGGTAGCAAGCTCTACTTCACTAACACTGCTCAGTATCATCGTCTCAAGATCAGTGTGTGAGACAATCCAATGGATCATGTCTGCGCATGGGAATACAGATACCTGCATGCAACCTTGTAGAAACCTAATTTGTGAATGTTGACCCCTGTCGGTCTTCCAGATTCTCCTCAAAGCTGCCTGTGAATATGTTACTGATGTCTTGCCATGTGATCTTGATGTCTTTCTCAATGAATAGATGTGTGTCTGCATAAACGGGCAAGCTCATAGACAACTGTTCAACCACATCTCCAGTACTGCTTTCAACTATGTCCTTTGATCCAGCTCTCTTGGAGGCCATGTTACTTGTACTGCTGAGAAGCTTCTCAATACCTGTTGTACCTGGAGACAGAGAAGACACTCACAGCAAACCAATCTCAGCTGAAAATCATAAAGCAACTCGGGAATCGATCATGCACCAAACCGAGTGATTGTTGGGCAAGATTGCGTAGCATTTACTCTAAGAGGCTGGGAGACTGTCAGTTGGAACTGCACATTACGCAGTCTAAGCTGCCAGTGAGTCCTACTGCTGACTGGATCTGCACAATGCGTAGTCCAAAGAGGCTGAATATGGACTGGAACTGCGCAATGCACAGCTCAGTCAAGCTGGGTTGCTGGCTGGAACTGCGCATTGAGGAGTTCCAGTGCGCAGGACTGGGACACTGCCTCCCAAGATTGCGCAAAGCATAGCTAGGAGCCAGTGTTGGGTATTTTTTGCACAATTCCTGGAGGCAAGGCAGAGCCTTGACTTCCGGGAATGCACAGTGCATGCCAGGAGAAGCAAGATCTGGGCCAAGGCAACCCAGATCTGCCCAAGGGCAACTTGAAAACGAGAAGGACTAAATGAATGTGCAAAGATGGTGCAGATCTGAGTGAATAGTCATGCATGCAATCCAACCAAGTGCAGAAATCAATCAAATAGAAAAACAATGAAGCTCATGAAGGGAGTCGCCGCAACAACGACTATTAGTGCAAAAACAGGGTCATGCATGTGACACTAAGGAAATGTTCTGCAAAACTTGAAACAACACTTCTACAGGTTAAAACACATTGAAACGCCAGCGGTCGTTCAATAAAACTAGGAAAATAGCACTCACACAAGCCTAGAAATCAAAGGCGACAGAAAAAGCGGCAAAAGACATGAAAAACAAACTTACCCGGAAAAGCTACGCCGACTATGCCGCAGGTTCCTAGATGTCTCAGGAATGCTAAAGCTCCAAGATCGAATGTGAAGAATGAGCTTTGGGGCGTCGTTTAAATAGATTTAGGAGTGTTAGGGATTATGACGTGCATGCCACAAATCTAGGAAAAAGTGACAGTTTGCGGGAAGTTTCTAAAATCGACTTTGCATGTAACTCCCAACTACTAAAACTAGATCCCTAAAACTTAGGAGGCTTTTTCGTTTTTTTTGCTTTCCTTTTTTTTGGGAAAAGTTGCCATGCATGCAAGGAAGAATTGCGTTGTTCTGGAGGGAACCGGGCAACCTACCGGCACATGCAACGGAAAACAACTGAGGGAAAGCTTTTGCGTTGTTTCTAGGCTAAGTAACCAAGGTTGGATGGCCATCTCTGTGCAATTTTCCAGAGCAAGGTTGTTTTCCTGCTCTGCACATTTCTGAAGAGCAGCGTTAGCTGGCCTGCTCTGCGCATTTCTGGAGAGCAGTGTTGGTTGGCCTGCTCTGTGCAATTTTTGAGTGCAGGGCAACTACTGCGCTGCTCTACGCAATTCCTAAGTGCAAGGAAGTTGCCCTCTAGGATGGCGCAGTTTTCCCAAACAACACAAGACCAATTGTGAACCAAGTGTCGAGTCAGCTTATGGCTAGTCAACAAAACGAGTAAGTGAACACATGATGTGAAGTGAAAGATAAAATCGAAAGAAATACAAGTACCTGAGAAGTGCAAGATGGCTGCTAAGATTTTGAAGAGGGAGGCTCCAAAATGCAGCGAAGCAAAATTTTGGAGGGTGGTTGTAGCCACTACAACGGAACTTTAGAAAAAATTATTATTCCTAAGGCAAATTTTTTATGTGTTAGGTTTTATGAAGTAAATTTAATGTGGCAAATAATTAATTAAGTTTCTTAATGTGACAAATGTAATAAAATCAAAAGGCTTTAGTAAGTTAAATTTTTAATGGGCCAAAGGCCACATAAAAATTTAAATTTTTTAATGCGAAAACTCAAAGTCTTTTTTTGATTTAATTTTCTAGAAATATCAAAGTCACATTAATGAAAATGGAAAAAAAAAACAAAAATTGTTTTTATATCAAACAAAATCAAAGTGTCATAAAGAAATCAAAACAAAAGGAAAAGTAAAAATTAAAAAAAAAAATGAAATTCAACTTCTAAAAAAAAAATCGAAGTCACAAAAGAAAATTAAAATCAAACAAAAATCAAAAGAAAAAATAAAAATGTGAAAAAGCAAACCCTAAAAAAAATTGAACTATGTTTTAAAACTAAATTCTAACCCTAACCAAAACACATAAAAAAATATAAACTTAAGAAAGGAAACCGAATAGGCTAAAAGCAAATTTTGGTTTTGCAGGCTCGACGGCGGAGGATGGAGAAGGAGCGATGAGGATGGCAGCACGCAGAGGAGAATGGAATGCGTTGCAAGTCGAGCAACAAAGGGAGAAGAAGTAAGTCGAAAGATGGAGGAAAGGGAACATGAGAGGAACGGAATAACGCACGCAACAAGAGGATAAGGGATGTGGAGGGAAACTCGAGCAAGAGAAACGCAACAATGGAGGAAGGATGCGGACAGGAGTTGAGGAGATGGCACCGCAGGTTTGGTAAGAAGCAGTAGGAAGCAAAGGAATGAGAAAGGAATGTGAGAGATGGGAAAAGTGAGGGCCGCAAGATGGAGCGATGATGGAAGGGATTGCAAGTTTGCAAGCAGCGCGGGTTTGGAGATCGAAGGAGAAAAGGGCAGCAACGCAAGGGAAGCAACAAGTGAAAGGGAGATTTGCGTGCTTGAAGGGATTCGAGGGCAAGGGGAAGAGGGTGGAGTAGCTCACATAGACGGAGAAGGACGGCTCAGGCAGCAAGGAGTTGAGGACGCAAGGATGAAGAGAGGGAAAACAAAAAAACGCAAGCAGCAAAAATTTCGAATTTTTCCAGAGAGGAAAACTAAAACGCAACAAAAATGGGAAAAAACGCAGCCAAGAGGAGCTGTGATTTTTGAAGAGTTTCAGGGCAGTAGACGGTAGCCCAAAAACTTGAAAAAAAAAATCACAAAAAAATATTTGATTAAAATGGTATGCCTCTGCTTCAGATTTGTCCTCAAAAAACTTGTAGAAATTCTCAAATCTAAATTTGAAACCCTCAAACTGAAAATAGTTTGGAATAATGCCCCTGCAAAATGATATTGAAGCTAGATCTTACCCTCCAAGGCATAGATCTTACTCTCCAAGGCATAGATTTGGCTTCAACAAAAATATTCTTTCAGATCTGCACCTGCAAAAATGAAAACAAAACACCTAGAACCCAGATATACAAAAATAAATAAAACCCAAGTCTGAAAACATAAAAAACTACAGAACTATGTATAAAAATGGTAAATCTATCAGATCTGAGGAGTATGAGTCCAACTAAGCTCACAGATTTGATAATCTAAGGCTCTCAACTGCCAAATCTATCAATTTTCCACAAAATATTTATAAATTAAGTTTTTTGAAAATTTTGGAGAGGTACTAGCCCAAAAACACCCTACAGGAAAAATAATTTAATCTTAAGATAAGTCCTGAGGCTTATGTGAAGTAGGTTGTTCAAAATATATACGTTGAGAGTTGGTTGGTCCAACCGAGAACTATCCCCAAACACTCAACGAAAACCTGAAAGATTTCCTGCATACACTAGATCAACCATCAAACCAAGTAGAGAAATAGAACAACAATAAAATTCTGAAGAAATAGAGATACCTGCTACTTCGATCAAAATTAAGAATGTTACCCTAGATCCAACAAACTGAATAAGATACCTGTATTCAAATTATTCTAAAAGAGCTATTGATTGATAGTTTTCACATAACATTTAGCATAAATTAAAACAATGTTACCATAAATTCGTGAAAAGGAACACCACAGAACATTCAAACCCAAAGACTTTTGCATTAATTCAAAAAAAATATACAAGAGAGCTTGAGAGCTTAGTACACGATTCAGAGATCGGATGAAAAGACAGACTGACACCAACCTCTAATTTATAGGTAAAATCTTCAACGGCTAGTTAGCTTGATCTCTGTCAAATTAATCTCGATCGTTCATAAAGATTTAACCTATGTTGCATGAGTTTCTGGAACGTGGAAGCGTTGGGAACTTGGGTACGGGTGTCAGAAACAGCTAGAGGTTTCCCCAAAATTTACCGGAAACGGCTAATCGAGAGCGGTAATATTAATAATAAAAAAATTAAAAATATAAAAATAAAAATTATTTTTTAATTATATAATCTATATAATAATCAAAATTAATATTGAATCAAAATATTCAAATATTAAAATCAATTTAAATATATATATAATAAATATATAATCCCTCTTATATATAAATATATTCTTTCGGTGTCTCTTCCCCCAAGTCTCTCCCTTTTATATATATAAAATATTAAAATTTCAAGTTCATTATGACACATGACGAGTCTCTAAAACACTCTGGCTTAAAAATACAAAGGAACAGTTTTACATATGTTTCTCTAGTTATTCTTAAGAGAAAAAAGTAAAGCAACGCTAATGTTTAAGCATTAACTGCCACATACAATATGCACACACAATCTTCTGCGATATATATACATAAACAACAAAAGAAATACTCATCGGCATGACATCCCAGATATCGCCCTTACATCAAGGTGCCACACACTTCCTTAACCCATCAAGGGATTGCTCCAGTTTCTCAATTAAGGATATCAGCGTTAAGGATGTCTTTGCTCTTTCTTCTTACGAAGGTTTCAACTTAGGCTCATGTTTTGTGGGTAATTCAACATATTTCTCTACAGAATTTGTATTCCCCAACCCCAGGGAACACCGGAACTCCAAAAAAAATAGTCTTCAAAGCTCCCGGAACTTTCCCAAGCTCCCATTGCAGCTCCTGCTGAAAAGGGAATGTTCCCATACAATTCCAAAGCTCTCGGGAGCGCAGGAACCATTGGAACGGGTTTCCCAACCCTTGGGAGCGGTTCCCGTGTAACAGAGGATTTAACTAATATTTAATCATCACCGTCGAAATTATTTAATTTTTGAGGAAAAATCGAATTTATAATTTAATTGATTTTTAATTAACTAAAAATTAAATATTTTGAGTTAATTTCCTAAAACATTTAACTTTGACTTAACCACCAAGGCCCAAGGGTCCAAAATTTCTTGATTTCCTCAATATTCCCTTGGCCGAGGACCTCCAATAAATAACTTCTTTAAAACCCACGAATTTCACTTTTGCAGAAATTAATTTTACCTAGGACACAAAATTAATTAAATTTATGGCTTAGGATTAATTTTAATTTTGCCAGAAAATTTAATTAATTGACTGATGAAGGGATTAATAATTTTTCCAACCCTCTAATATTTAGCCATGGTGTCTAACTATGAGGGACCATGCACTAAATATTTTTTACATCAAGATTTTACATTTTAATACATGAAGGGGGAAAACTTGTTCGTTATAGACCCTCAACATTTACCCATTTCTGCGACACAAAATATAATCCAGTAGACCAAGTGACTTGTAATAAAATAATCTAGCCAATTAGCTAGGATTATTCTCAAATCACTTTTACATAGACTCGATCTAAAACACTAGGACTCGCCTAAGATCTTAGCGACAAAATCCACCCTAGCTTTGGGGTGAGGTTGGAGGGAAAAACTCTACTGATCATTTGTGTCTAGAGGCACAGATGAATCAGTGAGACAAGATACCTAGAATGGAGATCATCACCAAAACCATAGGTTTACCTACACTGTTACATACAGACGTAGTCATGCTGAGATTATTTACATTTTACATATGCAGAGTGGGTTGACATCTTTAACAAAATTGTCAGTTGATGATGAAATCTGAAAGGCGCGAACACTCAAACATGATAGATCCCTTTTTGCGAAAAAAGGGGTGTACTGCTATGGGGTCGTTGACACAAAGTGGTCAACAGAGATCTAGTAACAGAAGTCGGGGTGTGAGACCGAAGGGTCAAAGAGTCGAAGTTCCAAAGGCAAATCGACCAGCAAGAAGGATGACGCAAAGGCAACGTGGGGCTAGCCATCCAGAGCCTAAATCAGATTTAGATCGCCAATAACAGTGTGAGATTTTTCTCACTACCTCTCTGCCAGTTTATTCTCTATATTAGATTGTCAGCTTGGGCATCTAGATATTTGTACTCAGAAACTACTGCATAATAATAAAACCCTCAGCTGTTGCACCAGTTTTCCCACATTGGGTTTTTCCAGGGACGTTTGTCCAAAAACAATGGTGTATATGTGTATGTGTTTATTTCTCTCATGTGCAGTATTTAGTTTCCGCAATATTTATTTTGCGTAGGCTGCAGTGTATGTATTTCAATATTTGTTGTAGAACACTGCAAGTAATTTGTTTATAATAATTTAACAAATATGAAAAATATCATCAGTTTGCTGCAGTAGGAATCAGGTCACCGATTTTTCACATAGATAGATTAAAAGCTCACTTAGCTCACATTGAGAGAGACATCCAATGTGATTTTAAGCTCTCAATGCCACCGGGTTCAACTGTGAAGAATCCAGCTCCGCTGTCATCATCGGATACCTGATTTGGCTACTATGTTTCTAGTTATGTTCCTGCAGGCTTTTTTATGTTATTTGGTCTTTTGTTTTGTAGTTGTTCCTGGCTTGCTACATAGACATTTTGTACTTCTAATACCAGCCAACAACTCTGGTTTCCTGTGTGGCAGAGTGAGGCTAGTAATTTTGAAGATTGGCTCAGAAATTATGTGATCTGATTTTTGGAGGAAATATAATTAAATTACAAGAAGTAAAAAGGATTTAACACTTTTGAAAATTTTATTACGTGATGCTTCATACAAGTAAATTTCAATATTAAGAAACTAAAACATACACATTCAGATTGAATTAAAGATAAGATATTTAATACAAACTTGGAGGTATCAATCAAATCTCGTTTATGATAATTTTGAAGATAATTTCTACATTTGGAAAATGGTGAAAACCACTTGTTAAACTTATTAAAAAGATATAAAAAGAAGACTCAACAGGTAACTTTCAAATCTGATTTGAAATGCAGAAACTTAATTTTCAGATTTGCTTAATGTGCAGATAACTCTAGTAAATGATATATAAAAAAGAAGAGCAACTTAGACCTGCCACCTAACCATAATTCTGAATTTCTAAATAAACTTTGAACAAATTCAAAAATTATAATTGAATGAAAGTCTAATGAAATATTAAGATCTACAAAAAAGTAATTAGACTTGAGATCAAATCAAATTTATGATAATCAGAATTTTATATCAAATTTCATGAGACAAGAAGTAAATAATTTGGATTTTTTAAGGGAGAGATAGTGTTTAGGGCTTATGGATTCAAAAAAACTATCTAAGAAGGCTATTTTCTTATGTAATTAAGGCTAGAAAAGATGCATAAAGCATACTATAACCACCCTAACAAGGCTGGGAAAAAAAAAATGTGAAAATTCACAAGGGCAGGCTCCTTGAAGGGATCCACCTTCAACTAGTTACTTGATTTTACCCTAAAATTGAAAATAACACACCTGCAATGATTTGTACAAGATAAAATGAAAAATATTAAATCAATACTAAAATAGATAAAGAAAGTAGAGGATACTATCACACCAAGTTCCTATAATGTAGTAGATGCACTAATCCAATGGATCAAGTAACTCATCTTTGCATGTCAATGAACCAACACCAAGCTTTGAAGCACCAAAAATATTAACCACATAGAAAAAAAAAGTATCCAAAAAATCCCCAAAAAGCCTTTATGATTGAATATTCAACAAGTGCTCTTTTAAATATTCAAGTAACAGCAAAAATAATCAAGGCAAGGAGCCTCTTATATAGAGTTATAGGCTCAACAACCCTCTCAATAAAGTAATAATATCCTTGTTTAAAACCCTAGATCTATCCTAGGACAACATAAACAACCATTATCTCCACTAACTAACTAAGGAAAATAAGGTTAACAATACATAAAATAGGAGGTGGTTATGCCATATATACAACTCATCAATGATAAACCTAATATCCTTGCTTAAAACCCTAGATCTATCCTAGGAGAACATAAACAACCATTATCTCCACTAACTAAGTAAGGTGAATAAGGTTGACAATACATAAAATAGGAGGTGGTTATGCCACATATTCAAGTCATCAATGTAAACCTCCTGATTGTGTCAAGGCTCCAACGTCTAGCTTCCAAGAATGGAAAAGATTGCCACAACCCCCCCTCTAGCATGGATAGCTCCTCAAAAAGGTGAAAAGGCTAAGGAAGAGGCCTTTGAGTGTGGCATTCATGACTCTAAGAGTGACATGTCCCCTCAAAATAATGGTCAAATAATCAAGTGAGGTCTCCGATGTGCAACAATCTTCCTAAAACATGCCAACGACCATATCCCATGAAGTGAGGAGTCAAACACCTCAAAATATATATCCATGCACAATGGGAGCTAGTGGCTTCATGAAGAAAGGGAGAGCTCCCACAAGATAATAGTGTATGCCTTCAAATGTGTATCAAGAGAGGAGCACTCCACTTAGGATGAAAGTCATCCTCTAACAAGCCACAATGTGTGTGAAAAAACTCTCAAAAAGGCTAGGTGCTCCTAGGAAGGACCCCTCAACCATCCAAATGCATAAAATATGTAGAAGGGGGAGGGTGCTCCACATGAGGGTGTGAAAATATCTAGATCCAACAATCTCTGGAATCCTACTGCAACCAACTAAATCTACTTCACCTAGATTGTAAATTACATTACAAGCTTATTTCAAATTTCTTCATGAAACATTTAAGTAAATTACTGAAACAGCCTACACCAATTAAATATGAATCTGAAACAAAGAAACTGAGCAAGGAAAATAGAAAACAATAGGACACAATTATTTTTGGACAAAAGTCCCCGGAAAAACTCAATGCGGGAAAATAGGTGCAGCAGCTCTGAGGGTTTATTATTATTAAGCAATAGCAAAATCTGAATACATCACTGAATACCTCACAAGGTTATTCAGTTACAGAGAGAAATACTGGCAGAAGCTTTGTGAGTTTTACCTCACACAATCACTGAGAAATCTTGGTTGATCCAGTCCCAAACTGACTACCCCCCAACTTTTCTGGTTGCCTCTGCGTTGCGTCTGCACAGTGTCTGCATCAGCATAGCGTCAAGCTCTCTGGGTGTTGCGTCACTTCTTTGGCTGGTTGATCTGCTGCCCAGGAAATTCGATTTTTGCCTCCCGGTCTCACACCCCGACTTCTGAAAATTGAATTCCTCTGCGAATTTTTGACTCCTCTCTCTCCCTCTGCACTAGTTTTGTGTGGCCCTTCTGGCTCTACTTCAACCTCTGCATCAAGGCTTCTGGATCACTTACTGCCTCTCTCTGCTAATGTGTCTTCGGCTGAGAATCTCTCTCTCCGGAAGCTGCTATCCCTACCCCTCAACTGTAAGAGATCTCCTCAATCGATTTTTCCTCTTGAGAACATCTCACTTCAGAAAATCATTTTTCTCTATCTCTCTGAGTGTTTTCCAAATGACCCTCAAGCCCCTTCTTATATCTTCATGTTGGACAACCAACGGCCTAGATTACATCTTAATCAAAGGCTCAGATCGTTTTGGCTTGATCCATGGCTTTTTCTAGAATTTTCACCCCTGATTAGATTAATACCCATTAATATTTTAATTTTCCTAAGTTTAGACTTAGGAACCCCATTAAAAATATTAATTTAATAAAATCACTTCTGGGTGGAATTTCCCAAAACGCTTGTTGGGCTCTTTAGAATACATGTGCCCAAGCCTCCCTGCAAATTTTGAGGCTTAGATCACATCCGATACTACCCCAAACCAACACTCCCTCTTAGCGAGGAATGTGCTCTAGCAATACACCGCTACTGCATACAGCTCTGACTCTGAAGCAGCGTCCTCTGCGCTGATGACTTTTGACATGTCCACCAACTATTGCGTTGTTGCTACTATTGTACTACTGCCTTTGACACTGCCAATGCTACATTTCTACTATAACTCCCTCTCAATCGCTACATATGCTATGCTATTAGCACTGCTAACACTACATCCGTATTGCAACTCAGTTGCTGAGAGAAGTAACTGAAAACACCCAAAACTAGACAAGTATCCAGTGGATACTCCTCGATGCTGAAATCGTCACTGTTGCTAGTCCCACAGTCTCTTCTAAAGCCACTGCACTACTAAGGCTCTACATTGTGCCTCCTTGCACTGTTGCCTCTCTGCTCTACGCTGCTCACATTCTGGCGCTACTAACCACTGCATCTGTCAAATCAACACTCCATGGCACCAACTGAAATGCCACCATCCCACTACTACTGATCATGGGCTCCTATAGCAAGGTGATGATCCAAGAGGTGGGCTCCTCAAGGATCTTGCCCATCTATAGCTCTATCGAACTACAATTCTATATCAACCCACCTCCCTCCTAGATGTATCTTGGTTGTCATGGCGAACTCCTCTTGTTCAACCTTTGCGGCTGCAACCTTAGGATCATGCTTCTCATCCTTGTCCTTTCTCTTGAGAGGACACTGTGTTGCGTAGTGACCCATCTCACCACACCTAAAGCACTTTATCTTCGAGACATCCTTCTTTCGCCTCCACTGCTCCTGTTGCCCCTTCAATGTAAGGGGTGCATTCTCATCCTCCTCCTTGGGCTTCGACCCACTGTTGTTGCTTCCGTCAAGTTTACACTTGACCAAGTCTCTCCTCAGCTCCTCTTGCTTGAGAGTTGCCCACATCTCATCCCAATTCGGCAAAGTCGCCTTGCCCAAGATACTCTGGACAAAGACTTGCCACTCATCTAAGACAGAATTGAGGGCCAGTCTAACCAAATCAGAATCTTGAGGTGTAGACCCCACAGTTGATAACTCATCTCGGGTCTCCTGAAGCTTTGTGAGGAACGGATCCACACGCTCCCCCTTATGCATCTGAGCAGATCTCAGTTTCTGCTCTAAGTACATCTTTCGTTGCTCAGAAGATCCCTGATACAATGTGGCCAAGGCATCCCACATCTCCTTATCGGCCCCTTTGCTAGCAACGTGGCACACCACGTGATCCTTGACTCCATCCAGGATCATCCTCTTCGCCTTAGCCATCTCATCTCTGTAATTCTTTAGCAGATCTGCATCTGCTGGGACAGCTACCACATTATCAACATACGTCTTGAGGGCTTGCTCATCTAGAAGGAAAGTCATTCTACCCTTCTAGATGGCATAGTTGGAAACCCTGTCCAACCTGTCCTGATCCCTCAAGTCACTAGTTGCCATATCCTTCGAAAAATGTCGAACAACTCCCTCTTTCTCCCTACTGTGTAGCTCCTAGGCTGACTTACACACTCCTTGATGGAGTTGGTAAGTTGTTGCTCCTCTGCTGCTCAGTAAATGAGAAATATTGATTTCCTCGGCAAGAAATCACTAAGGAAGTATTCCCTCACTATGTGATCTGCTTCTTCCTTCTGACGGCTTTTTTGCCCAGCACCAAACTTGCAGAAACTATGTCCCTCTAGCTCTGCGTAGCTCCCTCTACCTTGGTAAGTTTTCAATCTGGCAGTCTTACCTCTCTATCGGCTCACTCAAAGAGAGACACCCACGAAAATATAGCCCTCCTGGCTAGAACTACGCAATCCCTCAGGGGATTCGAACTATTGCTTGTTGCAGCAAGTTGGCCCTTGCTTCAGTGCTAGATCTACTCTTCCTGTTTCACATCAACACCTCTGATACCATGTGAAAATTCCTAGATCTAACAATCTCTGGAATCCTACTGCAACCAGCTGAATCTACTTCACCTAGATTGTAAATTACATTACAAGCTTATTTCAGATTTCTTCATGAAACATTGAAGTAAATTACTGAAAGCAGCTTACATCAATTAAATATGATTCTGAAACATATAAACTGAGCAAGGAAAATAGAAACACATAAGACAGTTATTTTTGGACAAAAGTCCCCCGAAAAAACCCAATGCAGGGAAACCGGTGTAGCAACTCCAAGGGTTTATTATTATTAAGCAGTAGAAAAATCTGAATACATCATTGAATACCTCACGAGGTTATTCAGTTACAGAGAGAAATAATGGCAGAAGCTTTGTGAGTTTTACCTCACACAATCACTGAGAAATCTTGGTTGATCCAGCCCCAAACTAACTGCCCCCCGACTTTTCTAGCTGCCTTTGCGCAGTGTCTGTGTCAGCCTAGCGTCAAGCTCTCTGGGTGTTACGTCACTTCTCTGGTTGGTCAATTTGCTACCCAGGAAATTAGATTTTTGCCTCTGGGTCTCACACCCCGGCTTCTGGCTTTTGAAAATCGAATTCCTCTGCAGATTTTCGATTCCTCTTTCTCCCTCTGCGCTGGTTCTGTGTGGCCCTTCTAGCCCTACATCAGCCTCTGCGTCAAAGCTTCTAGATCACTCACTGCCTCTCTTTGCTGATGTATCTCCCACTGAGAATCTCTCTCTAGAAGCTGTTATCCCTGCCCCTCAACTGCAAGAGATCTCCTCAATCGATTTTTCCTCCTAAGAACTTCTCACTTAAGAAAATCGATTTTCTCTATGTCTCTGTGTGTTTTCCAAATGACCCTCAAGCCCCTTCTTATATCTTCCTGTTGGACAACAGACAGCCTAGATTACATCTTAATCAAAGGCTCAGATTGTTTTGGCTTGATCTGTGGCTTTTTCTAGAAGGTTCACCCTTGATTAGATTAATACCCATTAATATTTTAATTTTCCTAAGTTTAGACTTAAAAACCCCATTAAAAATATTAATTATTTTAATAAAATCACTTCTGGGTCTATACCGGACGTAAAGCTAACTCTATGGAACTTATACTAAGGCTTATAAGTCCATACCGTAAGGCTTGAACTCTGAAGTTATTATGGATGTAACAACCAACCCGGAGCAAGTGCTATAGCTTGTTCCCAATACTCAGTAGCTTGATCGAACCAAGCCTCCGCAGTTTCAGGATCTCCCTGTCGAATGGCCTGTTCTCCTCGGTCGGGATAGGTAAACTTGGAAAAGTTTTCTTCCCTCAGAACCGTACGAATTTCCCAAATCGCTTTCTGGGTTCTTTGGAATACATGTTCCCAAGCACCCTGCAAATTTTGAGGCTTAGAGCACATCCGATACTACCCCAAATCAACAGAGGGTGTATCTTATGAACTCACATGTCAATAACATGCCAAATAGCTCCCAAACTGCTAGGGAATTCATCAACTAGGCCAAACTAAAGCATACATACATACACAGATCCATGCTTATGATAAAAGGAAAAGCATGGTCTAGGTATATAGCCTTTACAACAACATAGCACAAGTTTTACAAAGAGGTAAAGTGAAAAAACCTAGGGAAACTCTAACATGTGTCACAACAGACCCATCCCAAGAACCCCACACATCCACCTTAACCATGAATGATCACAATAAGAATGTTAGAATGAGCCATAAGGGTAGAACTAGCCTTGAAATAGAAACTAAAAGGATTTGCCATTACCAACCACAAGGGTCTAGACTCTAGACTCTAGAGAACCACCTAAGTATAATAAACACTTTTCATAGATCACTAGGCATAGTCTAGTAAAAGATAATGTTAATGCATCATCACAACATTTGGCTCATCGTGCTACAACAAATAACCGTCTAGAATCATTAAGGCACAACTAATCATGGATCACCAAGCTCCAACCTCTTCTCTAAAGAACATGCAACAGGATCAACTCAGAAAATGGGACAACTGCACAAAATGGATTACCTTGATGCAAAATCTGAGGGGTAACAAGTGCAATATGATAGAGAAACTTCCAAACAGTTAGGAACAAAACATTCAAATATTTTCAGCCTTTAAACTATCTACTTCTAAAGTTGCACCTCATTCTTTGGTATGTGTTTTTTCTCATATCCCCATTTCCTTGCTAACTTCAAGGCTGTTTCAACGCCCTCAGCACCTGTATTCATAGGAAGGATCATTTCATAGCCAAACATGCTCGTTAGATGCTGTGCAAAGATAGGAAATTTGTCATTGTGGAAAGCTCTAGAACTGAGTGTCAGTTGCTGAGCTTGTTGGGATAATGCATTCAGAATCTTCTCATGGCAATGTCCCTGTAAAATAAACATTTTGTAATTAATATCAATTTTTCATTAGATGGACAGCCTCTAAATATGGCAATATCAAATTCTTAAATGAAGACAACTGATGGGCATCTTTTATGCATATCTCAATATAAAATAGTGCAAAATTGTTACGAGAGATTTCTGCAGTAATCACCGCATCTTCATTTGTGGCATATTGTTTCGGACAGTCAATTCACTGTTCATCTTTAGGATATATAGACTCAAAGAATTCACTTTTAGTTGAATCTATATCCTGAAGATGGACAGTGAATTGACTGTCCAAACATCAATGCCACAAATGAAGACATGGTGCTTACTCCAGAAATCTCTCATAACAATGTATCTCACTGCAGAAATTGGAAATGAACAACAACATAAAATCTTACTTGATTAACTGCAGAGTAAGCAGAAAGGAAATCCAAGTAATCTTACTTGATTAACTGCAGAGTAAGCAGAAAGGAAATCCAAGTATTTGCGACCTTCTGGGTCCCATACATGTACATCCTTTGCCTTAGAAAACACCATGGGAATTGGGTGATAACTGTATTAACACAAAGCTTCTAGTAAGGCATAAACAGAAGTGATGCTGGATAAAGGAATGAAAATTTGTGTCAAGTAACAATATTTTAAAAACCCTCCTTTTGGATGTAAACCGTCTGACAACGCATGTATACAGGAAATCAATAAATACAACAAAGAATAAAATTTAAATGGAAACCACAGGTTTACATAAGTACTATTTAGAGGAGATAAACTGATACCATTTTAAAAATGACCTGTTGTTTATCACAACTTTCCAGGACTTTCATATATATGAATAATCAGAATCTACAAGAAACTAAATAGTAAATACACATTTGCATTGTGAACACATACTGTTCAGAATTCGAATGAATGTTTGATTCAATGTGATTTGATCATAAACCAAGAGACAAAGAGCATGCATCAAAATAACCATGTTACAGTAGAAATAAATGTTCTGTTCAACAAACATTTCGTAAACATGGGCCTTCCAAGAAAATACTAACTCCGGTTATTGGGATAATTGAAGGGGCAATGTCTGACTTAACGATCCATGACAAAATTAAATTTGTTATGCGCCACACATCAGCATACTCCCTAGGAGGTCATCCACCCTAGTACTTTCTAGGAAGAAGATACTTTTTTATTGTTTTAATCCCCTACACAAGGAAAATTTCCTGCATGTTAGTAGACACACTAATCCAAGAATAAATTTCAACTAACTTTAGGACCATGTTTATTCTTGACATTCAATGACAAATAGTGTTCCTGAGAGAAATATTTGTCTGGACAGAGGGATATTCAAAGATGCTTGCACATGAAATTTCTAAAATTTTGCTATAATAGAATTTAATGAATTTGGAACAGCATAGCAACTTATATTGTGCAAGCTTAGGTATTCTAACCCACGAAGAAAAAGTGAATGGATATCCATATTATCTCTTACTTTATTTCATTAAATAAAATGATACCCAGCAACTACTTGAGTTTATCAAACTTTTCAACAATCTAATTTAATGGAATAGTGATGGCATAATAACTTATAATAAGCATGCATAGCTCCTTTCAACCCATAGAATTAGGATGAATGAATGTTCAAATTATTTGATGAATTTAAATTTAATTTTTTTTGTAACTGGGCACTGGGGTTGGGAGGTACTCCAGACCCCAGGCTAGAGGGTTTTGGAGGAATGCGCACACAAAGTGGTCTTGTGGGTCAAGAACCCAAGCATGTGGGCTTTTCACCCAAGCTTGTGGGTGTGAAACCGTGATGAGAATTGGTCACTTGGCATTTGGAGGTTGGAACTTGGAGGGCATCCTTGAAGGAACAAGGAGCAACTTGAAGCACCAAAAAAGCCTTGTAGAAATGGAGAAATGAATTTTTATGTGTTTCAAGAGGGCAAATTGTCTTAAGATTCAAGTCAGCCTTAGTTGTAGAGACCCTCTTGGAAGGACAAGACAACACCCAAGAGAAACATATAAATGGATGTGACATTGAGGCTAGAAGAAAACCAACCCAAGTGCAATCATCACAAGGAAAGAGCATCTGAAATCTGAGGCAGCCGCAGCAAGGAGAGGACAAGGCCAAAGTGCGTTTTTGGTGTCTTATGGTGTTTGGGACAGGTCTGAATTGCAGGAGTGGGCTAGCTGTGAGGTTCAAGGGTAATTGTTGGCTGGAAAGTGCATGTGTTAGGGATGTTCTCAAGGAATAGGGACCGAAGTCTGATGGACTGTTGGAGGTAGGACCGAGCCTAGATCTGGGCTGATCTGCAGTCAAAATAGGGCTGGAACAGCAACCAGAAAGTGGCAAGCTAACAGTACAGATAAGGAGTCTAGAGGAGGAGGTAGCGAAGTTTTTGGGTGGTTTTGAGGTCTGGTTAAGGGCTGGTCTGGTGCCCTAACCAGGCCAAAAAACCTCAGGTCTTAGTTTGCGCAGATAAGTGAACAGCAGCAAAGGAAAGTACCCTTGATCAGAGGTAAGTGCTCTTTTAGCCTTTAGGTTGATGATTTGCTAAGTGGTTGGGAAGTCCAAGTATAGGACAAAGGTTTGTACATCCTAAGAAGCAAATTCATCTTCAATAGTTGCACATATGCCAAGGTCAAGAGGAGCAGCAGAGAGTTGCAGGACAAGGTATGTCATCTTCTTGAGTTGATGAGATTTGCTAGTGGATGTTATCCTAGTTTAGGGCAGTGTTGGAGCAGCCAAAAGAACAGGAGTTAAGAGGGTTGTAGTGGCTTGCTCCAAGCCCTAAGTACAGCTTCTTGAAGAGGACTGTTAGAAGAGGCAGATATGGGTGAGCTCAGAACTAATTCTTGAAGGACGAAGAAAGGAGGTCAAGGGAGCAGATCACATCAGCCCAAGTTCATTGTTGGAGAAGGACATCTTGCAGTGATAGGTGGCAGCCCTCCGTGCCCTAAGTGTGTCTTCATCGGGCAGCACAGGAAGACACTAGTGGGAAGAAAGTCCCTAAGAGTTGTGTCCTTGAAGGACTAAGGAGCAGCTAGTTGGGCAAGAAGTCCCAAAGGAGCTAAGGAGCAGCAGTGGGCAGTTGAGAGTTGTTCACAAACGGAGTTGTGAACAACTCGACAGGAGTCTCGATGTGTTGATGCATTGAAGGACTAACGATCAGCTAGAGAGCAGTTGGAGCCATGTTCAATGACCTAATGGAGTTGGTTCATTGATAGAGGCAGGTTGGAGTTGCTGCAGATTGGGAGTTGGCACACTGGGCAAGTGTGTTCAAGGTACAACTGAGGGGAGCTGAGAGAGTGTGCTACATCAGCCAAATGGTCAGTGTATCTTGTTTGGGCAGTTTGGTTGTCATAATTGTTGACACCAAGTCCCAGTTGTAGTCTTGTATCAGTGGATGTATGAAGGCCATTATCCCTAGTATGGGAGCCCTAGATAGTTGTATTATCAGTTTGTTAATATAACAAAGTTGGGCAGTTAAAACTTGTAAAAAGTTGTCTATATTTGTGCACGTGTTGATTTACTGCTATTTATCGTTTCGTTGTGCAAAGTAGTTTGTTGTGATACTTGGATTGGTAGCATCAGTGATTGTAAGTTTATAACCCAAACTCCAATCTCATGGAAAAACAACAAATAATAGATGTCAATTGGATCTAGCTCGGGAGGTTAAGAGGAGAAATTGTTATCCTTCCCACCCAGGTTCAAATCCCACTTGTGATATGTTTTCTTTTCTTGACCCAATTGCTGATAGAGGGTGGCAAGGTACCAACAATCTCATTCACACTTACAAAATTTAGGGTGGTACAAGATTACACATGTAAAAAACAAATAATAATAATAATAATAATAAATAAAACAAAGGACACAACCCTTCACTTTCATGTCTAATCAATGATTATAAGTATACCATCACAGAGGCCCATTGTATCTCATTCATTCATTATCAATTATATAATTATTATCCTATAGGACTTTCAACTCCTCGTCATTGTGTTGGATATTTTCTCATATATGAAATATTGTTTATTACTTTGGTATTAGATCATGTTCCAAGACAACCATTAATTTGGCATTTGGTCACACTTTCTATCAAACCTTATCTAATTGCAGCCTTTGGCCATATTTTTTTCAAAGACAATCTGAAATCAGGCCTTCGGCTAATTCATAAAGCATTTAATAATGTTGGCTTCTAGCCATGTTCGGACACACCATGAATGAAATAAGAAATGAATGTCAGAAGAAATTCAAAAGTATCTTTTTGCTGCCTTATTTTTTTTAGAAGGAGAAAACATTTATATAAACAAGGCACAACAAAAGCACAGACTCCTTAAGTAAAACTGCCATAAATCAAACTCCAACTACCTGCGCCAACACTAACAAAACACTAGGTGTGTATCAACCACGGTTGAAAAGAATACCATGGGGATGAATAAATAAAACATAACACTGTGTAGGATTAATGACTACTAGTCACACAGTACAAACCTCAAATAACTCTATCAGAGGGATGTGAATAGAATCAACACAAGTGCATATAACTAAATGTTGATAATCATAGCTTGGGCAAAAATTTCCATACATGTTTAGTGTGTGTTACCACTCAAACTAGCAAGGGTCCAGGGAGGGGATCCTATAGAGAAACTACTAGCTTAAGTGGAAACAATGGAGCAATAGCCCACTGTCACCTCAACTAAAGCTCCCTGCTCTTTACGGACTTTCACCAATGGGAGGAGACCAAATATAAAAGAAATCACAAGGATGAATAGATCAATGATGGGATGAGAAGAGATTCCTAAATCCTATTCACAAGAGAGGCTTAAATAATTGGCTTACTTGCTTTAGAAGTAAGGTTATAGGCTCTCTAGAAAGGGCTAATGGGATACTTAAGCCTAGGTTTGGAGAATGCCCCTTGATAAGAGGTGTCCTAGACCTAAGAATCCTTAAGGAAAAGTGGCTTCTATGTGATCCTTGTAGAATTTGAGTTACGAGGTTGCGGGAACACAAAGAACCCAAGTGGACCCAAACTAGGTCAAGGGTGTGGAGTTGATCAACAAAAGAGGGGCTTGACCTGGTTAGGGAGGAGAATAGGATCAAAGGACTACTTTTCTTTTGAAATTTGAATGCAATGATCCAAATAAGGACACTAACCCAAATCAACTTAGGGAGAGAAATGATCCTCGAGCTACATCTTGCAATATCTCGGGATTCCACCATCAAATTGTGCTCAAACTTGGAGGACCCCTTGAGAAGATCCCAGCACAGTTGTGGACCAATTTTCGAGGTGTTTAGATGACTACAAAAGATTTCGCTTGATGCTCTACATGACCTACTAGGATTATGCTTGTTCCACCAGCTGTGGGTAGTCTATATAGGAGAATTTTTTTCTCCTAGATATTCCTCGACCAGCAGTCAACAGCCCCTTGCAGCCACCAGATAGCTCGATGTGCCATTATCTCCGCCACCTGAGCCAACCATGTGGTCTGTCGCCCACTTGTTATGATTGTATGTTTGAAGGTGGGCCTGCCGACCCTAAAGGTATGGCTTTTCATTGGTATAGTTGAGTAATTTTCCTTACTTGTCATGGGCACTTTTGGGCATAGATTGGTGGGCGGATTCAGCAGAAAGAGTGGGCTATGTTTGTACTCTTGTCTCCACTACCTGATCTCGTGTTTAGCCTTATATCCTAGTCCCGTGGGATCTCCTTTATTGGCCACTAGCTTTAGAGTTGGCACTACATCGGAAACCCCAATTTTGGTTGTGTGGTCCTTCTTCTCGACACCATATACATCACTCCCTTCCACTCATTTTAGCCTTGTTCATCTCTTTTCCCATCTAGGTCCACATGTGTCCACTGGGTCCACATAGGGTTAGCCTCCCTCTCCCCCTCCCCTTGTCCACACCATGAGTCGAGCTGGAACGATGCCCGGAGGTTGATGCAACTAAAAAGAGAAGAAAAAGCATAGTTTGGCCACTCTCAACAGGAAATGTACCACAAAATGCAAAATATGGACTGGACATACACATTTAGCAAGTGAGAAAAAGCCAGACATGAGCTCTACCCCTTATCCATGGCCATCACCCTCGTTCCTATGGGCCCTAGATGAGCCCCCTCCATCATTAAGGAACCCATGATTGTCCCAACCCCTAGTGGGGATGAACGGCCCCACCTTAAGGGGGTATCCACTACTATATATTACACAACATGCTCTCATCACCTGGAGCCCCAAGCAATTATAAAGAAAAATCAATCAAAGGCTAAAGGCACATGAAGAAGGATGGAAAAACAAAGGTCGGGGTAACACATGTACCACAATTTGATCCCTCCTACACTCAAATTCCTAGGTGTGGGCTTCCCTTATTATAGCTACCCTTGTACCATAACATGTGGTCTGGATGATTCCCCTGATCCCCACTCTGTTTCATTACTTTATCATTTGCCACCTACCACTTGAAGGATGTACCATGGACATGTCACCCCTTTTAAAGGATGAAAAAACCTAACAGGATCCTTGGTTAACCCCCTTATTAAGCTTGGAGACACTTGTACATGCCAAAGCCCTCTATGGAAGGGCATGCCACCATGAAGTGCTCCATTGATTCCATGACTGGTAAGCTCTTTTACTTGATTATTCTAATGATTTGTTGTATTGGAGGGCAAGGGGATTCATGGATCTTATGCAGGATTGTTGGGTCTCCATTTGGGGCTTGGTCTCCCTATACGGGGTTCTATCCCTCCAAAGGGCCATATTGACACCTGTAGGGTGAGTGTTGAGAGCCATGGGCCTCCACCATAGCAAAGATTACTTCATGGATCACCAGCATCGATCATTGATTGCTCGTGTTACACCTTGTTGGATGAGGATGACGCATCTGGTTCATTATGCCCAACCGACTTCACACTTGCACCATATACTTGGCAGATGTTCGAGGGTCCAGAGGATGTCTCCTACTGCAAAGGGAGGGCTTATGTCATCATCTTATCCCTTACAGATGGTCTATAGGCATTTTCAATCCACTTGGAGACCCATGAGAATGCCCTTGTGCCCCCACACCCACTTAGGAGCACCACAGGTTTTTGCTTGGAAAACAAGGGGCCAACCCCTTGTCCACTATGTTTGGATTCCATTCTCTCATCATGGCACACTTTGGGCTTCATTTGGCCTTCTCAATGGCCCAACGACTCATCATGTTGATCATCCTACCCCCTTGAGAGGCTTATCTTTATGTTATTGATCTATTTGGTGGGCTTGTCACCAAAAATATTGTTATTATGCACATTATTTTATTTTAGAGGGCATTATTAGTCCAAATTAGGCCATTTGAATTCATTAGAGATTGTATAAATAGATGAGAGGTGATTCATTCTCTCATCATCACTTGGATTGGGTTATTAGCTCTTGTGGTATTTTCGCTATCCCTTTTAGAGGACGAGTTGGGATGATATGGATGAATTTTGATGTTTGGGTCCATCTCTTTTGTCTTGGAGCTTCATTATTGGCATAATATGATGATTAGATATACTCTTTTGTACATGTAAGTGCTTTTTTCATGCTTATTCTTGTTATTTACTTTGTCACATGAATGTTGCTGGGATTTTCGCTATACAAGTTTGAAATTTGTTGCTTTCTTATACGAATGGGTGGAAATTTTGATCTTTTATAGTGTTGCATCATGTCATGGGCCATGTATGAATGGGTGAATGTTCCTAGAGATAATTTATGCTAAATACATCTTGATAAGTCATCAATTATTGCAAATCGAAGTATAAAGTCCTTGAAGTAGTTGCTCTCATGCCCTAATGCCATGCGAAGTTGCTTGAAGGCCTCCTTGATTGGGTGAATTCTTTCCAAACAATAAATTATCTTTGACTCCATCTATCCCAAAGGACAAGGCACTAATCCTTCCATAGGTGGTCAATTTTAAAGCTTATTTTTCTCACCTCTCCCTCTTTTTCTAGGCCTAGCCTCCATATGTCACCTAGGGTATTACATAAATCTCATTGTATCCATCCAAACACTTCTATTTTTGGTCCACATATGCACTGAGGTTTGCTCTAGATGCGCTCCAAATTCGAAGCAATTCCAACAGTGGGATCCAAAGATATAGCAAGCCCTAACTCAAGGATTGTTTCTTTCGCTAGGTTTCCCTTGGCTAGTGTCCTCATTTGGATCATTGCATTCTATTCTAAGAAGAATTGTCCTTTGATCCTCTTCTCTTCCACAATTAAGTCAAGCCCCACTTTGGTTGATCAATTCAACATCCTTAACCTAATTCTGGGTCCACTTGGTCTCATGTGGTCCCACAACCTAATAACCCCAATTTCAAAAAGATCACATAAAGACCAATTCTTTGTAAGGATTTCTAGGCTAGGAATCATCTTTACAAAATACACCCCCAAACCCTAGCCTCAAGAATCCTCTTAGCCCTTCCTAGAGAGCACATCACCTTGCTTTCCAAGCAAGAAAGCCATATAATTGAGTCTCTCTTGTGAATAGGTTTCAGGAATCACCCTTCATTCTTTCATTGACATATCCATTATTGTGATTCCTCTTATATCTAATCTCCTCCGATCAGTGAAAGTCCGTAAAGAGCGGGGAGCCTTAGCTGAGGTGACAGTGGACTATTGCTCCATTGTTGCCCCTGACCTAGTAGTCGCTCTATAATATCCCCTCTTAGGACCCCTACTAGTTTGAGCGGTAACAAGCCCTACTTGGGGTTTCCTTAACAATGCTCATATCTTCACCATAGCTCTGATACCATGTTGAGAAATGAAATGAAGTAGGTATAGGGTTGATTTCTCTTCTTGATAATTACTTGTGAATGTTATCTGTTTTCTTATCGTCTTATTATGTTCCCTTCATCAAGCAATTATACAAATGTTCAAACCAAAAGGATCACAAAGAGACAAAGAACATTAAAAATTAGGCTCCAAGCCAGCGAAAAACCCCACGAGGGGGAAACCGGAAAACCCAACCAATCCTTCTCTTATAGAATCAGATCAAAATGAGATATCCAAGACCCAAGACAAAGACCAAACACAGCCACTCCAAGTCAACCCTCCTCCAAGTCTCCTCCAATCTAGTCCAAGTCAACATTGGTCAACCTTTTGAAATCTAGTCAACTCCTGAAATTTTGGCTCATCTTCTCTCTCTCCTTTGACTTCAGTTGACTTCTTCTCCTTGTTTTGCACAGAAATTGATGTGATGATGTGAGTGAATGAGTGAGCTTCCAAGAGGCCGAACTATCTTGTATTAATAGTTGTCCAGGAGGGTCGAATAGCTACCTCTCAAGCCGACTTGTCCAAGGAAGGCCGACTTGGTCTTGTGTTGACACTTTGACTAAAAATAAAATTCTTTTTCTTTTTCTTTCAAAAGTCCAAATGGGACTTGACTCAAATACATTTCTTTTGACTCATAATAGATTATTTTTTACTCAATTGACTCTATAATCTTGAAGAACATGCTTTGACCAAAAATAAATATAGATATAATAATGATAAAAATTTCATTTTATTCCATTATGAAGACAAACACTAGTTACATTTTCAACGGGGTGGACCACTGACCACTGAAACTAACCCTCTACATAATGTGGGCTCTCACCTAGACAAGCTCCAAGAGCTCAACTCAACAACAACAAAACAATAATCCCAATGCATGCCTAAGGAGTGAGCTCTCATCTCCTTTAATAATCATGGACTATCGGAATACCATGGGTATTTTTCGTTTTCTTTTTTTATTAAAGTGACTTATAATATTTCTTTTTCTTTAGTCACTTTTAATTAATTAATTATCCCATAGCCCATAATTAATTTTAATTTGTAACCCAGGCTAATGAGATACTCTCATTTCCCAATGTCTGGAAAAAAGGACATTACAGTCCTCCCTTCCCGAAATTGTTTGCCCCAAAGCAATTCTAAACTCGATACCAGGATCCCAAATGAATATGAAGAATCCCTATTATATCACGGAGATGGAATCCAAATCTATATGCTAGGACCAATTCCTAGATCCCACTGCCAAATAGGAAATATAGCATCCCTAATGTCTGAACACTCCAACTGTGTTGTACCCCTAGCTAGAAGCAATCTCCCATAAGTTTCTGATTTGATAGGGTACCAACTCATAATCTCCTTCTAGTCTAACTGTTGGGAACCTCTATTATAGTAGACGTTAACTACCACGATAACACCCTAAAGTCCCTGACTTCCCAAAGAGTGTCTCTCCCACCAAACATCAGCAACCCTTGAAACGGACCACCATGCCGATGCAGTGCTGCTCTGAGTATAACTAAGATGCCACTATGCCATAGATACGACTCTTGATTTTGCATCCCACTATACTTGCTATCTCGCTCAAACATCCTCCAAGCTTTAGCCATTCATCTAACATCTTCTCTCTATGTGAGTTGAGCCACAATGTGCAAGGTTGCTTGTTACTTGCACTTCCATTCTCCTTCAATTGTGAGTTCAATGTGCTACAAGCCTTGTTTATGTACTTCTGAAGTGGGCTATTGTAAATCTCACCCTTTGCTCGCTAAAATCAACTCAAGGGCATGCTTATGTTGCTTCCCTCTCAGGTGTTTTCGCTACTCCTCAATATTAGAAAGATTGACAATTGACCTTGCATTCTTGATCCTCGATTCTTCAAGCTCTCTATCCTCCTTCAATATTGCGCCCTTTAGTCTCTTGAGTTTTTCCTTTATTTCTAAGAGACCCTGCAAGCTCCTGCAAATCCGCAACTTCTTCATACTTGTTTAGCTCATTCATTCGATCTTGGGTGTCACTGCTTCCGTCATCCTCCTATGTTATGGTATTTGTAGATGATGAGGATTGTTCTTCACCAACTCTTTCTTCTTCTACCGATTCCTCAGCAACTGACATGTTTTCTTCTTGGGGTATGGAATTGACCCCACGCTCCACGATTTGACCTATTCCTTTGTCCTTAGCACCCTTTAACTGCAAGAAATATTTTCCTAGACCAATTCCTCCCTAGTGACCAACCGTCACGCTTTCCTACTGTGATGGACAATTTTGTTTCCTTCCCTTTTGGTTCCTACCCTTGTTGGCATAATGTGTGACCTACAACCCCATTGAATTTAGCTCTCTTTCAGTCAACCACCTTTTGAACCATTTAAGGTTCTGCTCAATCAATCTTTCTAAGAGTTTGTGAGCAGTAGGCGAAACAACTTGCTCTTTTCTCCAAATAGCCAACATATTTGATTGCAACTACTTCCAAATGGCATCAACATCACCTAAAATCAAGGACAATACATTTTGCATGTTGTTTTTTACAATCCCGAATGATGTTCTCTAATGTTGGTGAAGAAACAATGGAATATCTGAAAAATCAAATTACTGCAATCTAGATTGAACATAATGGCAGGCCACCATATTGAAAATCTTGAGTTTATTACCAAAGGTACGGTCCTCAACGTCCTACAATCCTTGGAAGCTCTCCACAATTAGTTGTAACAGACTTCTTAGAATGCCATCATTGTAAAGGGGAATAGAAGAAGTTATTCTTATGATCTCACAGAGGCAAGAAGCAACTGCAAGTCTTACCTCCTTACAAGGATGCTCCATAAACTTGTGTTGGATCAAGGCAAGCATTGATGGCTTCACTTCCCAACTTAATATCCTCCAATCAGATTGGGCTACTTTGGACAAGCATGTGTCTAACTCCTCCAATTGAGAGAGAACATCCCCAGCCTTCATAAACTTTAAATCTGATCCAAGCACAAAGAGAAAATTCCCCACGTCCTTCCCTTTCTGTAGATCCCTTGGTTGCTTTTGCTGGAGAGTAATATGGACTCCTTTGGAGAAGGGTTTGTTAATTTGCCTCGTTCTTTGCTCCATAAGAACGTCACTGCACAAAGAACAAATTGATGTATTGTGGAACTATTGTTGCCCTCCTACCAAGTTATTTACGGCATTTGTGATGCCTTATACGATATGCTTCCATTTTCATCCATTCTCCTTTACAATCAATTCCTTTATATTATTTTACCTGATATTGGGTTTTCCTTGAGAAAAATTATGGCATGAATTTTTTGTTCCAAAAATCACCATAAAATTTGTACAAGCTCATACAACAGGAAATTACTAGCAACTGAATAAAAATTGCAAAATCCCAAAATTAAATAAAATGATGCAATTTTATTGATGGAAATTTTTGGAGGAAATTTACATAATTTTTTTAATGCAAAACTTGAATGATGGATTCCAAAAAATACCTCCTCTTGAAGCCTTGTTGATTTGACCTCTTGACAACTAACAACACATCCCAAAGGTAAAACCCAATTCTGCAAATCAACCCACCGAATTAGGGAAAATCGATTCTCACAAATTTCCCTTTTCTGGGCAGTCTCGATCTCCCAGTTGTTGATTTTTCGTAGCATTGGTAGGTATTCCTACATGCCAATAGGCCTCCTAAATCAGCCTAAAAGAATTATGGAAATTAAAATAAACATTTAATTTTTTGGGCATCATGTAGGCTCCAAATTGTCAAGTCAGCCCCACCATGAAAGGTTGTGACCCTTGGTCAAATTCACCCACTGGAATTGTATAAGTTCATGATGAAACTCCTCATTTTGACCAATGAATGATCATCACATCATCTCTACAAGACAACCGCACATGTGAACTGAAAGAGACCGATTCATCTGCAGTTTGATCGAGTTTAACCATTGACTGAGGTGGTTGACCACGGTACAGATTTTACAACAGATCTTTGACCATAGGCCGAGTTAACCACAGGTCCAAGCTTGACTAAGGGTTGAAATTCTGACAATTGACTAGCATTGACTTCTGCATTTTTGGTTGGTTTGACTAGCATTAACTAAGGCTGCTCGGGAGCGGGAGCGGGGAGTGACATTTTCAAAAGCTCCCGAGTCAGTAGGGATTTTGGGAGAAAATTTTATATAATATATATTTTGATGTATATATGTCAACAAAAGCATGTAGAATGATGAATTAGTGATGAAAACCATAAAAACATGGAGTAAACCATATAACATCATTCACCTAGTAGTTATAATCTTCATCAACCACAGGTCCACAATTACAATTTCTCATTTATGTGAAAATTTCATCTATTGCAACAACTGGAAATTATTCTCCTAACTATAAAAATTAAATTGTGCAGTTTATTTGCTATGACAAACAATGAATAAAATCACAACTGCAATTTTCACCATAAAAAACACTATGGAAAATAAAATATTGGAAACTAAGAAATTCTAGCGCACACAAAAAAATTGACAGTTATTTTTGGACAATTGTCCCCAGAAAAACCCAATGTGGGAGAATCGGAGCAACAAATTGTTGGCATTATGACTGATGTGTTGTCCTTGATGGCAACCTACTTGTAGCAGGATACGTATGTGTTGTCCTTGATGGCAACTTACTTGGTAAAAGATGTCAACATGATGGTAGCAAGATGAGTACAGATGTGACAAAGAGATCAGACAAAGAAATATCAGTACAAAAACAGAGGAATGATGAAGGTAAAGTTTGAGGAAGTATACACAGGTTGTGTAAAGCAAAGCCGTGTACATATGCGGGTATGGTGAAGAAAATTCGCGTACAGTTTCCACACCATGATATTCTAATTTCTAAATACCAGGGATCTTTACCATGGTATTGGCCCATAGTAATGAGCACGACAACGGATATTTGATCCCGTCCAAGAATACCATCGACATAACTAAGGGTTTGACCCATGGTATTGGCTAAGGCCTAAGCTATATAAGGAGATGGAGATCAAAGTGTTTAGTGTGCAAGTTATGGGTTATTAGTGAATAGTTTGATCTGAAATAAGTATGCACCGGGGAGTATGATGATGGATCAAATCCAATAGATCTGAAATGACTATACATTGAATAATCTGCTTATGGGTTGGTTTGATCTATGATGATAATGTTTTGACGTGTGTTTGTTACTGTGTATGGGTTTGACTAAAGTTTTTTTGTGCAGCGAAGGTATGAGTCAATAATTACAGATCTGTACGCAGGTTTGTTTCAGAAAAAGTGCGTACATATGCAGATCATATTCTGAATAGTAGCGTATCGATTATGTTGTATGGACAGATATGTACATGGGTATCAAATATGAAAGGCGCGTACATACACGGAAGTGTTTGTAAGGATCGTGTACATATGCTAGGGTTTCTGAAGTATGAGCAGTTAATGATGTCTGGTCAGTTTTGTTGTGTTTATTGTTGTCTGTCAATGAAGTCTTTCATGATGATATGGGTTTAACAGTGATGGTTGAGGTTGAATGATTTGTGGAATGATTTGTTGAATAGTAATGATGTTGCTATCTATATGTGGTTCAGAGATCTGTGATTGGTTTTGTAAGTGATTCAATGAGTATTTCAGTATGACAGTGATTCAGTTTCAGGGTTCAGTGTTTTGAGATCTGCAGGCAAGTATTCTTCATGGAAAGCGCGTATATACGCGGACATGCTTAAGAACAGTAGCGTATAAATTTGATATATGGTTGATCAGGGTTTGCAGTGACAGAATCTGATTTTTGTGATTAACAGTATGAGGATTGGTATTCTGGTTGATTTGGGTCTCAGTTGGTACAGTGATTAAGTGATTTGATATGATGATTGGTTCCAGTTTTATTTGATATTAACCTTAAATGATGGTAGTGGGTCCAATTTGAAAATTTGATAAAACGTGGCATACAGATTTGATGTTTTGGTTCAGGGGGATCTAGTATGAAATATTATGAAACGTGGTCCATAGAGGTGTTGAGGGTTGGAGCCTTCAGTGAGGAAGTCGAAGCTTCCTTCCTGTTGACCACTACGTGTCAACTTCCCATAGCAGTACACCCCCTTTTCTTTGCAAAAGGGATAGCGCTTGATTGACGTGTCCGTGCCATTCGACAGTCATCATCGACTTGATCAATTTATGTTGTAAACCTAGTCTGCATGTGTGAATTGTAAATAATCTTAGCAGAGTTGAGTCATGTATGTAAATTGCCTAGGTGGACCTAATTTTCTAGTGATAATCTACGTTCCGAAAGGTTTTCTGTCTCACCGATCCATGATCGGCAGAGTTTTCCTTCAGCCTAACCCCAAAGCCGGAATGAATTTTGTCATTAGAATCTTAGAGGAATCCTAGTGTGTTGATCTGCTAAATTATATTTGGTCGCAGAACTGGGTGGTCTATGAGAGTCTATGTCAAATGGGTTTTCCCCTTTGAGATGTAAAATTGTAAAAGTCATGATGTAAAGTGTCTTGAGGGTTAAGAAATGTTTTAATCCCCTCATAGGTCCTAAGTCCTAAGTCCTAGGTGATTTTTCCAAAGGCTAAGTTCGAGGATCCATTTAAAAATAAAAATTGAAAATTGAAAAAATAAAAAACAGTAAAAAAATAAAAGATATAAATAATTAAAAAAAAAATAAAATTTAAAATTTAAAAATTTAAAAAAAATAATTATAAAATAAAATAAAATAAAAATTTAAAAAAATAATAAAATAATAAGAAGTCAAATTTTTGAGTGAATAAATGCAGAATTTTAATTGTTTAATATATTAAAATGCATTTAAAAATTCGACGGATGAGATTAAAAGAAATCTTGATCCTCATCGACGGTCGAGATTAGTTTGACATGGATCACTCGAACTAGCTGTTGGGAATTTTTCCTTTAAATAGGGTGCTAGGGGGGGTCATCTGAGAGGAGATTTGATCTGAGAGTCTGGTGCTAAAGAAAGCTCTCTTGTAGTCATTTTTTGTGCAATAAAAAAAGACTTTGGGGTTAAAAATCTTGTTGGTGTTACTCTTTTGGAAATGCTGTAAGATGATTTATTTCTCTATATAATTTTATTTTCAGCCATTGATAATAGCTTGATGAAGATTGATTTAGGCACAGGTATCTTGTCTGATCTTTGGGGTTTGAATGATAGTTTAGATTCTGAAATATAATGGCAGGTATCTCCATTTGATCTGGATTTCACTATTGTTTTCTCCCTCTATATTAATGGTTGATTTTAAGCTGTGCAGGAAATCTTAGTTTTCAGTTTACCGGGCGTTAGGGGAAGTTCTCGACTGAACCAACCAACTCCCGGATTGCATTTTCTGAAAGAGCGTAGCTAGTTTTAATCCCGGGCTTATCATCTAAAATTTTTTTTTTTATGAATGCATGCAGGGTTTTTCTGAAGTATCTCACATTAAATTAAAATTCTGAAAATATTTATGTGGCATAACGAGAAATCTGGCTGTTTAAGAGTCGAAAATTTGTGAATACTGTAATTATTTAGTTAAATTTTGGGTATCTCCTTGCATATTTTTGCCTTTTGCAGGTTGCAGGTGCAGATCTTAAAAGGGAGATTTTTTTTATTCAGATTGCGGGTGATTTTAGCAGGTTCTGAGCCACCATTTTTGCTGCAGCCCTCATTCCTCCATCGATCTGCAGATTTCAAGCTCTCCTTCCATCTGCCATTGCCTTTCTTTATACGCTGTTGTCAAATCCATCCGTGTTGTCCTAGCATTCTCTGGATTTCTGCGTATTCATCCAGCTTCCCATGCAAACCTGCACCTGTGCACAAAAAAAAAGGGAAATCTCCACGCAGCAGCCATCTTTCCCCTCTGCCGCAGCTCTGTCCCTTTGTCATTTCCTCATTTCGTTGCAGTTCTCATCCCCGACTCCATCTGCAGCCATTCCCTCGCTGTTTTTGTCCTCTTCTCCCATCCACGCAGTCACATTCTCGCTCTTCTCATCGCTGTTGCTGCGTTCTCTCGCCATCCCCGCACCTGCAAGCAGCATTTGAAGCCCTTGATTCTATCCAAACTGCAGCGTCCAGGCCAGCAGCACCCTCACGCAGTTACTCCAGCCACCTGCGTGTTCACCTCTCCACGCTGCGTCCATTGCTTTCTCTCCCACGCGCAGCTAATCCTCCCGCATTCCCTTTTTCACGCTGCAGCATTCTCCCTCTTCTGGCATCGTCCAGCGATTGCGTCCATTTTTTTCTCCTATCACTCCCCACGCAGCTCCCTCATCTTCTACACAGTCCCTCCATTCCGCTGCCAGCAAACTTGAAACCCAACTCATCTCCAGCGCTTCTTTTCAAATCTTCACGCTGCCATCCTTTGCTGGCATTGCGCCCATCTCTCCGCATGATCACTTCTGCTGCCATCGTGAATCCATCCCTCTCCATTGTTGCGGCTTCTCAACCTGCTATCCTGTGTCGAACTCTCCACCATCGAGCTCCTCCGTTCAGTGGTTCTTCTGCCGCCGTCAAGCTTCCTGCACATCCGCAACAGCAAAAAACAAAACAGAAAAATCGATTTTGGGTAAGCCGTATGAGTTCAGGTTAGCGTATTGTTTTTATATGAATCGATTTTCATTTTTTAAGATTAGGCATTAGCTTTAGTTTATTTCTTTTGGGCTTTGATCTTAAGTTTAGAATAGAGTATTTTAGTTAACGTATGTTTCTTTTTTTTATATGAAGTATGTAAATATTTAAAAAATAAATAAAAAGAAAAATCGATTTTTTTTAGGTTTTGAATTGTATTTAGTTAGCCTTCATATTTTGTTAAAGGGTTAGTCTTTAGGATTACTTTTAAGTTAGATTTAATATTTTTTAAAGTTTGATTTTAAATAAAATTGAAAAATCATTAAAAAAATTAAAAAATTAAAAAAATGACATAAAAAGGTTTCTTTAGGCTTTCTTTTAGGATTAAATTTTAGATCTAGTTTAGTTTTTTTTATTTGATTTATTTTTAGGTCTGAGTTTTATTTCTTTAGAATTTAGATTTAGTCCTCATTTTTTTTTTAAATTTAGTTTAGTTTTATTTTATTTTTAGAACAAATCAAAAATCATTAAAAAAAAAGGTTTATGAGTTTTATTTAGAAATTAGATTCTATATTGTGTATATAAATTAGAATTTAGATCTTAGTTTTAGACTTTATTTTATAATATTTAGTTTTAAATTCCATTTCATTTGTATATATTTAAATTCCATTTTTCATGTAGTTTAAATTTAGATGTTTTGGTCTATTTTGATATAAGAAAAAATTAAAAAATATATATAAAAATTAAAAAATATTTTGAAAAAGCTTAATAAAAAATCGAAAATTCATTTTTTGTGGTATCTATGTTCCACTTCTTTATGGTTAAATGCACTTAAATGTTCGTCTAAAGTTAGCTATATGAAAGTGGTAACTAGTCAGCATTTAAATTTTATGATCACTCAAAGTATTTGATTTTTCTTGAAGTTTAATTGTTGGATCACTATTAAAGCATTGTGCGTTTATCGAATATCTTGCATTGCTTGGGTTTTTTTATGATAAATGATTGTTTTACAAGGTTCATATTTTCTGCAACATCTAATAAATAATCACTTAATCATTAACTCCATAAGGCACTGGTCCATTAAATTAATAAAATCAATTAAGTGCTTGCTTCCCCTCGTGTCTCCCAACCCAACTGGTCCCCAGTTGGTCACGCATTATCCCACAGGGTCTACCCCCCTTAGCCACGGGAGACAGGCTTAAATGGAGAGATCGGGGATCAGGGTGACAGCCCCCGTTTTGAGCGTTGTCATGACAATCCGTGCGACAACACTTCCAATGGTAGCTAGTAAATCTGATCAGGGAGTTGGAGCTCCCTACCGGTGGGTGTCAGTAAACAAGATCAGGGGACTGGAGATTCCTTCCAGTGGGTCCTAGAGACGAGAGAAAGTTGTCACCTTCTGCAGGTGGGTGCCTGCGTGCTGGTATGAGTCTGCACCAGTACATGATTGTAAGAAGTATTTCTTTATAATAAAAAGAAGACAGAAACAGCAGTAGCAGTGGTTTTCTCCCACATTGGGTTTCCACTTAAAAAATCTTGGTGTTCATGTGTGTTGATGTGTTGCTTATGTGTGATGGTTTATTCTATTCTTACTACACATGGTTACTGTTTAATTAATGCCTATTGAAATACTAATACACTAGTTCAAGTTAAAAGGATGATGAATTAACTGAAAAGTAAGTTAACTAGATATATGCTAGTTGTCTGCATAACAGTCGTGTACATACGCATGTTTACTTCAATATAGTCGCGTACAGAAATCTGAATAAGAAAAGAAAAGTTTAAGTGAGTTTTAAAACACCGATTCACCCACTTCCCCTCTCAGTATTTTTCCCAACATAGATGAGGGTTTTATTATTACTCTTCAGCAGTAATTCTGAGTACAATAATTTAGATGCTCTACTGGCAATCTAATCCGAGGAAAATACTGGAAAAATTATTGTGAGAATTTTCTCTCACCCCAAAACTAATTTCTGCCACCAAAACTACCTCCCTAGCCACATGTTGAGCCTTTTGTGTCACCCTCTGCGCAGTGCTTACGTAGGTCCTCTGGGGAATTCATCCTTCCTCTGACTACCTCTTCCCGGAACTAGAATACTTCCACCTGGAATGTTGCTACTCCCTTTGCCACCTTCTACTCACCTTCTTGCTCTATCTTCCTTGCTAAATCACTGCCTCTGAGAAAATCGAAATGCCTGGGCAACTGAGTATCTGTTGAAGTTTCTAAGCTTACTTAGCTAGAAACCCTCCAGGCACTTTATCTAATTTATTCCTACCTGCTTGTTATTTTACTTAACAAGTTATTTACATAATCCTACCTACTTGTTATTTTAGTTAACAAGTTATTTACAATGTAACTACTGAAAATAAACACTAGTGCATGCTCAACATATTACAGATCAGCAACTAAAGGAAATAGAAACAATCACACCATATGACACCATTATTTTTGGACCAATGTCCCCGAAAAAACCCAATGTGGGAAAACCGGTGCAACTATCTGAGGGTTTTCGTATTAAGCAATATTAGAGTACAATCTGGGTGCCAAAACTGGCCTACCCAACAGAGAATTTCCTTGGCAGTAATACCTCTCAGTTTGAGACAAATCTCCTGGCTGAAACCCCAAATAATCCTTCTACCAGCTCCTCAGCACCAATCGTCCCCAAAAACCCCAGCGTCAGCCTTCTCTGGACTGTGTCAGCCCCTCTCTGCCCAACGCTAGCCCTGCATCACCATGAATGGGTCTGTGTTAGCCTCAGGAGGCCCTGCGTCAGCCCTCTGGCCCTCTGTGTCAGCAACGCTGGCCTCTCTGAGGCTCTGTGCAACTCCCGGATGCCTCTGCGTGGCCCTGCGTAAGCCATCGCTAGCTCTGCGTCACTCTCCCCAACTACTGCGCTGCTCTCCCGACACTATCTCTGCCTCTCTGTCTCTCTGTACTCAATGCCCCTCAGTTGCAACTCTCGATCACTAATTCTATCTCTCTTAGCAAACCCCGCTCTAGAGAATAGAATCATTGATCATTCTGATGTATTCTCCAAGTGACTCTCAAGCCTCCTCTTATACTTTTCCTGTTGACATATCAACGACCGAGATTAAGTCCCTAATCAACAGCTAAGATTAGATTTGGCATGATCCATGTCTTTTGGACCACTCTAACACAGCTGCATATTAATACACATTAATATTTTATTTTCCCTAAGTTTAGACTTAGCGACTCCATTAAAAATATTAATTATTTTAATATCTCATGATCTGTTTAGAATCTGCCCAAACCCTTTTTGGGTATTGGAGATCTCATGTGCCCCAACCTCTCCACCAAATTTCATGGCTAGAGCACATTCGATGCTACCCCAAATCAACAGTATCTGCATTGGTGTATTCTCCATCACCACATTGATCCCTTCTTATATCTTCGTGTTGGGACTCCAACGGCCAAGATTAAATCTTAATCAATGGCTCAGAACATTTATGGATCGATGTGTGTGAATTTCTAGATGATTCTCACCTTATCTCAATTAATACTGATTAATTAACCATATTCCCTAAGTTTAAACTTGGGAAATATTTTAAAATCAGCTAATAATCTGATTGAGACACTTCTAGGTGGAATTTCCAAAAACGATTTATGGGTTTTGGAGATCTCATGTATTCTAGCCTCTCAGCCAAATTTCGTGGCTAAAACACATCTGATGATACAAAAAATAGCACTCCCTCTTAGAGAGGAATGTGTTCTAGTCAATGTTCCACCAAGTCTGGACGGGGAGACGCGTGCGGGGAGACGCACAAAGGGGACGTGTGGGAGAACCCTGAAATTTTAGGGAAATTTAGGGGAGACGGGGAGACGTCAAGGTATATATAATATAATTTTTAATTATATATATTATAAATTTATATATATGTATATAATTTTGAAATTTTCATGTTCATATTCATTGTTCAATAATGCTAATTCATCAAGATTCAATACCATAAGATTCAATAATAAAATTCAATATGAAATTCAAATATTCAAATACAATGTACATTGATCCATATCAGTTATCATTCATCAATCATCATTCTATAATTTACATTGAAACCAAAATAATAACTGAAACTAACATATATTCCAAACAGTTGTTTCTATATGATTAAATCAAAAAGTTATAAATAAATTAACTTCTAATATATCTGACCAACCTCTGCTATTTCGCTTTGGTTTTCACTAAAAGAATGACGATAGATGAACCACATACCTGTAATCTTACAATGCTCTTAATTTGTTCACGGTCTAGAGGTTGGAAAACAATATACTCATCAATGCGATTCATGAACTCAGGGCGGAATGTCGTTTGAGCCACTTCCATAACCCTGTTCTTCATTCTCTCATACAGTTCCTCTTTTGAGCCAGGTTCATCATCAAGCCTACTTAGAATGTACTGAGAACCAATGTTTGAAGTCATAATAATGACAGTGTTGGTGAAGCTTACAGTTCGACCCTGAGAATCAGTGACCCTTCCGTCATCTAAAATCTGAAGTAGAATATTGAAGGCATCTGTATGTGCCTTCTCAATTTCATCAAACAAAATAACTGCATAAGGCCTTCTACGTATAGACTCAGTCAACTGTCCCCCTTCTTCATAACCCACATACCCTGGTGGTGCTCCAATCAGCCCTGAAACTGCATGCTTCTCCATGCATTCACTCATGTCAATCCTCACTAGAGCTTCATCAGTATTAAATAAATAGGATGCAAGAGCCTTAGCTAATTTTGTTTTGCCAACACCTGTTGGGCAACGACTGCTAAGTGCTAACAGCAAGCCGCTACGTGGAGAAGAGTGAGGATGCGCTGAAGCTCTCGTGGGCGCAGTGAGAGCAGATGGAAGAAAAAAATGCATTGAGGTAAGAGCATAATGAATGGCGGCAGAACGAAAACTTGAAAAGTGGAGTTAAGCCTAACTTGTTCATGTAATTTTTTATTTGTAATTGTTAATTTAGTTTATTTTTATTTTTTATGTTTTTTTAATAAATTAATTTTTTTAATTTTTTTTGGTTTATAAAGGGTAATTAGACAAAAATGAAGGGGGGACGCCCAGAAGAACCCCATTTTCGGGGGACACCCAGAAGAACCCCATTTTCGGGGGGGACGCCCAGAAGTACCCCTTTCGGGGAGTCGAGTCTCCCACATTGGGGAAACGCACCCCCTTGCGTCTCCCCGAGTCTCCCCAAAAGGGGGACGTGGGGAAACGCACCCCCGAGAGTCTCCCCGTCCCGGGTGCGTGGGGTGCGAGGGGTGCGCGCACCCCACCCTGGGGGACGCGTCCCCGTGGAACACTGGTTCTAGTGTTGCACACCCTGCCACAACACTCTGTCTCTGTATCATCTCCTGTCACGTTGTTGATGTCTGGCTGTTGCTTCCCACCAACCACTGCGCAACTCTGATGTTGCATCTGTGTTATTGATGACCCTTACATGCTGCTGCAAACACTACATCTGCACTGCAACTCCCTCTCATTCGTTGTTGCTAAAACTGCAGCATCTGCAACTAAAAAATTGTTCCTGCTACTGGAACGGGTTCTCCACCATACCAATCTGTTCTCTGAAATAGATGAACTTAGCCCTCCCTAGAGCTTTTGTGAGTATGTCTGCAACATACTATAGTTGGACTGCCCCACATTGTACACAATCTCTGATGAAATGACATTGAATATGTATGTGCTTGACCTGCCATGAAACACTAGATTCTCAGAGAGCTTGATACAACTTTGATTATCATAGTAGACTTTGGTCGCCTCCATTCTCGACCTGAACAAGCATACTAACAGCGTTCGAAGCCATATAGCTTCGCACGTAGTTGTGCTTGCTGCCATGTACTCTGCTTCTACAGAGCTCAAAGCTACCGACTTTTGCTTCTTGCTGCACCACGAAACCATCCCTGATCCAACGCTGAAGCAGTACCCGGAAGTACTTTTCCTGTCTACTGAACTGCCTACCCAATTCGCATCTGAGAACCCACATAGTCTGACGTCATACCCTCGGGTATATCGCAACCCATACTCGACTGTGTCGCGCACACACCTCAAAATGTGCCTCGCTGCTACCCAATGTACCTTCTTCGGCTCTACCAACAACTAACTAAGAGTATTGACTGCGAAGCAAATATCTGGCCTAGTGTTGACCAGATACATGAGAGGCCCAATAAGTTGTCTATACAAGGTGGGGTCGACATCCTTGTCATCTGATGCATCTATCTTCTTCCAGTTGGTGATCATGGGCGTAGACATGGGTCTACAATCATGCATCCTCAACCTCTTCAAAATATCTGTAGTGTATCTTCCTTGCCCAATGAAGATCTCCCATCCTTCTATCACACTTCCAATCCTAGGAAATAATGCATCAACCCCAAGTTCTTCATATCAAACTTTGCTGCCAAGTTCCTCTTGCAATCCTCTATGAGCCTCGATGATCCTATCATAAAAAGATCATCCACATACAAAACTAGGATGAGTGGCTCACCCTCTACCATCAAATAGTAAAGGTTAGGATCTGCGTCACTCTTGACAAATCCCATCTGCTGCAAGTAATTGCCGATACGACCATACCATACCCTGGGAGCCTGCTTGAGTCTGTATAGAGCTTTCTTTAGTCTGCACATATGGGTGCACCTCTCATGAGTCTCGAAGCCCTATAGTTGTCCTATGTACACCTCTTCCTCTATCACCTCATTCAAGAAAGTTGTCTTGACATCCATCTGGTGAATCTGCCATCTCATCTAAGCTATTAGGGATATAACTAACCGGATAAAGGTGTATCTGGAAACTGGGGCGAAGGTCTCTTCATAATCTATCCCTTCTTTCTGTGCATACACCTTTGCCACGAACCTAGCTTTGTACTTTTCTACACAATCGTTTGCAGCATACTTGATCTTGTAGATCCATCTAGAACCTACAATTGACCTATCTTCAAGCCTTGGCACCACCTCCCAAACATCATTCGTCATGATAGAGCTATGTTCTTCTACCATGGCATCTACCCATACCTAATGTTGTGCAACCTCCTGAAAGCTGGAAGGTTCTGCAACCTAAGCCACCAATGCTTGGTACCTGTCAGGCTATCTGCATTATCTTTTGTTCGTCTTAGGAGTTCCCATAAACTCCTCTGCATCTCTCAATGTCTGATGAACCAATCTGTTGGCTCGACCACTAGTGGTGAGAGGTTCAACCAGCTCCTCCTCATCCTACCTCTTTTGCTCCATCTATTGAGAACTCCCCAAATCTCCTACACCTGAGGAAATACTAGTACTAGTCACTATACTCGATACCTGTGATTGTCCTCCTGTTGGTCCCACTGGCTGCCCCTACTATTGGACCAAAGGAGCTTCTGCTAATTGATTCTAATCAATTGTCGGCATCTCATGAGATCTCCTGAAAGCTCAGTCCTCCATGAACTTCACGTCTAGTCTCACCACAATCTTCCTACTACTAGGAATATAGATCCTGTATGCCTTCAAGGTTTCGCTATATCCAATAAGAAACCCCATCTCTGCAGTCTAATCCAATTTGGTACACTTTTCATCTGGCACGTGGTAATGAGCAACGCTGCCAAAGATCTTAAAGTGACTAACTTCTAGCTCCTTCCCTGTGAAGACCCCTTCTAGCGTTTTCTTTCCCAATGCTCTATGAAAAGTCTTGTTCTGGATATACATTGTCATGTTACATGCCTCTGCCCATTGAAACTAGGCAAATCCTAGTCATATAACATAGCCTTTGCAGCGCCAACTATGGTTATGTTTTTTCGCTCTACTACCCCATTCTGTTGTGGATTATACGGGGTTGTAAGATCTTAAAGTGACTAACTTCTGGCTCCTTCCCTGTGAAGACCCCTTCTAGCATTTTCTTTCCCAATGCTCTATGAAGAGTCTTGTTCTGGATATACACTGTCATGTTACATGCCTCTACCCATAGAAACCTAGGCAAATCCTAGTCATATAACATAGCCTTTGCAACCCCAACTATGGTTATGTTTTTTCGCTCTACTACCCCATTCTGTTGTGGATTATACAACGTTGTCAATTCTCTTCTTATGCCTTCCATTGCACTAAAATTTGTGAAGTCCTTATCAATATATTCTCCACCATTATCTGAGCGAAGCACTTTGATCTTTTTCCCTGTCGCATTCTCCATGAGAGCCTTAAATTCTTTACAGCGGCCTAAGACCTCATCTTTGGTCTTCAAGAAGTAGATCCATGTTTTCCTGGAATGGTCATCAATAAAGGTGACGAAGTATTCGGCACCACTGAGAGCTCTAGTGGACATCGGGCCACAAATATCTGAATGTATAAGTCCTAACACGCCATCTGCTTTGCTGTCACTTCTTAGGAAAGATGCCTTAGCATACTTCCCAAGTATGCACCCTTTGCACACATCATCGTGTTCTGTGCCAAGTTCTAGAACCCCTGTAACTGTTTCCTTGAGCATATTGAGTGCTCCATGGTGTAGATGTCCCATTCTCCTATGCCATAACTCATTCAGATCCTTCCCACCGCTATTGTCACTGTCTATCAAAGCCATTGGAGAGTTGAGTTGCAACCTATACAATCTATTGCTTCGGACTCCAATTTGTCTTATCTTCTTCTAGCTTGAGTGTTTAATAATCACTCTCTTCCCTACAAAGTGGATATCATATCCTTTATCCTGTAGCTGGGATACTAAAATCAGGTTCATAACCAATCCTGGCACATGCAGTACATCTGTAACATTGGTGCTTGCTCCTGACTCCCTCTGAAAATCGATGGTACCTCTCCCTATTGGAGTACACTTAGTTATGTTTCCCATTGTAATCCGGAAGCCCATCTACTCCTCCTTGTAGCTAGAGAAATATTCTCTAACCCCTGTCATATGAACTAACGCTCCACTATCTATATACCAGACATCCTGTGAAGCTGAGCCTAATAAGCAAGCAAATTCATCCTCCAATCTAGAAGATAACTTTGAAGCTCCCTGAATATCAAATCGATCCATGGTCATACTGTGTTATTTCTCTTCCCTTCCCAACGTTGATTCTGCTTCTACAACCTGCAGCAAAAACTTCTCCGTCCAACCATGAATCTGCTCAGTGAAAATCTGAGTTACAGTTGCTCGCTTTGCCTACTGGAAGCATTGATCTGGGAAATTCGAACTTTTTATGCCTCCTGGACTGAAAAAACCAAGCTTCCCCAACCAACTCGGCCTGCCTAGCAATGAACTGCGCTTCCTCAAGAATTTTTGCTCGTTGATCCTCCTGAGCAACGAAATTCTTTCCTTTCGCTTCTGAGCTTCCAACTAATCACTTATGCTCTGATAACATGTGAAAATTTCACCTATGGCAACGACTAGAAATTATTCTCCCTAACTGTGAATTAAATTGTGCAGTTTATTTGCTACGGCAAACAACGAATAAAATCACAACCACAATTTTCACCATAAAAAATATTGCGAAAATAAAATATTGGAAACTGTGAAATTCTAGCACACATAAAAAATTTGACACAATTATTTTTGGACAATTGTCCCAAGAAAAACCCAATGTGGGAAAACATGTGCAGCAGATGAGGGTTTTATTATTATTCTTCAGCAGCAATTCTGAGTACAATAATTTATATGCTCTACTGGTAATCTAATTTAAGAATACTAGCAAAATTATTGTGAGAATTTTCTCCCACCCCACAGCGAATTTCTGCCACTGAAACTACCTCCCTAGCCACACGTTGAGCCTTCTGCATCACCCTTTGCATAGTTCTTGCGCACATCCCCTGGGGAATTCAGCCTTCCTCTTATTGCCTCTTCCCGGAACTAGAATACTTCCACATGGAATGTTGCTACTCTCTCTACCACCTGCTACTCACCCTCTTGCTCTATCTTCCCTGCTAAATCATTGCCTCTAAGAAAATTGAACTGCCTGGACAACTAAGTATCTGCACTGATGTATTCTCCATCACCACGTTGATCCCTTCTTATATCTTCCTATTGGGACTCCAACAACCAAGATTAAATCTTAATCAATGGCTCAGATCATTTCTGGATCGATCTGTGTGATTTTCTAGATGATTCTCACCTTATCTCAATTAGTCTTGATTAATTAACCATATTCCCTAAAGTTTAGACTTAGGAAATATTTAAAAATCGGCTAATAATCTAATTGAGACACTTCTAGATGGAATTTCCAGAAACGATTTCTGGGTTTTGGAGATCTCATGTATTCTAGCCTCTCCACCAAATTTCGTGGCTAGAACACATCTGATGCTAAAAAAGCTAACAATTTATATGGCAAGTAAGGGTGCACATAACCAAAATAGCATCGAGTGCAATCCATCTCTAAACCGAAAATACATCAACAAATAAGCTATGGATGACCTCTAGCATCCAAAAAAATCATGCTACAACAAATACCTACATATCATCAAAATCATTGCCTATCTTGGGATCTTTGTCATTAATATGATAATATCACCCTCTAAGCATTAACATAAGATAGAAAAAATGTAGCATGTCAAGTCAAGAATTTTGTTTGAGTGATGGGTACATTTTTAGTAGGGTCATGATTGAGGAGTTCGAAAACCATTGTCACTAACATCAAGGTACATAGAGGGTTTGGTGCTCTTTATTATATAAGAGTTCCATACCCTTGTACATGACAAAATCCAATGGAAACATTACAATCCCCCCAATCCTGAAATCTTGAAACACTGATAAGTCTACTAGATTTTGAGTGAGATCTAAAATTCTACTTTCTCCACATGAAATCCAATGAGGTCGGAACCACTTTCAAACATCCTGAGTCATTTCATGGTAATGTTAAAAATTTAAGTTAAAGTGAAATTCTCTTTTATCTTTCATTTTATGAAAAATAAAGGAGAATGCCACTTTTATTTTAAGAATTTAACATTACTATGAATTGCATATCAATACTAGGGCCATAGGCTTGAATATTAGGCTGCCCCACTCAAAAAATCTTGTTTCTTGAAAAAAATTGCGTTGGAACATCTTTGCGAAATTATTTTTGCAAAGAAAGCTAGGAAGCAGATTTTTTTTGCAGGAGCGTGCTCCCGAAAATTGCTCCCAAATGAGAGAAAATCAGGAGCGCACTCCCAGGGTTGCTCCCGATGCGCTCTCGCTCAGAGTGCGATTCAGTAGTGGATTCGCGGGGGGGGAGCTTCTTCCCTACAACCCTAGCATTGACTGGTTGGAATTTTGACTCGATTTGACTGGTATTTGGACTTGGATTTTGGCACATATTTCTAGAAAAAAAATTGGAATTGTAAGCTTTGTTGAAGAATAATTTCTCCTAGAAGAAAAGTTGTTGGGTTTTCTCCCAAGTTTGGGTTTCCCAAGGTAAATTTGTTGTCTCTATTGTGCATGGTTGTCTCTTTATAATCTTACTGTTTTCACTGCATTACTATTGAAATCTTTTGTGTATAATTGCTCAATAATATCAATGGCATAAGATAAATTGTATGAAGATTATTAGGTAGTAATTATCAGATCAGAAGATTGGTTTCTACTATGCATCTTGTATAAAATTCAACAATGCTATCAGAGCCTTGTTAAAGGAGCAACCATTGAAGTCAACCTAAGAAACAATGAGATGTGAATTCACTTGTGCCAGAGAACAAGCTCTAGAGGAACGGCAACTGTCTTAAAGAGGTCAAATTTGCATCTATTCTATTGAATGTGGAGGGCCAAGTCAAGGAAAGTCTGTTGAGAGGATCCACAACCAAGGAAATGGGGTTGCAGACCCTATGTAGACCTTCTCTCAGATGGTCGAGATAGTTAGGTGTTGATCGCACTCAAGAAGAGGACTAAACCGAGGTCTGTGAGAAATTTTGAAGGGAAACCCAAGAGGAAAAGGCTATAAGGAAAGTCTATTATGAGGGCCCCAAACAATCTGTGTCTAGGCCGCAGTGCTAGAAGAGGGCCAAGGGCCTCAAAAAGTGTGCTCAAGCAAGCCAAAAGGCCTTGATATCATAACAAACAATCCGAGAGCCTTTTGAGGAGGGTCGAGTACCCTCAAGTCTGTGGTAAGGCTAGTAGAGGTGGTTGTAGCAAACTATGGTGGACAAGAAGGAAGGGTTGAAAAGTGAAGTCTAGGGGTATAATATCCCCTTCGGAAATTTTGTGGTATTTTTCTGAGAATTTTCTTTATAAAATTTTATGCTGACATTTTTGCCAAAAAACCTACGAAATTACACCAAAATGCACCAGTAAATAGGAACCCAAAAATTATACAAGCATGACAAATACATTGACAATTTGCAGAAGTAAACCCAAAAACTCAAATAACATCAGAAAATGCAGCACAAGGAATGACTCAGCTTCATTTATTATAATATAGCATGAAAGTACAACTAGAATTTCTGAGACATAGAAAGGATGATAATTTAGTGGACCTCCAAATATTCTACTTCTATGTTGATCCCGATCCCTCAAAATTCCACAACGGTTGCACTCTCCCTCCAACAGTCGCTGCCACTGAATCAACTGAAAGACGATGAAGCACCAATTGAGGACCTGAATGATCTTCACTCCAATATCCCCGAAGCTCTATGAAACTCCTGGACAAAGGCTCCTCAAGGAGAGTTGGGTTTTCATCCAACACTCTACAACATACCTGAGGGTTTCTGTCCTGGGGCTAGAGAAGTTGGGAACTAGGTTCTCCAAACCTCATCAATATAAAATATCAACAATGCAAGATGTCCCCCAATGGCCTCCCCCTCCTCTTTTATAAATCTGATGGACCCATCTAGAACCTCCTATTTTATTATTATTTTAATCATTAAGCACATTTCCCTCTTTTTATTTCATTTAAAATATTCTTTTAAATGTGGGAAAATGGTAAATTGGCCACCATTCCTCCTGAAGTCACTGAAAATCACTTCTAACCATCCCATCTTGTAGACCTTCTCATTATGGTTCCAATGAACTATTACGCTAAGGTGTTCTGCCAAGTATTCCTCTTGGAATTTCAACTTAAGCGTAATTAATTGAGTTAGGTCCAAATTCCAATAATAACCCTGTTTTTCAGAAGTTGTCGGAATGCATGGAATGAAAGGCAAGTTGTGGAGATGGTGGAATATCCCAAGTGAATGCCATCAGATCCCATAGAAACTCCTCAAAACCCCATGAAACATCTCCAACATCCCATGGGCCCACCAATGAAGTAAACCTGCACCTGTGACTTCTTTGCCTCCAACCCTAAAGATCCATCCTAACCATGTCATAAGGAACACCAGAAAAAGGAACATCACAAGTCCTCCCACCACAAGATTGTTTGCCCTCAAGCAACCCAAACCTGTGGGCCAATCTGGTGGCCCAATGCAACTGAGACCCGATGCCCGGATCCCATACAAACCACTAGGTTATGCTATGCCTCTGTGTCAACCCAACATGAACAGGCCCCTCAATACCCGGATCCTAGACCAATCTTTGACTGAACCTATCATCAACAAATCCTCCTGGATCCCAATGCCACCAAGAACAAGCATCAATGCTCTGTTGCTCCTGCTGTGTTATAGCTCCGACTATGAATGTTGCTCCATTAACTGCATACCAACTCATCACCTCTCTCTAGTCCAACCCTTGGCATAGGCCAAGGTCAGTCCCATTATGTAGATGCAGGCCTAGAGTGCTAGAAAGTTGTTGGCCTACCTCCCACCGCCAACTGGAGCATGTAGTACTCCTCATGCCTAAGGGTCCCTACGGCACTATGCTCCCAACTGAGAATATCATGCCGTCAACAGGATACCAACGCATGATCTCCTGCCAATGCATCCCGTGCGAAGGATCGAATGCATGTGCACCTATATATGGTACAAGTATACTATGTTGCACCATGCTCAACTCATGCAGCTCTTTCCAACCAATCAACCAGATATGTCTAGGAATCCCTGCCTCTCTCCCTATAAGTGGGCAACATGTGTTGCATGCCCTGTCTATGTACTCCTGGATAGGGTGGCTACATGAAAATACAGACGCTTTGCTCGCTGCCACTACATCTACCTGCACCTCATCAATGGGTAGACCCAAGGATGGATGTGCCATTATCTCCGAAAGAGTCTCCCTCATCTGACCGTAAACTCCATGCTCCACTGGTCCACTAGTCACCTGCCAAACTGTCCTGTCAGGTTCCAACGGCTCCTAATGACCAATGTTTGTAAATACTACCTCCCTGGTGGTCGTCTGTACCTCTGCCTACTCTTCATCAATGGTTTGGCCCCAAGGGTGTCTGGACTCTGCTCATTCTCCTCCATCATGGGCTCAACATGAGCCACTAATTGACTCTCCACAAATGGCCCACTATGCAAATTGTGCATATCATCCTCCTCATCTGACTCATGCTCCTCTTAGTGCTCTCCATGTTGAATCATCACTAGGAGCTCATCTCTTTGATCGTCTCATCCCCGAACTCCTTCCCTCACAAGAAAGATCGGTTGCTCGTTGTGTTCATCCATTAAACATGGATGCACGTCATGGCTATTGACAACATCTACATATGATGGTTCATGAGAACCAATGGACTCATCTATGGTAGACTCTTGTCCAACTAAGGACCCTTCAATCTTCTCCACAATCAGTTGACTTGAGTTCCTTTCCAACTAGGCTTCAATTTTAGCAGTCTCATTTGTTTCTTTGTCCCCTTTAATTTTACATTTATGGTTTGGCGTCCATGCTCCCTGACATGTAAAATAGATCCGCTCTCTTTTCATTTGATTTCTTCTCTTCCTTGGGGATTTTGGACACTGCTCTTGCTTTGGCTCCTCATCTTTTCTAGATCTAAACTCTCCAAAAATTCTCCTCATCAAATTTCTTCTAACAAGAGGGTCAGCGCCAAGGGCTGCAAGCTACCTTAGTGACTCCATGAGCCAATAAATTTGAAAATTCTGTGCTCCCTGTAAAATACCCACTTGGAAATAGTTTTGCTGGATCGTCAAACAGTTTGCAGAGGTACTATCATAGGTATGTATTTCTTGTCATTTACTTCTAATATGATTATAGAGGATCATAGGTATAAAGTAGCATAATCTATGCACATAAATACATTCCACTGAAATATTCGATAAACAATCACTTATATCAGTCATTATTCATCTTGGCGACCAAACATTAAGCATAGAAAGGAACCTGAGAACACACTCCTTGCAATATTCTGGAGCAACCTGATTCACGAGATCCTTTGTAATGCACCCGATTTCCTCCGGGAGCAGATCTTAACACTCAGTGAAATGATGAGATACTGGTACTAATCCCATAAGTAATACACAATAGGCAGTCTTCAGATTAATGGTACAATGCTCTGATCCAGTGGGTTCAATCTTCAATATTGCACAGGTAGTTCATTCTCCATAGATGGTAGATTCAATCTCTTTAAGACATTCACCCTTCTGGTTTTACTTCTGCTCTAGCGAGGTCAATATCGATTTGGCCTTTAAGAACAATGTTGCAGTCGGACTCCCTTCTAATCATAATCTTTGAATTGTCATAGAATAATAAAATTCCCACTTGATATTTTCAGAGTTCTCTGAGAGTATATGAGTTTCTCTGCAAATGGTTTTGCCAGCAGTCTATGATTGTATTGCTATAGGGGTAGTTTTGGTTTATGACATGTAATTTAACTTCAAACCAGTGACTCAGATATTACATCATTCCCAAAATTAACATAAATCACTGGCATACATATTGCGTTGATGACAAGCAAGTATATACACAGAATTAATTTACTTGACAAAGGAAATATATGGCAATATGGATTACAGAGGAACTTAGTTTGAATGGCAATGAAGCAGCCTTGTAATGAGACTCATTTTCTTGTGTGTCTTCAGCAATAACTTTCACAAGAAAAGGATCTCCCTTTGTACTCCCTATCTCAGCCTGCTGCTACAGTTACAAATATGCACCATGTGCCCACTAAACAAGTAATAAATTTGTGTTCCCTTTAGACAGACACACGCACAGCAGCAGCTCTGTCCCAGATTTGGCAGTGATAACTCGTTCTTCATGAAATTGTGGCTCCGTCAACCAGTGAACCTGACCTCCATTATAAGAAATTCGCTCAAATCTGTGAGGGTTTGGCACTGTTCAGAAATGTGGTCACTGAATGGCCTGGCCATAGAGTTGTTTTGTTGTAGTTGCGTTCATAGTTAGCTCGAAGAGGGACAATCACCCATGCCACGATTAATGATAACTCTTTGTTACTGAGGGCAATTTTAGAACTCGGCCCTTCCAGTGGCCTCGTTCAATTCTCACACATAGATCCAGAGAATCGATACCTACTAGCCACTGCTAAATAATCTTACTGGAAATGTATTCGATCCCACAGAAATGTAACAGGAATTGTTGCAAATAATGAGTAGAATCTCAAATTTTAACTTCAGATCCTATGATTTGATTAGAAAATTTGTCCCCCAACTAGAATGCTCAGCCTCTACGATTATTAGCACACGATCCTCAGCAATAAAACTTGTTCACGCAGGAAATAGTGGTCGTTCCCTTTCCAGCAATAGCTCTGTCTCCCACTGCTATTTTTCCCACCGACAAATTCGCTCAGCTTGGGATCAATGTGCACATAACCAATGGTCCACTCAATCAGGGATGGGATATGCACTGAGGCCTGCACTATTCGACAGGAACCCGCCTCTATGTGGAAGGAAATCCCTGCAATTGGTACATTTTCGCTGATAAAGCACAAATGATTCAGCCCCAATCAATGAATCAATTCGACCTCAATGGCTTTAGACCAGGAAACGAGATTCGGCCCAACTATAAGGGTTCTCTTGGCCTCAAGAAGACAAAGAATCGACCCCCACAGAACGCCCAAATCAGTGCAATTAGTGCCCCAAAGATTTCAATATTTGCATATGCTCACAACCTTTAAATCTGAAAGAAAAGATTATTCAACCCTACCCAAGTAATTTTTATCTCTCGGCCCTTTCACATAAGATTCGGCCAAATTAATATTTTAGCCCCCTTTTAACTTTAGCTTGGCCCAATATTTGACCGCCTCATGAAATTAATCGGACCTTGGCCTCTCAAATCGTCGATGCATTATTCTCCATGCGACAATCATTCATTGCTTTTGTAAAATATTTAATGTGAAGTCAATTTTTCGAGCATTTATTAAAATTTGACCATTTTTTTTACTAACATGGCCTGAAGATTTCTTCAGCAACGATGTGGCTTCTCCGGCACATTTAGAATAAACCCTCAAACCATAATAGCTGCAACTGAAAACGGAAAACCCGCAAGCTGAGCCAAGGGCGCTCTGATACTAATGTAATATCCCTTTCGGAAATTTTGTGGTATTTTCCTGAGAATTTTCTTTATAAAATTTTATGTCGGCATTTTCGCCAAAAAACCCACGAAATTACACCAAAATGCACCAGTAAACAGGAACCCAAAAATTATACAAGCACAACAAATACATTGACAACTTACAGAAGTAAACCCAAAAACTCAAATATCATCAGAAAATGTAGCACAAGGAATGACTCAACTTCATTTATTATAGTATAGCATGCAAGTACAACTGGAAATTTTTGAGACATATAGAAATGATGATAGTTGAGTGGACCTCCAAATATTTTGATGCGATTCCACAACGATTGCACTCTCCCTTCAACAGCGATTGCCACTGAATCAATTGAAAGACGATGAAGCACCAATTGAGGACCTGAATGATCCTCACTCCAATATCCCTGAAGCTCTATGAAACTCCTGGATGAAGTCTCCTCAAGGAGAGTTGGGTTTTCGTCCAACACTCAACAACATACCCGAGGGTTTCCGTCCTGGGGCTAGAGAAGTTGGGAACTAGGTTCTCCAAACCTCATCAATAGAAAATATCAACAATCCAAGATGTCCCCCAATGGCCTCCCCCTCCTCTTTTATAAATCTGATGGACCCCTCTAGAACTTCCTATTTTATTATTATTATTTCCCCCTTTTTATTTCAATTAAAGTATTCTTTTTAATGTGGGAAAATAGTAAACTTACCACCATGCCTCCTCAGGTCACTGAAAATCACTTCTAACAATCCCATCATGTAGATCTTCTCATTTTAGTTCCAACGAGCTATTACACTAAGGTGTTCTGTCAAGTATTCCTCTCGGAATGCCACCTTAAGCGTAATTAATTGAGTTAGGCCCAATAATAACCCTGTTTTTCAAAAGTTGTCGGAATGCAATGGAACAAAAGGCAAGTTGTGCAGATGATGGAATATGCCAAGCAAATGCCATCAGATCCCATAGAAACTCCTCAAAACCCCATGAAACATCTCCAAAATCCCCTGGGCCCGCTGATGAAGTAAACCTACACCTGTGACCTGTTTGCCTCCAACCCTGAAAGTCCATCCTAACCATGTCATAAGGAACACCAGAAAAAGGAACATCACATGGGCCTAACAGCAAGGTGATTGATATGGTACAAGTGACTAAAGGAGAATCCTACCTGTGAGCAACAAGTTGATAGTGATCAAAAGGAGTTGATCTTTGTGTAAGCATTGGAGGGAAAGGACAGCCTGGTACAAGAGTTGGAAGACTTAGGGCTTGTAAAACCTAGAGCAAGACTTGGAGTGTTGAATGCAAGTAGAGTTGGTGTGATGCATACTTGGTTTATCCCCTTGATAGCATGTGGAATGACTTTGTGTTGATGCTAGCTTGTTGTTAAGCCTTTAGTGTGGCTAGATAGCTTGATGAATGGCTTGTTAAGCCTAATCCGCAAGATGAAGAAACAAAAGAATCTAAGCTTGATGAGATTGCATATGGAATTCATAAAAGAGGAAAGGATCAAGAGAGAGTTGACAATTCCCTACAACACTCAACAATTTCCTCCTTAATCAAGAGATAAATACTTCATATCTTTCTCCCTTGATTATTGTTATTTTTCCTTGGTGAGCCTCTTGTCTTCGTCTTTTTTTGCTTGGTTATAATTGTTTCTTCCATGGCCTCCTAAATGAGGTTTGCAAGTACATCGTGAAGGCTACCAAGGCAATGATTCTAGCAGCAAATGGCAGCATCGAGAAGAACGAAGCAAAGTTTGTGGCAAGAGGGTTCTCCCAGTAAGAGGGAGTACAAAGATAAGTTTTGCTCCAGTCTCCGATGGATAGGTTTTTGTATGACCTAAGGGCTCGAGCATAAACTCAACAAGAATGATTGGTGTTCAAGAGGGAAAAATTATACAAACATCCAGGACCATGCCAGATGACTAGAAGAGCTTCTAGTACTGAGGGAGTAGATAGTCACACAGAATGGAAGGGGCATCCTTCCAAGAGGATGTCATGGGTTGAGATTGTCAAGATGCTCAGAGGCAGAAGGTCTCTAGAAGCAATACGCCCTTCTTTGGAGGGACCATGTCGAGAAGTGGCAGAAAGACTTGCTTACATGTCGGGACCATGTTAGGCAGTGGTAGAAGGACTTGCTTACATGGCAAAAGCAGCAGCAGTAGTAGAAGGACTTGCTTATGGAGCAGCCAGGACTACCACAAGAGGATCTGCTTCAGCGTCAAAGGGAGTTGGCCTCGAAGTTTGAAATGAAGGATCTTGGCCAGAAACATTATTTTCTTGGGATTAGAGGTGTAGCAAAGACTAGATAAGATCTTCCTCAAGGGAAGTACATTATCCAGATTTTGGGGAGATTCGGTATGATGGACTGCAAGTCCATGGCTACATCTATGGTGACAAATCTGAAGAAGTTGAGTGATTTCGCTTCAGATTTAGAGGTACAAGCAGTTGATCAGATCCTTGATGTACCTGGTTAACACCAACCCTGATTTCTTGCTTTGCAGTGAGCACCCTAAGCACATTATCGACATTCTCACCAAGCCTCTATTTATTAATTTTTAGCAGCTCAGTGACAAATTCCAATCACGGGGCTAGATTCCTTTTTTCAAGGGGACTAATTTTGACCTTTGGAGCACTGGATTTGGACAAGGGAAAGTATATTTTTGAAGTGAAGCACACAATGTCACATTTGATCAGGTCAACCCTAAAGCGAAATTGGACACCCTTGGAAGCCTATAAATACAAGTCAAGTGAAGCTCATTTGGATATCATCATCAAGCATCGTCTTCTTCTCTCTCTTCATTGGATTGGTTCGCACAGATCTAAAGTTTGCAGAGTTTGGTTCGTACATGTCCGAAATTGCAAGGAATAAAGCTCGCACGTGTGATGTAGGGTTTTGATTTGCAATCGCACGCTTGCCACAGGGAATTTTCGGTTACAACCACAAGCACATAGGCCTATTCGTGCAGTTGGAGCATTTCAACCACATGCACATACACTCTCTTCGTGCGGTTGGAAACTAGGGTTTCATTTTTGCAGTTGATCGCAGGCTAGACAAATACCTTTGATCAGTATTGTTTATGGGTTCATGTTTCTGAACATTGTTGGGTTGTTTTTGTTGGATAGATTTTTGATTGAGATCTGAATCATTGTACTCTCTACTGAAAATTTTATGACAATCTAATAGAAGAAGAATTTCAAAGGGTATTCCCCCTTGTGGGGTTTTTCCCCTGGTCGTTGACCAAATCTGGTGTCTCTTGTTGATGTGTTGATTGTCTCCTTTGTCATTGCATTTATTGTTCTATCTTCAATTACTGTTGATGATTGGAAATATTAATTAATGTTGAAAGATTGCAAATTGAAAACTTGAATTGGGCTAAAGTATCTGAAACAGCATAGAGCAGTGTAAAAATTAACATGGTATTAGAGTTGAGGTAAAGGACAAGCCCAAAAGGAGACAAGAGTTGAAGCAATCATATTTGGAAAAGTCGAAGGAGCCTATCTAATCTAGTCAAAATGTCAACCTCCTTCAAGGAAAATGAGAAATCGGGTGACTCATCTAACTTTGTTGCTTGGAAGATCAAGTTGGAAATCATCACTGAAGACAATGATGCTTGGGAATACATACAAGGAAAAGTACCTGGGCCTCCAAAGAATGCTTGTACTATTGTCAAAAATAAGTAGAAGAAAGGTCAATTAAAAGCAAAGAAAATTATAGTTGATGGTTTTACAAGATCATTTGCTTGCATATGTTGGAAATTTGAGAAAGTCTAAAGACATGTATGATAAGTTGGCCGACATGTATGAAGTTAGTAAATTTGAGTGAGATCATCTCCTTGAAAGATCAACTCAAAGATATGAAAATGAATAAAGGAGAAATTGTGCAATCATATATATTGAGAATAACTCGTCTTAGAGATCAATTGCAGAGAGTTGGGGAAAATGTACATGAAAGAGACTTGGTGGTGGTAACCCTTAGAGGTCTCCCTCCTATTTGGGAAACCTTCATTACCACCATAAACAACAACAGTTTTATGTCATTTGATGAACTTGTTGGAAAGCTCACTCAAGAAGAATCAAGGATGATTTCAAAAAGGAGAATTCATAAGCATGGAGAAGAAGAGCCCGTTGCATTTGTTACTCAAGATAAGAAAAAAGGGAAAATGAAGATCATCTAGGTCCTCTCTCAAGTCAAAGGACTCTTATAGAAGATCAAGGGATATTGAATGTTACAATTGTCACAAGCGTGGTCACTATGCCTGAGACTGTCCGAGAAAGAAAGATGCTCCAAGATTTTATCAAAGCTATAACAAAAACAGGTAACATGATAGAAGAAGCAATGATGGAACAAGAAGCGATGATAGAAGAAGGCGAGATGATAGAAGAGAGAGAGACGATCAAAGAAGAAGAGATACTCTGGATGATCGTGAAGAAAGTCCTCGTCCTCAAAAGAAGTCAAGGAACTCCAAGGATGATTATAATGTAGCTACTAGTTAATCTTCTTCAGATTCATACATTCTTATTTTAGCCCTTTCTAGTTCTTCTTCTTCAGATTCATACGATAGTTCGCTGGTAGATAGTGGGCCTTCTAGACACCTCACACAGTATAAGGAAGTCCTCTCAAATTTGGTTAAGAGGGAGACAAGTTTGAAGATTATTCTTGGGGGCAACTCTGTATATCCAGTGATGGCCTTTGGTACTGTCAAATTTGATTTGAACTATGGAAAATCTATTATTCTTCATGAAATGATGTATGTTCTGGAACTAAAAAACAACCTAATATCTATTTCTGCTTTGGAAGACAAAGGAATGAGAATAGCCTTCATTAATGGAAAGGTCCTCTCCTGGCCGAAGGGATCCCGAAGGAAAGATGCCTTTATCTTGGGATCTAGAGTGGGAGGACTATATAGAGTCATTGGAAGACCTCTTCTAGCATAGATCCATGACACCAATCATCAAATTGACATATGGCACCAAAATAAAAGGAAGTCTAGGGGACCATTTCCCTCTAACAAGATCAAGACCGATGATAATTCCGAACAAAACGAAGTAGTTGTGATAGCACAGGTTTGGAAGGATACTATGGCTGAAGAATCGATTAGGAAGAAAGATGTATGGGATGTTGTTCCAAGACCACAAGGTAAACCTGATGTAACTTCAAGATGGCTATACAAGATGAAGCATGAAGCAGATGAAAGCTTTTAAAGGTATTGTTACCCACCATTTTCTAGGTGATATCCCTAGCAGAGAAAAAAATTCTCCAAGATGGTCCTCAGTCGGCAGCCAACAACCCCTTGCAGACACCAACTAGCTTGATGTGCCATTTCTCCCCCACCTGAGCCATCCATGTGGTCCCTCACCCATCTGTCATGATCGTATGTTTGAAGGTGGGCCTCCCAAACCTCAAGGTATGTCTTGTTATTTGGAAATTGAGTATTCCAGTTTATTTATCATGGAAGCTTTGTGCATGGATTAATAGGGGGATTCGGCAGAGAGTGGTCTAGGTCTGTGCTCTTGTCCCCTAGGTCTCTTTTGGGAGGTTAACCTTGCACCCTAGTCTCGTGGGACCTCTTTTACTGACCTATTGTTTTCAGGGATGGTACTACACAGGAATCCCCAATTTTGGTTGGGTGGTCCCGTTCCACGATTCGCATATATTACTCCCCTTCCACTCACTACACCCTCAATCATCTCTCCTCCCACCTGGGTCCACATTCCTCCACTAGGTCCACATACATAGGGTTAGCCACCCCCTCCCCTTGCCCCACACCATCGATCGGGCCTGGAATGATGCTCGGAGGTTGATGCGGCTAAAAGAAAAAGAAAAAAAGCATAATTGGCCACATTCAACAGGAAATTGTACCACAAAATGCAAAAGATGGTCAGGACAAAAAACATTTAGCACATGGGAAAAGGCCATGACATGAGCTCTACCCCATTCCATGGCCATCACCCTGGTTCCTACATGGCCCTTGATGAGCCTCCTTTATCATTCAGGAACCCATGATTGTCCCAACCCCCGATGGGCGATGAACTACCCCACCTTAAAAGGGGGCATCCACTACTATACTTTACACATCATGCTCTCATTACCTAGAGCCCTGAGCAGTTAACCAAAGAAAATCATAAAAAGGCAAAAGGCATATGAAGAAGGGTGGAAAAATCAAGTTCGAGGTAACTCATGCACCACGATTGCTCCCTCCTACACATTATTTATCCAAGTGTGGCCTTCCCTTTTATTAGCTACCCTTGTACCATGGCATGTGATCCAGGTTTCCCCCTTTCATTCCCTACTCCATTCCATCATTATGCCACATGCCACCACCATTTGAGGGATGTTCACGGACATACCACCCCCTTTATAAGTAGAAACCACCTAATAGGGTGCTTGGTTAACCCTATTTGGAGCTTGGAGACATTAGCACATACCAAAGCCCACTATGGAAGGGCATGCCATTGTGAAGTGCCCACTTGTTATCCATGGTTTATAAACTCTTTTACTTGATTTCTTTAATGACTTGGTATGTTGGAAGGCACGGGGATGCATTGGATCTTATGCAAGATTGCAGATGGTTTCCATTTGGGTTTGGTCACCCTATACGGGGCCTTGGCCCCCAGAGGGCTACATTGGCACATGTAAGGTGTGTGTAGAGATCCAAGGGCATCCATAGCAACAGACAGCACTCCATGGATCCCCACATCCATTCAGAGATTGTTCACGGTTCACTTATTAGACGAGGAAGATGCCCCTGATCCATGATGCCCAGTCGGCCCCAGAGTTGCATCATACACTTGGCAGCATAGTTTTAAAAACCGGCCACAAAAACCGATAACCGGTCTAACCGGCCGGTTGGATGCCTGGCCGGTCCGAACCGGCCTATAAAACCCGGTTAGCCACCTCATTTGCCCAAAAAACTGCCCTAACCGGTCAAAACCGGCCGGTTTAGGGCGGAACCGGCCGGTTTGTAGCAAACCGGCCGGTTTATGGACAGCCCGCCGGTTTATGGTCTCCTGTGGATGCGAGTTTCTTTTTGTCTTTGGCTCTGAGATTTGGTTAGGGCTTAGCTGAAGTTAATCCACAAAGTCTCCTCAGCCTCACTTCAAAAGAACGTTAACCTTACCATAAAACAAGATTGCTCACTGTAATAATTTTTGGACGTTACCTCAATTCATCTATCTTGTGAAGACCTGTGACGTATTCAAAACTAAACTGTGACTGTAGTTAGGGTTTCCAATAACCATACATCTCAACAAACCTTGATCTCGTCTATCTTCTTGGAGATTGTATTTTGCATTGGGCTATTTTCTTTTAAAATGGTTGACAAGGGTATCGCAGGTGGCTTGAAGAAGCACATATTACAGTCTATTCCCTTGTCATACCTTCGAAAATTTTGCTTGTTGAAAGACAATTTTTGTGACATGTGTTTGGCGTCTTGAGGAAATGTCTTGAGCTCGGATTTCTTGCAGTGATAGTGTCAGTTGAAGATTTTTAATGTAAATCAGAAGGGGATTCGTTGACTCTGTTTTATTGTTTTTGTGACATATCTATGAGTCTTTTGATTGCTAGATTCTCTGAAGCTTAATTGTTGTGGCATTGGTCTTGAATAATCCTGAGAACGACTCGCAGTCATTGATAAGGCAATATATAAGTCAATTCAAAGCCTAACAAACCTAGAAGCAACAATGTTGAGCACTATCTAGAGGTTAAGGTTCATCAATACTTGGCATCGTTGAAAAAGCTCACTTATGTAGCTATTTGATCCTTGACAAAAAGTTATGTGTGGTATAGTTAACCTTTTCTCAGATCTACACAAAACCTGAAGCAATTATCTACACTCTTGTGATAATTCATGAACTAACATCAAGTTGATCATTGAGTCTTTTGTGTAGCAAGGTGTAAAACACTTATGGCACAATACTGCCATATTCTCATATGTTACAGTGCTAGCATCATTTGAAGCTTTTCACTTCGGTCGATGATATGTATTGCACTCGGTGCCATTTTGATATATTCACCTTTGCATGGTATATAAATGAGCAAACTTTGCATATTTTGTCTCTATTGGCTTGGAATCATGGTTTTACATCTTAAAAATAGTTTTGTTTCATTAAAAATTAATTATTTAATGTATTTTTTAAAAACCGGTTCGTTTAGACCAAACCAGTCCCGGTTAGACCGGTTCCGGTCGGTAAACCGGTTCATTAGGTGGACCGGTCCGGTCACCGGTTCCGGTTTTAAAAACACTGCTTGGCAGATGATCCAGGACTTCCATGATGATGTGGCATCACCTATACCAACATCCTAGCCCTTGCAAACAATCTACAGGCATCTTCGATTTGTTTGGAGACCCATGAGGACACTTGTGTGCCCCCACATACCATTTGGAGCACCATGGGTTGTTACAAGGGGCCAACCCCTTGTCCACTACTTTTAGAAGTCCAACTCCACATTATGGCACATATGGACTTCATTAGGCCTCCTCCAAGGCCCAACAACATGCATTATTGATTATTCGACCTCTTGAGAGGTTTATTCTTATTTTTATGAGCTAGTTTGGTGTACTTGTCACTAGAAGTTAGTTATTTTGCACATTATTTTATTGTAGGGGCTAATGTAGGCCTTATTAGTTAAATCGAACTCATTAGAAGTGTATAAATAGAAGTGATGTGAATTCGTTTTAGCAGCATCACTTGGTTGGACTAGTATCTCTTGTGAGAACTTCACTATCCTTCTTGGAAGACGAAATTTTGGAGCATGGAATGAATTTTGATGTTTGGATCATTTTCTCTTGTCATGGAGCTTCTTGATTGGCAAAAATTTGATGGTTGGATATACGCTAATACATCTAAGTCCAATTTTAATGCTATTCTTTTTCTATTTTTGTCACATACATTGTTGTTGGGATTTCGCTATACTAGGGCTAATTTGTTGCATCCATCTTTGCAAAGTTGTGGGAATTTTGTTTCTAGATAGTGATGCTTCATGTATGGGCCATGTATGATGAGTGAATGTTCCTAGGGATGTTTCATTGTTGAAATTGATCTTGATAAGCCATCTATTTTGCAAAACGAAGTATAAAGTCTTTGAAGTTGCTCTCCTTTGCCCTAGTGCTAAGTGAAGTTGCCTTTAAGGCCTCCTTGACTAAGAAAATTCAATTTGAATTCATAATCATTCTTGACTCCAATCTCCCCAAAGGATTACGCACTAGTCTACCATAGGTGATCACCCTAAAACCTAGCTTTCTTCACCTTCTCCTCATCTTTCTAGGTCTAGCCACATAGGTCACCTAGGGCATAAAATATCTCACAATCTAGTTATCCAAATACTTTCATTTGTGGTACACAACTGCGATGGTGTGTACTCAAGAAGCCCTCCAAATTTCATGAGATTCTGACAATTGGATCTTGAGATATCGCAAGCCCTAGCTCAAAAACCAATTATTGCCCTTGGTTTCCCTTAGGCTAGATACCTCACTAGGATCTTTGCGTTGCCTTTCATTGAAAATTCATTCCTTGATCCCTTTCCCCTCCCTAATTAGGTCAAGTATATCACTAGTTGCTAAATCCTATCCCTTTGACCTAACCTCAGGTCCACTTGGTCCCGTGTGGTCCCATGCACTATTAAAGTCAACTCTTTAAAAACCACTTGGGAAACCAAGTTCCACAAGGATTTTAGGGTTTAGGAAGCTCCTTTGTAGGTCACATTCCCTAAGCCAACCCCTCAAATCCCTATTCCCCTATCCTAGAGAACCTTGCAGCTTGCTTAAGAAGCAAGCAAGTCCCACTCTTGAGTCTCTCTTAGGAAAGGGTCATCGAGATCACTTCACATCCATCTTAGTTGATCTATCCTTCACAAGTGACTATATATTAGGTCTCCTCCCATCGGTGAAAGTCAATAAAGAGTAGGAAGCTTTAGTTGTGGTGATAATGGGCTTTAGTTGCATTGTTTCTCTTGACCTAGCAAGTGCCCCTCTAGGATCCTTGCTAGTTTGAGTGGTAACATTTTGGCGCCGTTGTTGAGGACACGAAACGTGTGTTTGTTCCCCATACGACATATTGACATAACATTATTAGTGACTCCATTGGAAGAACGAAGCCCTAGTTCTTCATTGAACTTTAAGGTTGATGCTTGTACGGTGAAGCAAGCATTTTTCTAGGCATCTTTAAATTCACTCTAGTGACTCCTACATATTTTTCATGTATATCTCAAATAGGTTGTCGTTCTTTGATAAATTTCCCGCTTTGGACATTGCTAGCATCCCTAGGCACCCTAATCGTGTCACGGGAAGGATGGTATGTGGGGGGATGCACCTAACCAGCCATATATCGCGCATTCAATGCACCCGGAGATGCACGTGAGATAATCCGTTAACACACGAATTTGAAAACTCGTCACTAAATAAAAAAAGGCAATTTGCGTGTTAACGGGCTATGTCCCGTGCATCTCCGGGTGCAATGAATGCGCGATATATGGCTGGTTAGGCGCTACCGTATGTGGGGTGCCCGTGTTTGATGGTGATCCACTCTCCGCAATTGACCACGTAGAAAGATTTAATGCACATGCTTCAAGAGAGGAGGTTGTTCACCAAGATGTCCTTATGTTGTTGTTCATGGGATCTCTCAATGGTCATAACTCATGGTTGCATGATCATGAACCTAAGAGCATCTCATCTATTGAGGAGTTCGTTGATGGCTTTCTTAGGCATTTTCAAGTATGCCCCACATTAAGCATCCAAGAGGAAGCCTTCATTGACCATCATCAAGACATTGAGAATCTAAGTAATGAGCAGGAGGACGACTCCCCCTCAGGTCCACGTGATGAAAATGATGATTTTGAGAACACGTGTTGGGAAGAACGAGTCTATGAAAAGTGAAGTTGAGACTAACCTTACCTTTCTCAAGGATAATACTCCCGATGATTCTCCTTTTGAGAACCTTGAGGAAGGTGATCCCATTAGCCCCTTAGAAGATGACATTGGAGATTATTTCCATATTGAAAAAGAGAAATGGGAAATTGTTGGTCCTCAATTTGACTATGCTCCCATTTATGACACCAACAAGGAGGATGAGGTTGAGAGTGGTCCTCCCTTTCTCCCAGGCATTATTTATGAGGACATATCCATCGATACCCTTGGGAAGGAGAATTATCATTTTCCCTTGCATGAAAAGGAGCAATTGGAGATGATTGATTCTCCTTTTTGGGAAGACCCTATCTTTGATACCAACAATGATAGGATTGATAAGGCCCTTGCTCATACCTACCTTCCTTATGATTCCGGGAGTATATTCAAATCACTTGAGCCTCTAGAGTTGGATTTTCAGGAAAAGGGTCCCGTTGAAACTTCACCTTCCCCTTTTCCCTTTTCTATTGTTCATCATCTTGAGTCTTCATCAAGTGATTCCCTCACCCTTTGTCATATGATCTCAAGTGACTGTGAGCCCTTTCCCCCTTCCAAGTATAGTGTCAAGGAAGAGCCCCTCATTGATTATACTTTACCTCCTTGGACACACCCTCAAGTTTTTTATCACTCCATGAACTCCCCTCTCCAATGTAACCATCACCTTGAGCAACCTATTTATTGCACCCCTTCCTTCCCTCGCCCTTCATTCCCCTCTCATCATGACCTTGTGGCATCTACAAGGCATGATATTATAAACAATGATTGTAATAGGGAATTGTTGAAAGCGATCTTTCATTCCACCATTGCGTACTTAGAGGGAAATCCCTACTCTTCTAGATTGGCTTATTCTCCTTCTCCTAGGGCTTCCTTTTACCTCGAATGGAGATCATATTTTCCCACCTCCAACCTGTGTCATCCTCCATACAAATATATCCGCATTTGCTTCGGGATTTGCTACATGAGCAGTCATACTAGCAGGGATATTTATATTGATATGATGATATGTTGGTTGCACTGGCTTTATGATTACACTTAGCATTAGCATTACTATATGCATGTTAGCGTAGGATGCATTGCATGCTGATTTTTACATTAGAACTAATGACATGATATTTTTCATGGTAGATTCGCTGCATTTAGATTCAAAATTTGCATTTGAAGAATTTATTTTTATGGATCGATTTTATGGGTCTAATCCAAGCATGTGCAATCATGAGACGTCGCGAAATCATGTTGCCCCATGTTTTTCATCTATTATATGTGCAAATAATAGGTTTACAGCAACCAAGAGATTGCTAGAGTGCTTGTGACCTTTCGTTCGAGTAGCTTCGTCAACTTTTTCGAGAGATCACGCCCCATTTATAGCCAGATGTTACCCACCATTTTGTGGGTGATATCCCTAGGAGAAAAAAAATCTCCAAGATGGTCCTCAACTAGCATCCCCTTGCCAGTGCTGCGAAAATCGCAATTTTTTGCCTTAAAAGATTAAATCGGTGATTTTTTCATTTTGAAAAAATCGCAATTTAATCCTAATCTTTTCAAAAAAAATCTTGATTTTTGTATTTTTTTAATTTTTTTAATTTTTATTAATTTTTTTGTATTTTTTTAATTTTGCCGAATTTTTGTCGATTTTTACCGATTTTATCCCGATTTTTTCCTATTTTGGACCTTCGCCGATTTAATCCCAATCGCAATGTTCGCAACATTGCCCCTTGCAACCACCAACTAGCTCGATGTGCCATTTCTCCGCCACCTGAGCCAGCCATGTGGTCCCTCACCCATCTGTCATGATCATATGTTTGAAGGTGGGCCTCCCAAACCTAAAGGTATGTCTTGTTATTTGGAAATTGAGTATTCTAGTTTATTTATCATGGAAGCTTTGGGCATGGATTAATGGGGGGATTCAGCGGAAAGAGTGGTCTAGGTCTGTACTCTTGTCCCCTAGGTCTCTTTTGGGATGTTAACCTTGCACCCTAGTCTCGTGGGATGGTACTACATGGGAAACCCCAGTTTTGGTTGCGTGGTCCCGCTCCCCGATTCGCATATATTACTCCCCTTCCACTCACTACACCTCCAATCATCTCCCCTCCCACTTGGGTCCACATTCCTCCACTAGGTCCATAGTGTCATCCACCCCCTCCACTTGCCCCACACCTTCGGTTGGGCCTGGAATGATGCCCGGAGGTTGATGCAGCTAAAAGAAAAAGAAAAAAAGCATAATTAGCCACATTCAACAAGAAACCGTACCACAAAATGCAAAAGATGGTCGGGACTCGGGACGAAAAACATTTAGCACGTGGGAAAAAGTCATGACATGGGCTCTACCCCATTCCATGGCCATCACGTTGGTTCCTACATGGCCCTTGATGAGCCTCCTTTATCATTCAGGAACCCATGATTGTCCCAACCCCCGATGGGCGATGAACTACCCCACCTTAAAAGGGGGCATCCACTACTATACTTTACACATCATGCTCTCATTACATAGAGCCCTGAGCAGTTAACCAAAAAAAATCATAAAAAGGCAAAAGGCATATGAAGAAGGGTGGAAAAATCAAATTCGGGGTAACTCATGCACCACGATTGCTCCCTCCTACACATTATTTATCCAAGTGTGGTCTTCCCTTTTATTAGCTACCCTTGTACCATGGCATGTGATCCAGGTTGCCCCCTTTCATTCCCTACTCCATTCCATCATTATGCCACATGCCACCACCATTTGAAGGATGTACCATGGATATACCACCCCCTTTATAAGTAGAACCACCTAATAGGATGCTTGGTTAACCATATTTGGAACTTGGAGACATTAGCACATACCAAAGCCCACTATGGAAGGGCATGTCATTGTGAAGTGCCCACTTGTTGTCCATGGTTTATAAACTCTTTTACTTGATTTCTTTAATGACTTGGTATGTTGGAGGCACGGGGACGAATTGGATCTTATGCAGGATTGTGAATGGTTTCCATTTGGGTTTGGTCTCCCTATACGGGGTCCTGACCCCCAAAGGGCTACATTGGCACATGTAGGGTGTGTGTAGAGAGCCATGGGCCTCCAAAGCAGCAGACAGCACTCCATGGATCCCCACATCCATTCATAGATTGCTCGTAGTTCGCTTATTGGATGAGGAAGATGCACCTGATCCATCATGCCCAGTCGGCCCCATAGTTGCACCATACACTTGGCAGATGATCCAGAGCTTGCATGATGATGTGGCATCACCTACACCATCATGCTAGCCCTTGCAAGCGATCTATAGGAATCTTCGATTTGTTTGGATACCCATGAGCACACTTGTGTGCCCCCACATACCATTTGGAGCAACACGGGTTATTACAAGGGGCCAACCCTTTGTCCACTGCTTTTAGAAGTCCAACTCCACATTATGGCACATATGCACTTCATTAGGCCTCCTCCAAGGCCCAACAACATGCATTATTGATTATTCGACCCCTTGAGAGGCTTCTTCTTCTGTTTATGAGCTAGTTTGGTGGGCTTCTCACCAGAAGTTAGTTATTTTGCACATTATTTTATTGTAGGGGCTAATGTAGGCCTTATTAGCTAAATCGAACTCATTAAAAGGGTATAATTAGAAGTGATGTGAATTCATTTTAGCATCGTCACTTGGTTGGACTTGTATCTCTTGCGAGAACTTCGCTGTCCTTCTTGGAGGATGAAATTTTGGAGCATGGAATGAATTTTGATGTTTAGATCATTTTCTCGTGTCTTGGAGCTTCTTGATTGGCAAAATTTTGATGGTTGGATATACTCTAATACATGTAAGTGCAATTTTAATGTTATTCTTTTTCTATTTTTGTCACATACATTGTTGCTGGGATTTCACTATACTAGGGCTAATTTGTTGCATCCATTATTGCGAAGTTGTGGGAATTTTGTTTCTAGATAGTGATGCTTCATGTATGGGCCATGTATGATGAGTGAATGTTCCTAGGGATGTTTCATTGTTGAAATTGATCTCGATAAGCCATATATTGTGCAAAACGAAGTATATTGTCTTTGAAGCTACTCTCTTTTGTCGTAGTGCTAAGTGAAGTTGCCTTTAAGGCCTCCTTGACTAAGAAAATTCAATCTGAATTCATAATCATTCTTGACTCCAATCTCCCCAAAGGATTAGGCACTGGTCTACCATAGGTGATCACCCTAAAACCTATTTTTCTTCACCTTCTCTTCTTCTTTCTAGGTCTAGCCCCAAAGGTCACATAAGGCATCAAATATCTCACAATCTAGCTATCCAAATACTTCATTTTTGGTCCACAACTACATTGGTGTGTCCTCAAGAAGCCCTCCAAATTTCATGAGATTCTGACAATTGGATCTTGAGATATCGCAAGCCCTAGCTCGAAAACCAATTCTTGCCCTTAGTTTCCCTCAGGCTAGAAACCTCACTGGGATCTTTGCATTGCCTTTCATTGAAAAATCATTCCTTGATCCCTTTCCCCTCCCTAATTAGGTCAAGTATATCATTTGTTGCTAAATCCTATCCCCTTGACCTAACCTCAAATCCACTTGGTGCTATGCGGTCCCCATGCACTATCAAAGTCAACTCTTCAAAAACCACTTGGGAAACCAAGTTCCACAAGGATTTTAGGGCTTATGAAGGTCCTTTGCAGGTCACATTCCCTAAGCCAACCCCTCAAATCCATATTCCCCTATCCTAGAGAACCTTGCACCTTGCTTAAGAAGCAAGCAAGTCCCACTCTTCAATCTCTCCTAGGAAAGGGTCATCAAGGTCACTTCACATCCATCTTAGTTGATCTATCCTTCATAAGTGATTCTCTATATATTGGGTCTCCTCCCATCGATGAAAGCCCGTAAAGAGTAGGAAGCTTTAGTTGTGGTGACAATGGACTTTAGCTTCATTGTTGCTCTTGACCTAGCAAGTGCCCCTCTAGGATCCCTGATAGTTTGAGTGGTAACAAGTACAAGGAAGAAGTATGTGTCAAGCAACTTCAAGCGTTTGATGTACATGATAGGAAGACTCTCATTAGCAGATTGAAGAGAGCACTATGTGGTTTGAAGCAAGCTCCCCGAGCCTATGCCCGAATTAACAATTACCCGAAGCATTGAGGGCTCCTGGGATTGAGGGATCTCTAGACAATAGGCTATCACCCCTATATATCACCCATAGGGTTGAAGACGTTGCTCCCTTATCTTGGTCTAGTAGAGTATACCCTAGTTGGCATTTGTCTTTCCCACCCATCTGGCCAATGGGTGTTGATTGCTTGAGTTAGGCGCGATCCTCACCATTTATGGTAACTGGCATCCCACTCAAGCTAGAGATGCAGGTTTCTACCACTGATTTTTGAGGGTCAAGTTGGGAAGATCAGTAGATAATAGGACAGGCGTGATCCTAACCATTTATGGTAAGTGGTATCCCTCCTATTATCATCGGGCAGTGGGATAGGTACAATCCTTACCTCCTAAGGTAAGTGGTATCCCTCCTATTGTCTAAGGTTTCCAGGGTCGTAGCATTGGCTCACTGCTAGTAGAGGTTTCCCGGGTCCTAGCATTGGCTCCCTGCTGGTAGAGGTTTCCCGGGTCGTAACATTGGCTCCCCACTGGCAGAGGTTTCCCAAGTAACAACATTGGCTTCCCACTAACAGTGATTCCAGGTGGTAGTATTGGCTCCCCGATGGATAGAGGGTGGTAGATGAAGCTCCCCTATGATTCTTCTTCTTTAGATTTGAGAATGTTTTAGCAGATAGAGTCGAGCAAAGATGGGACATGATATGATGACATGATACTTGCAATGATCACATGATGCAATTGGAATTTCTCCCTAGCTGAGAGAAAGTGTTAATTTTTGGCAGCTTAGTGACAAATTCCAATCATGGGACTAGATTCCTCTTTTCGAGAGGACCAATGTTGACCTTTGGAGCACTGGATTTGGACAAGGGAAAGTGTATTTTTGAAGTGAATCCCACAATGTCACATTTGATCAAGTCGGCCCTAAAGTGAAATTGGACACCCTTGGAAGCCTATAAATACAAGTCAAGTGAAGCTCATTTGGATATCATCATCAAGCATCTTCTTCTTCTCTCTCTTCATTGGATTGGTTCGCACAGGTCTGAAGTTTGAAGAGTTTGGTTCATACAGGTCCGAAATTGCAGGGTCCAAAGCTCACACGTGTGATCTACGGTTTTGATTTGCAGTCGCATGCTTGCCACAGGGAATTTTTGGTTACAACTGTAGGCACACAGGACTATCCGTGTTGTTGGAGCATTTCAACCGCACGCACATACACTATCTTCGTGCGGTTGGAAACTAGGGTTCCATTTTTACAGTTGACTGCAATTGACCGCAGGTTGGACAGATACCTCTGATCAGTATTGTTTTTGGGCTCATATTTTTTAACATTGTTGGGTTCTTTTTGTTGGATAGATTTTTTATTGAAGATCTGAATTGTACTCTCTGCTAAAAATTTTATGACAAACTCATAGAAGAAGAATTTCAAATGGTTTTCCCCGTTGTGGGGTATTTTGCCTGGCTGTTGACCAAATCTGGTATCTCATGTTGATTGTCTCCTTTGTTCTATCTTCAATTAATATTGATGATTGGGAATATTAATTAATGTTAAAAGATTTCTAATTGAAGAATTGAACTGGTCTAAAGTAATTGAAACAACATAGAGCAGTGTAAAAATTAACACTTCTAGAGAAAAGTTTGTATACTTCAAAAACAAGCTTGGCGTGATGCAGAATGTTTCCCTCGTTGAGAGGGAGTGATGATGTCTTTACAGGATTGGGGCAAACCATCTCCTAAAGCCATAAAGGACTTTAGTTGGATCATATGGATTTCACCAGGAGAGATGGATACATTCACTTCAGAAGCCAAAAGTGGCTAGGTCATAAAGGACTTTGACCAAAGGTGAATGGCCCAGGGAAATTACAGGATTGGGCAGATCTTCTCCTGAGAAACCAGAAGAACTTAGCTGCCAGAAGGACTTGGTTGGGTCATAAAGGACTTCGACTAAAGGGAATAGATGTAATTCACTTGAGAAGCTATAGAGGACTTTGGCTGGCAAGTTGGCAAAGGGTGAATGTCCAAGGGCAGATTCTCTCTTGAGAAGCTAGAAGGACTTGATTGGGTCATAAAGGACTTTGACCAAGAGGAGATTGATACATTTACCTAAGGAGCCATAAAAGGCTTTGGCCTAAGGTAAAAGGCCCTAGATACTCACATTGCCTACTCCAAGATGGAGTGATCAATAAACGTGCATGTGCAGAGTTACATTTCCCAGTCCAGGATGCAGTTATCTATAAACATGCATTAACATGGCACACTCTTTAACTTTTCTTATGAAGGAGAAATTTCAACTAAAGGGAAATATGTTGCAGCCAAGGAGAATACCTCCCTCGCTAAGAGGGAGTATTGATTTTTTGTAGCCTTGGGAGGTATTCCTGCATGCCAAGAGGCCTCCTAAGTCGACCTAGAAGAATTATGGAAATTAAAATAAAACTTTATTTTTTGGGCATCATGTAGGCTCCAAATTTTCAAGTCAACCCCACCATGATGTTGGAGAATCTAGGGCAAAGTAGTGTTGTGATGATTCTCTGTGACTTGATAACATTTTGTGAAGTCTTTTTACTTTTCTTATTAGCTTATACTTCTTCTTATTATTATTAGTGCATATGTGTGTGCTTCATCAAACTGCTACCAAAACAAAATAACAAGAACACAAAATTTGGCTCTCTGCCAGGGACAAACCCTCTCCACTCTTGAGAGGAAAACCCTTGGTAAGTCTTCTCTTATTGAAGCTTCTTATTGATCAATGCCAAACCCTAGACCCCTGACAATGAGATCCTCCAAGCACAAGTCAAGTCTTTTCAAGATAGATTCTTCTTGCAACACTTTTGTCTTCTTCCCTCCAACACTTCTTCCAGCAACTGTTGCAGACTTAGGGCAGCAGCAGTGAAGCCCTAATCCTTCACACGTGAGAGTGTTTTCTCCTCCAAAACTATGTTAGACTTTCCTTGCTTGTATTCCCTTCTTCTTGAGAGAGAGGCTTTGTAGGCCTAGTTTGAGCCTTCAACAAAGAGATATATATGATTGTGACAGTGTTGCTGTGATGACCGCAGGTTGTCCTTCTTTTCTCGCACGTGTGGCTGTTATATGCTTCAGATTAGCCCTATTCACTTCGCTTTCTTCCCTTTCTTTCTCGCTTGAGTAGGAGGTTCTTTAAGCCTATGATCTATACCCAAACAATGCAGTTTGTATATCTGTGGTAGAGGGTTGTTACAGCAGCAGGTAGACCCTTTCCTTCTTCGCACGTGTGACTGTCCTTTAGCCCTACAATAGTCCTTAAACCTTCGGTGTCTCTTCCTTCTTCTTCGCACTGATTTGGAGGCTTCTTCCCTTGTCTTCTTCTTACCTTACTCCTTCGCAAATTTCAGAGTGAATTCATTGTCCTTTTGAGGAGTGGACAACCTCTATAAATAGAGGTTTGTCCCTCCTATTCAAGCCGACATGACTGTCATTTAGGCCGACTTGACAGATTGCCCTTTAATTCATTTTTATTCATTATTTGCTGCTTGGAGACTTTGTTAATGCTAGTAGAGGACTTGACTTGTCTTGGAGGTGTTCCCATGACCTTGTATGATGTCATACATGATGTAGCATGCCCTCAAAGGGTCTTATCATAATTACATTTTGACTTTGACTCTCTAGAAGCACTTCAAAATGTGCTTGACCTATTTTCAATGAGCAAGAAACTCATTGACAAATAATATCAAAATAATTTCTCTTTTCTTGAATAATTACAAATATCAAAATTACATATATGAAGACCGAACCTAGTTACATTTCCTTCAACACATGAAAGGGTGTGACCCTTGGTCAAATTCACCCACTGGACTTGTATAAATTCATGTTGAGACTCCTCATTTTGACCAACGAATGATCATCATGTCATCTCTACAAGACAGTCGCACGTGTGAACTTTAGAAGACCAAGTTATCTGCAGTTTGACCAATTTCAAGTTTGACCATTGACTAAGGTTGACCGTAGTATGGATTTGACCGATGATCTTTGACCACAAGCCAAGTTGACCATAGGAATTTGACAGCATGTCCAAGCTTGACTAAGGGCCTAAATCCTTACTATTGACCAGTGTTGACTTCTGCATTTTTGGTTGGTCTGACCAACAATGATTTGCTGGAATTTTGACTAGGTTTGACTTGTATTTGGACTTGGATTTTGGTATAGATTTCTAGACAACTTTGGAATTGTAAACTTTGTTGAAGAAAAATTTCTCCTAGAAGAAAATTTGTTGCGTTTTCTCTTAAGTTTGGATTTCCCAGGGTAAATTTGTTGTCTCTATTGTGCATGGTTGTCTCTTTATGATCTTATTGTGTAATGTTCCCCAGTGATTAATTGGCCTAAGCGACGAAGTAGTCTATCGATCCCTAAAGTCTATAGGCCTCAATAGGGAAACCCCCAAAATACCCAATATGTGGGCAAGTTTGGGGCAGCAGAGCAAAGAAACCCAAAGTTGGGGTTTTGAGTGAACTTCACTCAATCAATTAAGGAAACGATCCCCTCAAAGAAATCTATAAATAGAAGAGGGTGAATTCATTTGGAGCATCATTGTGGATCAAATTTATCTCTGTTTTTCTTGAGCCTGAGGCTCTGAGGGTTTTAAGACCCCACTCTCTCTGGTCAATTTCAATGGTGAAGGTGAAGGATCCCACCCTAGTTGACATCCCTTTCATTATCCTCTCATTTATTCTCTGTTTTGGGCACAAGGATCTTATCTGAGGCAGGGAATTTTGTGGAGAAATCTCTGTTCTATTTAGGGTTTGAGGAAATAAAATCATGTTCGTATTTGGGCAACGAACTCCGTTAATGTTTGTTGGCACAGGAAAAACCCCATTGAAAGGAAGTGAGAATCTGCTTTTGGCACTAGACATTTGGTGAGGGAGGAACAAAAATTCGATGATCCGGGCACAAGGATATCTTTGAGAAGGCAGCAAAATTCTTGACCCTTATCTAGCTCAGGAACACCTTCTGAAAGGGTAGCGAAATTCCTTGTTGTTCTGGCTCTTGTTTTGGCACAAGGGTTATCTCTCAAACAAGATAGAAAGATTCCCTATGTTTCTTTGTACTAGAACAAGAGTTGAAATCTAGAAAAAAAAACAATTCCAAGCAAGGCAGACCCGAAGATAGATGGAATCGTGGAAGACGTGGAAAAGAGAAGTTTGCCACAGCCTTGATGATTTGGACAGGCGAACCCTAAGGCCCTGCAACATACGACTAAGTCTGAGCCGTCTATAGATTTCACTGGGTTAGCGCTACAATTCGGGAATAAAAGACCGATTCCAATGTTTGTATCTGAAGAACAGACGAGGGTGGTACGACTAATCCCATGACAGGCCGAGGTCTGGGAAGACACGCTGAACTTGACTCCTTTCACTGTCGAGTGAACAAGGACAACAACAGAACGAAATCAGCAGGGCAAAATACGTTTTGCAGAGGCGAACTCTAGATTCAGAAGTTAATATGTTTGTCAGGTTTTGAAGCATGATTTTACTCAGTTAGGGCCTTCGTTTGTTGATTAGAATCAGTAACTATGAATTATAGCCCACACCGTTGATAAGTCTGAATTAGAATTATGTGTCGCGTGAATAATTGCATGAACTTCATGGTTTGAATAGGGTTACGTATGGCATGGAATGGTGGGACAGCTTTATAGTGCATTGTTGGATCTTAGCATTTTATTGAAACAATATAATATTCTATCAAAGTTAATGGGATTGTTGTTTTGGCAAAAAGGGCTTATCTATTGAAAAATATTTTGTTCGTTGTATAGAATAGATTATTCATTATTCCTATTATATTAGGAGAAAAAAAAGGTTACTGTTACAGGAAAACCTAGGGCAAAATTGCCCTAGCACATTACATATTGTTTTCACTACATTACTGTTGAAATATTTTGTGTATAATTGCTCAATTATATCAGGCATAAGATAAATTGTATGAAGATTATTAGGTAGTAATTATCATATCAGAAGATTAGTTTCTAATATGTATCTTGTAGAAAATTCAACACCAATCTGCTTGAGAAACTCGGCCCCTTATGTCTGTCAATGTAGCCCTAAAGGAATAGTAGTTGGGCTTCAGTAAATTACTAAAACAACCTTCATAACTCAACTTCCTAGAACACTGAGAAGTTGACCTCCACACACTAGCAAATTCGGCCCTCTTTCCTTGAATATAATTCGGCCCTAATTTCAGCCTCAACGGATTGGAAAATTTGGCCCGCTTTTCTTGAATATAATTCGGCCATAATTTTGACATCCACACACTGGCAAATTCAGCCCTTTTCCTTGAATATTTTGGCCCTCAATTGTTGATCGATTCAACCTCAACAAACCACAAATTCATCCCCAACAAAATGATGGATGTGTCTTCAGTAATGGGTGAAATTCGACATCACGAATTTGGCCCCCTTTCTAAATAGAGCCACGAATTCGGCCCTTGAATATCCACACTCGACCCCCACGAATGAAAACTGACAGCACATGGAGTCAACCCCTGATATACACAAACTTGGCCGCCAAATAGAGACACGAATTTGGCCCTTAAAGATCCATGCTCAACCCTCGCAAATGCAGATTGACGGCACACAGATTCGGCGCCTGATATTCACGAACTCATCCCCTAAATAAAGCTACGAATTGAAAACCCACAATCTTGGCCCCTGTGAATGCAATAGACTCAACCTCTGCCAATAAAATGGATTCTGCCAGCAAATTTGGTGAGCTCATCAGCACAGCAAATCGCCCTGCAAAACAATTGGCTAGGATTTTTTATTTTTTCGGCCCTCTCAAAAATTTTGGCTCCAATTATATTAATTTTCAAACCCTCAAGTTGGCAGGAAAACCAGTTCTGATGCCACTGCAATATTCATTTTAATTATTTTCTAAAATTTTCAATAAATCTTCTCCTTAGAATTCTTCAAAAAATTTACACATAATTTTGCCACAAATTTAAATAACACCATGGCAATTTTGCAAAAACTTAGCAATAAAAACACAGGCAATATTTACCAAAAATCAGCCTTATTTTATTCACAAGAATATGATATTACATGACAAATTTGGATCAGAACTTGTTAAAACACCAGCAAAATATCTGAATGGCTAACAATAGATCCCCCAACGTTATGCCCCTGCGAGAGATCTGATTGACCTCTCCTCGCGATCTCCACATTAAGCTTGTTGCCACAAAATCTAACAGGCCTTCTAAAGGGATACCCTACAAGGTTATTACTAGACCAAGCGACAACAATGGGGTAGTGGCCCACTGTCACCACAGCCAAAACCCCCTGCTCTTTATGGATTTTCACAGATGAGAGGAGTCCCGAAATGTGTATAGTCGTAATAGGTATTCTATGTTTTAGGTATGAGCTGGCCTAAGGGCTTCCAAGGAAAAGACACAACTTAAGTACAAGGCTCCAAAAGAGCAAGGGCAATTCGCTTTCCTTAGAGAAGCCAATTTCAGGGGCACAAGACCTAAGGTTTGATTAGTAAGTTGAGAGTTGGGATGGCCTAAGATCAAGGTGAGGATAAACGATTTCCAACAGGGATTTTCAATAAGACAAAGGCACATGAAACCCTCAAATAAGCCCCTAAGTTGAAGCAACACCAAACTAGGGTTTATCCTAGGGCAAACAACTAGGGAAAGAAAGTTTATGGATAAAATTGAAGTGAATGCCTACCAAGAGGGTTGATTTTGAGGCAACCAACTATACCCTTGGAATTTAGACTCTTCAATCCCAAAAATCCTCCTTGCATAGAAATTCGCACCAAGCCCTAGCTTGGGAACTTGGTCTTAAAGGGGCCAAATTAGGTTAAGAGAAGGAAGGAAAAAGTTTATGGATGAAAAGTGGATTTGATCACCAACAAGATAGGTCAGTGCCTTGTTCCTTGGGAGTATGGAGTCTATGAGTTGATTGGATAGCTAAAAGTTGCTAAGGAAGAAGGATAATCGATGCCCTAGCATCAAAAACCCTAGCAATTAATGATGCAATGAATCAAGGAGTCTTATGGGAGAGCCAATCAAAGTTCACCACTAGGACTATCATTCACATGTCATTCATGAGTAATATATGCAATAATGATATCTATATTCCATCAAATATATTTTCAATAATTTAGGGCACAATAAAAAAACCCTAGATTCAAAACATTCCATACATTAGACAAAGATAAAATATTTATCCAATAAAATGCTCACTTACAAGATAACATGCATGAAAATGCATCCATTGATCCAAGACTATAGTTCCTAAGACACAAAAATTAGCTCCAAATATCAAAATGCATTCATAGATCCAAATCCTCCACAAGAAGAGAAGGTCGAAATACTCTAATAGACCAAAATACTCAAGTGCAAGTGATGATGAGAAACAAATGATTCATCTCCTCTTTTTATCTGAGTATTAATGTTATTTTAAGCCTAAAAGCCCCTAAAACAATAAAATATGTCACAATGATGAGTTAGGTCACAAGTCGACCTACTAGCTTAGACAAAAACATAAGAAATTGCCCACACGTATGAGCCATAGGGAAATAAATGTTGATGTCATCCATGCATGAAGCTCTCTAGGGCATGCATTGAGGGCTCAAGATGCCATGAGTGGTGTAGAAGCCCTCTAAAATCATGATGTGAAGGTTGGCCATCACATTTTAGTCAAAATCTCTTTGTGGGCCCCAAATTCATCTTAGGGGTCAGAATGTGGTTTATTAGGTCTCAAACAAGGCAAAATGCCCATCTTTGCTCCAATGTTGAGGGATTTTCAAGTGTTACAAGCCCTCCCATGTCTCAGAAGGTGAGAGCATCCTCATATGAGCCCTGGATCAGCTACCATATTTGTAGAGTGCTAGAACCATCCATGGGCACGTTTGGTCCAGTGTATGACATCCTGAAGCATCATCAAATAGTGTGCAAAGTGGAAGAACTTCCTGGGGTCCAGGGGTGCAAATGTCATGTTGCTACTGCTCAAAGACCCAAGGCTCTCAATGCTCCACCTGTGAGTGTCAATATGCTCTTTTGGAGACCTAGACCCTGGTTTAGTTACTCAGGTCATAGTTGTGGAACCACCTAATGATCACATCATAAACTTCAGCGAGCAACAAATAATTAGGTATAATAATCATTTTTTAATTTAAGTGGACCAAGATTGAAAGTAATGGGCTATTTAACACTTCAATCAAGACTTCATTTCCAACTTTAGGGCTTCCAACTCGCAATGGTGTTACCTCCCTAGGTAGGAGTGGCTAAAGGATAACCCTATTAGGTGTTTCCAGCCCCCAAGGGGAAGTGACATTTCCTCAGTCCACCCTTCAACCAATAAGTGTTAAATGAATATTGATGGTAACGGGGGGGACAATATTTCATGGAAAAGTGCCATGGTCAAAGGGACCAACATGATGGGGATCCACATCATGAGTGTTAAAATGTGAGAAGGGAGCAATCATGGATGCATGAGCTACCAACCCAGCCTTTGGTTTTCCACCCCTCTTGTGTGTCTTTTACTTTTCCTTGATTTTTATTTGTATTACTTCTCGTAGCTCAAAGGGTTAGAGCTTACTTTGTATGATGTATAACAGTTGTATTACCCCTTAATGATGAGGCGGTTTATTGCCCATCGAGGTTGTGACATGCAAGGGTTCCTTTCATGATGTATAGGAGCCATATGGTGCTCAGGAACCAAGTGATGGCAATAAGGGGTGAGGTAGAGCTCATGTTAGGCTTTTGTTCACGTGATAATATGTATGTCCCAGCGATCTTTTGCATTTTAATACTCTTTTATTTTATTTTTCTTATGGCCATTATATGCTTTTTCCTTTTTTTAGCTACATCAACCTCCCAAGGCCAAGTTTTGGGCCCTACCCAACTATGAGGATGTATGGGTGCCAAATCCCAAAGAAACAATGATCAGTTGAACCCGAAGAACGGAGGTAGAATATAGGGCTTGTAATGTAAGATGAGAAGTGGTAAGGAATGGCGATAGATGGAACACACTATCTCAATCAGGGCTTCCCAAGTAGTGCCCCTTCTATACCCATTGGGCCATTAGGGGAGGTTCCACTGGACTAGGATCGAAGATTAAGCCCCCATTTAAGCTGAGGGAGCAAGATCATGGTCAAATCCCCTTCTCCTTCTAGGTTGTTGAAGAATGTAACTAAAAGAGAGAAAAAGAAAAGATTTATTAACTTATTAAAGCATGGGTTTCATTCTTGGGTCATTGGTCGATAGGTCAAAGCCTCCATTGTAGGCTTCTAGGTCTATGTCTTGAGTCATTGTCATTATCATTATATTCTAGACCCTTCTTGGGCTCATTATATCAAAGAAAGAAATTTGTTTCATGTATTTTAGTCACGTGAAACTCCTCCACCATCAAGTCGGCCTCAAGCAATTTAAGTCGGTCTCTAGCAGTTATCAAGTCGGCCTCCTCAAAAGGTCACATCCTCACTCAAGAAGAATATATATATATATACAAGAACAATTCAACCTATTGAGAGAGAAAGAAAGTGATCTGCAATTCACATGAAGGAAAGGTAGAGAGAAAATATCTAACCGAAGTCTTTCATCATCACAATAAAGAAGTTATTATAGTGAAGGTGCAGGATGGGATAACGAAGGTGCAGGATGGGATAGCAAAGGTGCAGGATGGAATACTAAGACCAAGAACTATAGAAGAAGGAGAAGGGTTGACTTGATGGTTTGGAGTGAGGAAGGTCTCTTGTATGGTCGAAAGAGTCTTGGTTGTCTCAATCTGATTTGAATCTACTAGTGGAAGAGTTTGATTGGGTTTTCCCCTTCACAGGGGTTTTGCCCTGGCTGAGTGCCTACATCTTGTGTTCTTTTCTTGTGTTTGTGATCTTCATTTGTTTGGCATTGATGATGACACAAAAATGAATAGAATGATGTTCTTGAAGTTTTGAAGTTTCTTCGATGATATGAAGTTGTTGGTCTCCCCAAGTTGAGAGGAAGCTTGGATGAAAGAAAGTGTATATCTCTCTAAGTGAGAGGGAGGGCATAATGTGACAACTAAGACCTTGAAGAAATAATAAAGATCATGGTTGAAGCATTAGAAATATATATGTGTGAGTGGCAAAGTTGTAAACAACACTTAGATGTTCCAGAAGAAGTGTTAAGGCTAAGTTTGGGGTTGCTTTGGAAGTTAAAGAAGAAAGCTTCCGACGACGATGCATTTGGATAATATGATGATGACCTAAGCAGCATCAAAATGATTGAGGACCCCAGAGGTTTGTACTAAAACATGTATATATAGTGAAAGTTTATTACTAATTGGGGTTGTATTTGTGTAGATCTCTCCATAAGAAGGTTGAACGTTTGAAGCATTCTTGGATTGATGGATATATCTGGTTTAGTTGATAAGGAGAGATGAAGCATCTTGGGGAGACAAGATGCTTGGGAGGACATATGGTCGGCCTATGATGATGTCTAGATCCCGAAGTAGGGAAGGTTGCATTGGTCTTGGAGCTCCAACCTTGGGCACACACCTAGATCCTTGGGTTGGTGTTAGAGCTGAAGGCTGATGGTACCTATAGTGGCTAAAGCTCAGAACACACCTTACTCCCACACAATTAGATACCTTGGTCAAGTATCTAATCTATATCACGATGTGGGTTGTGACTCTTCATAGAACATATCATTTTGAGATCATCCTTGTACCTATGTAAATACGTAATTATGAATACCTTCCTAGTTAAAACTTAAGAGGGAGTGTTGAAGAATGTAACTAGTGTCGGTCTTCATAATTGTATTTGTCAAAAGAGAGAGAAAAAGAAATTATTGACTTATTAAAGCATGGGTTTCATGCTTGGGTTATTGGTCAATAGGTCAAAGCCTCCATTGTAGGCTTATCTGTCTATGTCTTGAGTCATTGTCATTATCATTATATTCTAGACCCTTCTTGGGCTCATTATATCAAAGAAAGAAAATTATCTCATGTATTATAGTTATGTAAAACTCCTCCACCAAGAAAATTATCTCATGTATTATAGTTATGTAAAACTCCTCCACCATCAAGTCGGCCTCAAGCATTTAAAGTCAGCCTCTAGCAGCTGTCAAATCGGCCTCTTTGAAAGGTCACGTCCTCACTCAAGAAGAATATATATATATACAAGAACAACTCGACCTATTGAGAGAGCAAGAAAGTGATCTGCAATTAGCATGAAGAAAAGGTAGAGAGAAGATGTCTAACCGAAGTCTTTCATCACCACAATAAAGAAGTTATTATAGCGAAGGTGCAAGATGGAATACTTAGACCAAGGACTACAAAAGAGAAGGAGAAGGACTGACTTGATGGTTTGGAGTGAGGAAGGTCTCTTGTCTGGTCAAAAGAGTCTTGGTTGATTTGAATCTACTAGTGGAAGAGTTTGATTGGGTTTCCCCTTCATAGGGGTTTTGCCCTGGCTGAGTGCTTACATCTTGTGTTCTTTTCTTACGTTTGTGAACTTCATTTGTTTGGAATTTATCTTGATGATAAAGGAACATAATAATAACAAAAGAGAAGTAATATAACATCACAAGCATTTTTCAAAGAGAATTTAAGTTAAGAGAAGACCAAATCATGCTGCCCTAGATTTCTCAACACAGGTCAACCTATAATCCATGCCAAAATCCCAAATACAAACAACATAAGCACCCAATTGCAAAATGAATAAAGTACCTTTTGATCAGAAGCCCACCTTCGTTCATGTGCTCCTGCGAGATGGGTGAGAAGACATATGCCTGATGCAGGTGGCAGAGATATGTATGGCATATCGTCTTCAGCTAGTGGTGGTTGCAGGAGCTGTTAGCTGGCCGACTGGAAGAGGTGATATTAGAAGAAAAAAATTCATATGGGGTTGCCCACTTTTGGTGGGTAACAAGGGCTAATGAGCGAATCTGATTTGATCCCTCCTCTTTGAGTGGCTAGGGTATATCCCTCAATACTGAAACCCCTTCTCACTAGATCAACTAGGGTGGGCCACTAACGACCGAAACTAACCCTCCACATAATGTGGGCTCTCACCCAAACAAGCTCCAAGAGCTCACCTCAACAACAACAATAATAATCCCAATGCATGCCCAAGGAGTGAGCTCTCATCTCCTTTACTAATCATAAACTATCGGAATACCATGGGTATTTTTCTTTTTTTTTATTAAAGTCACTTATAATATTTATTTTTCTTTAGTCACTTTTAATTAATTAATTCTCTCATAGCTCATAATTAATTTTAATTTGTAACCCAGGCTAATGAAATACTCTCCTTTCCCATTGTCCGGCAAAAGGGACATTACTTAACTTTTCTCTTAGACTGCCTTGTTGATTGGGGTCGAAAAGAAGTGAAATATTGTCCATTGTTTGCTGATGTAAATTATATTTCAAATCAACCCTAAGCTTGTTAATTCACAATGACTACATCCAGAAAACCCCTAGGAAAGAGGTGAAATTTATGAATTTGCAATTTCATGAAATTTGTTTACTTTTATTGGTACCACCTTAACACCAAATACTAGTTATCATCCTCGGATAAAAGGACAAACAAGGATCATAAATAAATTTTTAGAAGGATACTTGAGAAACTATCTTGCAAGACAATAAGCTTCTTAGCCAAAATATAGAGAATTGGTATAATGCAACATACCATACATTAATTGGAATGTCAACATACCATACATTAAGGCCCTTTATAGTTATAACCTTCCTTCAGTAATTGATTTGACCATTGATGAAATTCAAGTGCAGAGTGTTAGAGATTTCTTGGAGAAAAACGAACATATATAGAAGGAGGAAAGCCAGCAAACATGAAACAGCTAAAGGGGAACCTCAAATTAGCAATAAATAGGATGAAATCGCAACAAGACCAACACCTGAGTGAGTGACCTTGAAGTGGTTGAGTATTCTTGAGACTACAACCTTATATAAGTAGAAGTCTCTCAAAGGTAAAAGGGTGGAGAAACTTGGACCTGGATACTATGGGCCTTACATATCTAATGCTCGAAGAAAGTAGTAGTGGAGAACGTTAAAATTTCAAATGTCTTACCTCCCCTATATGAGGAACATGATTTCTCATTCCAAAGCACATTTTGGCAACTCCAGAGAAGTTGACTAAGGTATCATTGCATTAGCTCGTTCAATGGAAGTTGTTGTCATTGGAGGATACCTCGAGAAGGCCCTACAATATTGCAACATCCAACACTAAAATTGTTTTGTGGAAAATTAATTCAAGGAGGGGGTGGACAGATACAATAATTAGAAATAACCCACTTTGTTAATGACAAGAATCGCATGGAAACATCTTTTCTTTGTCTTTTCTTAGCATAAAGATTTACTAATGCATGCTCACATCATTGACTATCGTTATGCATACTCGCATTAATGGTTGTTGTTATGCATGCTTATATTATTCACCCCTCCCTAATGAGATCCTTGTAACTCTACCTATGTAATGTCCTCGACCACTTAGGAAGCACATGACTGAGTCCGCTAGCCTAACATGGTTCTCAAAGGCTAATAGTGGGGAAATATTTAATATGGGAACTTAATTCGCCCAAGGAAACATTATAAAAGTCTAAGGGGTGAAAGGGGGACATTTTTTAGGCAAGTGAAAAGTTACTTTAACTTTATAAAGTGAAAAGATTATAAAGTGACTTTACAAAAGTTGAAAGGGTAAAATGGCGGCAAAAGTGGTCACAAGTTTATAAAAGAGAAAAAGTGAGGAGTCTCTCGTCATTCTTTCACTATTCAGACCAGGATTTGGGTTCATTTATCGTCCATAGCTTCTCAAGGGAGTTCCTGTTTTCTGGGTTATATGGTGTTCCAGCTACAAACCATTTCCTGCTAAGGTTTACCTCTGTTCCTCGAAGTCTGTGTTCAGTTCTGGCTGAAATCTCTAGTATTTCGCTGTTGTAACCATTGTTCATCTCTTTGTTGTTAGTACTCTTAAAACTATTGAAAATTTTGCTTCAGTTATTGACTTATTACTTTCAGATTTTGGATTCCTTTAGCTTTCAAATTTTCAAATCTACTTCCAAATGTCAGAGATCAGTTATAATAGCAGAACTCTGGGTCGGCTCATAACAGTGCTATATTCATATCAAAGTTTTAGTTATAACTTATAATTCATATTATAAACTACATTCATACACAAACCCATGGCACACAAGCAATGATGGCAGTACAATGATTTACATCTAAGAAAGATCAAAGGAAAAATCACTTGGTTAGGCTGAAGATGCTATGGTGGTGCTATCAACGTGGCTCTCGTACCTCCATCCATGCTTTAATCACAACCCCTGAGGGTATGCAGCCAACAAAATACCTCAGTAGTGTGTGCTTCTTATACGATGCACATATATCATCCTATTCAAAAACAAAGATTTCGTTGGGGGTATCCTTAAGACAGCAATCATTAACTCGGGGTAGGCCTTTGCTACAAACTTCCAGGGTTCCTTTGGTAGAACCATTATGCTCCCCACTTCCATAGCTGAACTCAGATCAAGAAACCCATCTTCAGGCCCTGTTGAAGCCATAAATGCAATCACAGACCATAAAATTTACCTCTCCCTTGATTATTTTTGTTCCCGTTAGTTTAGGTTTATAGGCGAGTTGTTATAGCCCTAATATACATATGAAGCGATTGTTAAAAAACCTCCAAGTGCATTCGAGATTTTCCCTATGCCTGGTTAGACGGGTAATAGCAGCTGATAAAAAAGCAGGATTTGGCTGAGCTCAAAACTCAACCGGAACCAGAAACCTTTCAGCGAATTTCGGTTTGAAACAGTCCATTCGAACCGATTGAGCTAACCCATTGTACTGCCTCTATATACTATTGCAGTTTAATCACTCCTGAAGTGTGATCTCTGGAGCTTCTGAAAATGCATTTTAGAGCATGCAATTTTTTTATCAAATGCCACAAACGACCGGGAAAAAAAATCTGAAACAGAGGTGAAGGTGTGTCTTGTGCATACATTACGAACAAACAAATTCCAAATACAAAAAATCACGGTTATAATCTGAACCCCCTCTATGTTGATAAACCAGTAATTATTTCCAATACTGAGTTGGGTATTACGGGTAAAACTAGATGAAATAAGCAGCCCAGGATAGAGACATTTTAAGTAAGCGGGCATTCAAAATGATAAAAATCAACGATATAGTCTGATGGAGGAAAGTAGTAGGCTTACTTGTGGGCACTGTACTCAGATTCATACTCGATCAGCTCTTGAGAAGAGACTGCATTTCCGCTGAGACTGCGGGACATTAGGCCGATTCCCTGCCCATTAGGCCTCCCCCTGCTACTCAATACTCGAAGAGCCTTCTGAAGCATCATTATGGGCAACAACCTTTGGGTTCTCAAAATCTATCAAATTTGTGCAGTCTGTCGATAAGATTGGTAGTTTTCCAATTACTGGTGACGATAACCAGGCTTCGTCGCTTCAGCAGAAACACAAACAGGATGTTTAGACCATCTCCGTTTACAGATTGCAGGAAGAAGATGAATTATGCCCGAGCAATTCGCTTCCCTGCGGGGCCTTTGATTAATTTAGAGTCAGCTTTGTCCGCTCTATGACGTTATCCTCTCGGGATTTGGGAAGAATAATGTTTGATCGGTTTAATGCAGGTGCCCCCAATCTCGAATACGATGGATGTGGTTGTTACCTGTTTCAGTTGTGTTGTCCAAGGATACTCTGATACATTTTCTAATAGGATGTCAATTATAGTGTTGCGTGAGTGGATTGTCACATGTTGAAGTGGCGTGTTTAAATTTGATTTTATCTGATTTAGATGGGGATCATGTACAGCCTTTCCAGATCCACTTTCTGAAGTATCTAATTGGATCCGTGTACTTATTCCAGTATAATCTTCAATGGGAACGATGTGATCCCTAGGTAATGCTTTACTGCTACAACTTTTGGCTTTATGGACATAAAAATTTAGAGGGCCATGGATGCTTTGTCGTTGTCAGGAGTGTAGCCTTTGTGCTTATCCGTGCCGCAGCGTATTGACATCGAAAGTCGGGTCGCCTATGATTAGTTGGACCTTTTCCTAAAAAATATTTTTAAAATCATAGAATACAATAAATACAGGGTTTTCATTCTCACCACTCCTTGACTATAGCGAGTCACGAGTGATGGTCATGGTTTTCCTAACTGGTTCGATGGAAATCTCTAATTGAGTCCAGGGGCTGTGTGGTAGTTTATTCTTTCGATGATGGTAGCTGACACTGAAATAGAAAGTGGCTAAAATTTAAAAATAAATATATATATAATTTTGTAAAAGTTATATTAAATTATTTTGTTTGGTTGGAAGAAATTATTGGGATTTTTCTATATATATAATATACAAAAATATGTAATTAATTAAAAATTAAAAATTTATATTAAATTATCTTGTTTGGTTGGGAGGAATGATTGGGACTCTCGCCATTAATGTTCAATTCTCACAAGTGACATGATGAGTTTTGATGTTAACAGTTTTGAGCCTATGATGTAATGGATCAAAACATGTATATTCCACATATTGAATATAAAGAGTGTTTTCCACATGGAGAAAAAAATATTAAAGTTTGATTCTTTATTATTTATTGGTGGAGAGAATTTAAATCTTATTGTAAAGCGAAACCGCAATTGATGAGTTGGAAATAGGAAAAAACACAAAAAAAATATGAAAAAGCATTGCCACAATAAGATCCTGAATTAACCTCCTCGGATGGGGTGACATGTGTGGGACACATGGGAGGAGGCATTGTCGTTGTCCCATCCCAAATTAACCTCCTCATATGGGGCGACATGTGCGAGACACATGGGAGGAGGTATTGTCGTTGTCCCATCTGTTGATACAATGGGTGGATGTGGCAACACCTCCCCCCTTGATCACTCAATAGCACATCACGTCAACCTTGAAAAATATGCTCCTTTAACCCATGCTCATTTTGTCGAGATTGCACACGAGAAATCATTTAATGCTTGAATTCTCAGCACTCAGGATCAAGGGTGTTTAACTTCTCTGGTCCTTGCCAATCATCGGTCACATGTTAGGCGAAGCTTATGATGCATATTGGTATTTCACAAAGGCAGAGCATTATAGAAATAAACAAAGCCACCTCCAGACGAACGAATTACAATAATCCTTATTGTTTTGTGAGCTCAGTCTGATGGATTTGGGTAATAACAACAACATTGGGCTTCATTTGGCAGCTCAAGCTTTAGGTATTATTTGTTTCAAGCTTCGACCACTTGTTATTTCTTATTCTAGTTGCTCACCTTTCTTTCTTATCTGGAAGTCTCTCTAGGATTCTAAAGTTGTTTCCTATTGTCGTTGTTGGTTCTCTCATTCCTGTTAGGCTAGCCCTCCTCTATGGCTTCAGGCCTTCCTAGCCTTTCCCCCAAGTCACATTTCAAAGTTGACTTCTCTCTCGCCTCCTTTAACTCCATTTGTGTCATATCCTTAAGCTGCCCCTCCTCGTCATCCTCCCTCATCATTGTCATCCCACCGTCATCCTTGGCTTCCTCACCACCCAACATGCTATCCTCTACCCCTCCCCTCAACTTGCCTCCCCTCTTTAGCTTTGATTTACAATCCACAACAATGTAGTTGTGTCAAGCAGGGTGCTACCTATTACCCAGAAATGGGTTGTTTTCGGGCTTAGCAAAGGGCATAAAGCTCCACCCCATGCTTTTGTGCCCATATTTCTCCTCAGATCCAAGAAATGATTGCTAATGCATAGCAAGAATTGTTGATGAACGCCATTACCTGATGAATTGCTAAAGGATACAGCGGATTGGGTTCCTAATACAAGTCACTCACGAGGCTACTTCAATTACTGCATGCACATTGTTGACCTATATTGGCATCTAAAAGCATTGTTAGGTAGTGTGTTGATAGGCTGGAATGAGACTCGGGAAGAGATCCTCCTCTAGTTGGATGAACTTTGGGTGCTCTCGTGCTTTAAATACTACAGACTCGGTAATATCAAGGATCAACTAGGACTATTTCTTGCACCAGGCTGCTCACTAGATGACATCAAGGACCCTATCTGGTTGAAGCCTCCACTTCTGACAAATCTTAAATAAACTCTTGGTAAACTATTTTTTATCTTTCCTAGTCTTAATTTTTCTAGTTTAATGATGAAGAATGGCCCAAGTGGCCCAATCTCGATATTTGTCTTTCTTTTATTTTGGTACAATCTCTTCATTTTTTTTTTGGAAACTGCAATTATGTGTTTGATCCCATTTCCCTAACAACAAACCAACACAAAACTATGGGATTTTCAAGTAGATTTTGTTTAGATGAATGGAAAAGTAACTCCAAAAAAAACCAAATTAACCAACCTATTATAAAACAAATAAATAAATTTGAAAATGATAAGAAAAAAATAATAATTTACTCATGTAAAAATTTGGAGCTTTGTGCAAAATATTTGGTAAAGGCACAAAATAATGCTAAGTTAAAGGAAAATTGATTGCTATATATCCTTCAGGAGGAATGTATGATAATATGATAATATTAATGTATGGTTCAATTTTGGACATAGAATATTTGTAGAGCCCTTGTATGTGTGAGAGAGGGAAGGTGTTTTCCTTCTTTAATGTTAATTTATCTTCACCAAAGAAACAAGCTTAAGCATGTTTTACATACCAAGCCGGTTTAAGTGGACTATGATACTTTATCTATTCAGTTTACATCTTATATGAATTAAGTGTTGATTTGATGTGAGACACAAAATTTTAGAGTGGGCAAAAAATTATTTACAATGCGCCCTTTTTCGATGATTTTTTCACAGGTTTATGGTTTTGGTAGTTGCAGTCTCACCACCTCAAAAAAATGCAATCTATGCAAAAGATTGTTCAAAAGCATAAATTTATGAGATAGGCCTCTTCTAGTCCACCCAAAAAGGTTGTTAGGCTCTCCCCAACACTATATGTAAATATCATTGAGCCTTTTTCTATTTCATACATAATAAAATAGTACAAACCTTATCAAAGGTATTCCTCTCCCAAATTCGAATGGAAATTTGCTAGTAAATGAACACTTTGTGGATGACTCTTTTCTAGTCATCATTGAAGAGAAGAAAACTCAAGACAATATTATGAAATACCTACAAATTTCTATGAAGCCTCCAAGTTAAAATTTTAAATGGAAAAAACTCAATGTTATTTTCACAGTCTAAAGAATGTCATTTGATAGCTAGTTCAACACTAGGCATGGTTATAACTAGACTAGTTGTATAAATTACTTAGAATTCCCTTTACCTTCAAAGCCTCCCCTTTACTTGGAATTAGTTGTATAAATTTATCTCTCATAGAAAAATTTCAAATTTGTAAGAAGGTGTGGGTTATTATTCATGTGTACTACTTATCATGTTAGGTGCCTTTTGCTAAAAACTATTCAAAATTAGAAGATTTTTTTTTAATGTGTTAGCTCTAATGTAGAATAGAGTTTTTATAGAGTTGAAGAAGCTTTTATTGCATCCCAACTAGAAAGGAGGAATACAAATTTTGGCCACCAGTACAAAAGCTCAAGTTCTCTATGCCAAATGGATTAGTGGAGAATTAGAAAGAAACAAGGCTTGGATAGCCTACTTAAGGATTGCATTACCTTAGGGACCTGTTGGGTGTGGATATACCTTCGTTTCATATTAATGTCCATGTGTATTGGGCATAATTTGATATGTTATATAATTAACTTTGACTTTATAAAAACAAGCTGACATAAAGGGAAATTAATCAAAGTTGACCTTGTCCAGCAACCTCAAGCTATAAATAGGTGTAATAATAAGAAAGCTAGATTACACTCAATTAATGGTTGAGGCTATGAATTATATGCTTGGTGTCTAGGGGATCAATATATCTTATGCGAATAATTCTATTAGTTGAGATAAGCATTGTTAGGATTCTACCCTAAACTCCTTAATTTAGGCTATCGAGGAGTGATCTATAAGCTATCGTGGATATTCCACTGGACAGTTTGTCACAACAGATCTTATAATAATATTTTCAAATTTTACATTATTACAATTTTATTTAATTTCTAGATCTATAGATTTTATTGTAATTAGTGCATGCATGTGAATGGAAATTATACATAAAATAAGAGAATGATAAAATAAGCTCACACGCACATAAAACAGAAGATATGCTCTTTAGGAAACCCTTTCGGGAGAAAACCCCGCTGGAAGGTGAGGTCGCTTCACTCTCTTTCTCTATCTGGAAATATGGCTACAGGTAAAAAGAAGAAATGCCTTTGGCTCGTGGGCTGCTATAGTGCATAGATACTCTTTATGTGATTTACCTCCTACCTCTCCTGGCTATCTTTGCTCAACTATGGAACAAAATGCTCTTGAAAGAATGGAATGCCTCTTCCTCGTAGTGGCCTAGTTATAACACAACCCAATAGCCTACTAGTGGTTAATTTTGACTACATCAACTCTTAACTAGAGTTACAATATAGACTCTTCTAGAGTCTTTTACATCACAAACACGTGGCTAGCCCCTTTTCCATGGATAATGGGGGCTGGCATGGCGTCCTCCTGAACTATAGGTGTGAAAACAGGAAGGTCAACTTTTGAGTGGCATAACTTTTGCATACGGACTCTGATTGGCACGCTTCTTGTGTCGTTGGAAAGGTCTCTATGTGTAGAATAACATAAAAAGGTGTGTTCAAGAGTGGCCAGGTTTTACCCCCAAAAACCGTCATTTGATGCCTCAAAACACTCTCAGAAGGTTTCAGACCTTGTTTCACCAAACTGGGTCCCACCGGTAAAAACGGTCCTGTGAGCTAATTCCTCCACTCTTTCCACCCCAAATGCATCGAGATGGATGAAAAACAATATAATGATCCAATTCAGATCACACCTCCCCATTTTGGGAGGTTTTTAGTCCCCAAAAGCTTTTATTAAATGAGGTGAGGAAATTTCTCCTCCACCTTCTCTCTGGTGTACCATTTAGCTTTGCCTGGAAGTTGTCCCTTCAACCCAATCTGCCAAAGGTCATGTTGCATATGTCTTGTAGTTTTGGACCTCTTCTGCAAAACTATATCTTCTGTCAACTTTGCCTGAGCGTCTAGTGCCAAATCCTCCACAGAAGGTAGGACATGTTCCTCTTCCTGATCTAGCATGGAAGGCTCATAGAGTTTCAAATTCTCTACATTCACAACTAAGTAAATGCGCATATATGGTGGTAAACTGAGTTTGTCAACATTACCACCCACCTTTTCCAGTATCTCAAAGGGACTATACCTCGAAGCCTTGATTTTATTACCAGGCCCCTTCAGCCTCTCCTTGTTCAACTGTAGCCATACTTTGTCTCCCATCTTGAATGATTTCTTTGTTTTGTGTTGATCATGCCTGGCCTTATATTTCTCCTACGACTTCTGCAGTGTTTCTTGTACCTATAGATGGATCTGCGTGATCTTCTTTATAAATTTTTCAACCTATAAAGCATCTCTTGTGATATCTTCCCTCACTCCTTGTTGCCCATATGCAATATCCAAAGGTGAAGGTGGAAAATATCCAAAACAAGTCTCAAATGGGGAATTTCTTGTAGAGGTGTGGATTGCTCTATTATAAGAATGTTGTATATATACCAGATTTTCATCCCAAGTCTTCATATGATTTTGGTTATATTCCCTCAGAAGCTGCACCAAAGTCTTGTTGACTACTTCTGTCTGCCCATCTGTTTGTGGATGGAATGTTGTAGATCTCTTTAAATTTGTGTCTGTATTCTCCCACAATGTAGTCCAGAATGCATTGAGAAACTCAAATGATGTTCCTTGGTATCCAAAAGTGCACCCAGACCTATCCAAAGAACAAGTTTGTTGCTTCTTGTCCATTGATTGTCTTTTTACAGGGCATCAGAACACACATCTTGTTGAACCTGTCAACCACCACAAACAGGTAGTCATGTCCCTTCCTGGTTGTTGGTAAACCTCCCACAAAGTCCATGGAAATAATTTCCAAAGGATGAGTAAGTACAGGTAAGGGATGATACAGACCCTATTTCCTGTTGCTAGGCTTGTTGGTACAACAAAGAATGCATCCTCTTATGAACCTAGCTACCTGCTCTTGCATATTGGGCCAATACACATACCTTTGTAAGTTAGCCACAGTCTTCCTTACACTAAAGTGCCCTGCAGCCTTGGAGGTATGAGCCTCTCTAATCAGTTGTAAACGCTCAACTTTAGGAACACTTAGCTTATCCAACATGTAGATTAACCCATCTTGGAGATGGTAGTCAACAGTGTTGTCACCATCGTTCACACGACTCTAACTTTGCAACTGCTAATACACCTCCTTGAAGTCCTCATATTTTGAATATTCCTCTTTGTATGTATCATGGGTGAATGGCTCCATGTGCACAAGAGTACCTGAAGTTGTAATCTTTGATTTGGGTGGCCTTGGAAGCCTATCAAAAAACTTGCTTGTGTTTCCCTTCTTATACTTGATCACCAAATGAAATTGTTGTAAAATCCCCAGCCATTTGTAATGCATGGTCTGTTGTAGCTTACTTTGGGCCTGCAAGTACTACAATGGCTAGTGATTTTTGTGATTACTGTCTCCTTTCCTATCAGATAGTGCTTCCACTTCTTCACAGCTTGCACCATGGCATAGAGCTCCTTATCATAGGTAGGGTAGTTAAGAACTACCCCATGAAAAACTTCAGAATGGTAACATACAAGCCTTGCTCCCTGCATCAAGACAGCTTCCATAGCATATCCACTCGCATATGTATCCACTTCGAAAGGTCGATGCAAGTTTAGTAATGCCAGAACTGGTGCTTGACTGATCTTCTTCTTTAACTCCTCGAAATCCCTTTGCTGACCTTTTCCCCACTGGAAACTCTTGCCACTTGCTATTATGGCATGGAGTGGTGTTGCTACCACTGAAAACGAGGCTATGAATTTCCTCAAGTACTATATTGCCCCAATGAAACTCCTGACCTCAAAAACATTAATAGGCACCGACCATTTCATGATGGCCTCCATCTTGGAAGGATCTATCTTCAGCTCTCCTCCACCAATCACATACCCCAAATACACCAAGGACCGTTGTGCAAACTCACACTTCTTGATATTTTCTAACAGCTGGTGCTTCTTCAATGTCTCCATCACCTGCGTCAAATGTGAAATATGCTCCTCCCATGTTAGCACTATATACCAGTATATCATCCAAATAGAAAATAACAAATGAATCTATAAAAGGGCGCAGTACATATTTCATTAATCTCATAAATGTGGTTGGTGCATTAGATAGGTCAAATAGCATAACTAACCACTCATACAAACCTTGCCTGGTTTTGAAGGTGGCCTTCCATGTATCTTCTTCTTTTACTCGAACCTAGTGATATCCAGACTTCAAGTCCAACTTAGTGAAATACTTTTCTTATTGCAACTAATCTAGAAGATTGTATATCCTTGGCGAGGGGTATTTGTTCTTGAGTGTGATTTTATTCAATTTCTTGTAATCTATACACATCTGCCAAGTCCTATCCTTCTTTGGCACAATGATGATGGATGACCCACATGGTGATGTACTCGGTCGAATGACACCTTGTTCTAACAGCTGCTGCAACTGTTTCTTCACCTCACTTGCTTCTATAACAGACTGTATGTACAACCCATTATTTGGCAATGGGGACTCTCGTAATAGTTGGATCTCATACCCCACTTCTCTCTTAGGTGGTAACCTTATAGGCTCTCGGAACACATCCTTGTATGCCTGTAACAACTCCTCCAATTGTTGTTTATGTTTCTTAGTATACCCCTCTAGGGATGCCTTGCCTCTTATTGACTCCTCTTCAAACATACTTTCTCTTAAAAACAATAAAACATACTTCTTGCTTGAATTGATCAATTTCTTGGCTTGGTTGGCACTTACTAGTGAAAGTTTCGACTTGCCTTTGTGCGCATTGACGATGAATGATTTTCCATCCTTTATGAGCTACTGCTAGTTATCTCTCATGAATATTGCATCACGCATGTACATGTATGGACTCCCAAACACAACTCCACATACGTCAAGGGGAACCACATCTAGATCTACTTCATCAATAAAATCAGCATTGATAGCAAATCTAATTTTGCAATGTTTTGTTGCCTTCAGCTCTTAATCCTTATTTACCCATCCCAGTGGATATGGGTTTGGATGATCACAAACTTCCGGTCCCAACTTCTTGACCAGCTTTGTTGCAATGAGATTCACTTGCGATCCTGAGTCAAACAAAGCATCAACCTTTGTCTTCTTGACCTGTATCTTTATATGGAAGGGTTTGGTCATTTCTTTCTCTTCATGTTACTTAAGCCTACTCAGATTCACCTCCTTCTGCACTGATGTACAAACAATCTTCTCATCCACGTCAAAGTTGCTTTCAGCTTGGTTGCTCGAATCAGTGGCTATGAGATTCTTCTTATTATTATATTTCTTCTTGTTCTTTGGATTTAGCTCTAGATGCAACTTCCAACACGTCTCCTTTGTATGGCCGTCAATGTTGCAGTGATTGTTAGGATCTTTGCATTGGTGTGTTGTGTTTGTCGTCTTTTTATCTTTCCCCCCTTTTTTCTTCTTCTTCCCCTCCTTAGAAGCTTCTTGTTGTTCCGTCTGCTTCGATCTACTTGATTGCACTCTTTTCAGGCCTATGTTCTCAAGGTATTATGCCTATACATAAGCCTCGTCCACCGATTTGGGCTTGAACAACATCACTTTCTCACGCAGATGGCAGTGTAGACCCCCCAAATACTCGAGGAGTACATCTGAGTTCTTTGGAGAGATTCCCAACATTATAGCCATCTTTTTGAATTCTATGGTGTACTCCTGCATGCATTGGCCCGTTTGTGCTTGAAGTCATGCCACCATATCCACTAGTCCTCCACGTACCCAATGGGATAAAACTATGACTTAATGAGGGTTTTGAAATCCTCCCACTTAGTCACTGTAGGTTCTCCCTCCAACCTCAGGGTTTCCGTGTGGCTCTCCCACCAATTCAGTGCATGACCCTCTAATTTCAACTACGCGAATGAGATCTTTAGCCCTTCCTCTATCTGATGGACGTTGAAATAAACTTCTAGTTGTTGCAACCAATGGTTCAAATTCAGAGTGTCGATCTCACCACGTTATGACTTGAGATCGAATTTTGCTTCCATTTTGAATAGGGATTGATTCTCTGCACTCAAACTGGGTTGATGTTTTCTAGGTTCATTCTTCCACTAGTTCTCTGTGTCTTCCCGATCTCCTGATCCCCCTTATGATTTGTCTTGTGAATTCGAACCCCCATATTCTCCAAATATCCCCATATTATTGCTTAGGGCCTCCATGAGGAGGCTCACATTACAATTTATATCCGCGACTTGTTGTTCGAGCTGCGAGAACCTCACCTCTGCAGGATCACAAGGTTTGTTTACAAATTTGTCTCCCATGATTAGGGTTTTACGATTTTCAGCCCCTCCGATCTAGATCCCTGCAATCTCCACAAATACCCAAGAAACTTGTTCTGATACCAAATGATCTATAAATTTTCATGTATATCCCATTGAACAGTTTGTCACAACATATCTGATAATAATATATTCAAATATTCAAATTTTACACTATTGTAGTTTTAATTAATTTCTAGATCTATATATTTTACTATAATTAGTGCATGTATGTGAATGGAAATTATACAGAAAAGTAGAACGACAAAATAAGCTCACACACACATAAAACACAAGATATGCTCTGAGGGAAATCCTTTCGGGAGAAAACCCCGTTGGAAGGTGAGGTCGCTTCGCTCTCTTTCTCTGTTTGGAAATATGGTTGCAGGTACAAAGAAGTAATGCATGTGGCCCATGGGTTGCTATAGTGCATAGATCCTCTATGTGTTCTCTACCTCCTATCTCTCCTAGCTATCTTTTCTTGACTATGGAACAAAATTCTCTCGAAAGAATGCACTGCCTCTTCCTCCTAGTGGATCGGTTATAACATAGCCCGCTACTAGTGGTTAATTTTGACTACATAAACTCTTAACTAGAGTTACAAAATAGACTCTTCTAGAGTCTTTTACATCACAAACACATGGCTAGCCCCATTTCCATGGATAATGGGGGTTGACGCAGCATCCTCCCAAACTATAGGTGTGAAAACAGGAGGGTCAACTTCTGAGTGGCGTAGCTTTTGCATACAGACTTCGATTGACACGCTTCTTGTGTCATTGGAAAGGTATCTATGTGTACAATAGCATGAAAAGGTGCTACCCAAAAGCAACAAACTTTTACCCCAAAAACGTTGTTTGATGCCTCAAAACGCTCTCGAAAGGTTTCAGACCCCGTTTCGCCAAGCTAGGTCCCACCGGTAAAAACGGTCCCGTGAGTTGATTCCTTCACTTTTTCCACTCCAAATGCATCGAGATGGATGGGAAATAATATAATTATCCAATTCGGATCAAGGAGTTAGTTAATTATTGTATGCAACCTTCCTAGTTGAAAAAGGCCCATTAGATAATAATGAATAGTTATTTTATGTAAAAGGATCCACGTTATAAGGCCCACTCTATAGTTGGTACCCATTAATGAGGGGACCACAAGTAGTTAGGATTTTTGTTATGGAAGTTTTATTTAAAGAGATATGAGACTTTTAAATGTTTGTCTTTGTTGTGTATTTGGAGCTTTTCTTAGTGAAATGTCGCCCCACCTTAAGAGCTATGTGAACAATATGTTCTTATTCACATTATCAATTTACAAAGATACCTTATAGATTTTATCCCATTATCACTTGTTTCTAATTAATCTACAAATATAGTATCTATATATCATGTTATGTTTGAATTTTCAATGGTCTAGGAACACTACAAGTGGTAGCAAAACTCTTTCTTAAGCCAACATGCCTTTAAATTTTAATATATATCTTTTTGGCTAGAGACATGTTCCATAATCTTTAAAAAGCACAGTGACTTGTCATTTAGTGGATAAAACTATAGTTGGGGAAGAATACATGTAAGAAAAAAAGTGGGATCATATTATGGAAAGCCTTCTTAACACCCCCATAAGTAGTATCACATCAAACACCATCTACATATGGAATTTCACTTCCATTACCTTCGAGTATATTGAAAGTTCCCTATATATGCCTTAGATGAACCCTAAATGAATAGATCAATCATCTTGTTCCTACAGTACACCAAGAAAAACACTTAAGCAGATTACTCTCTAGTACTTGGGTAATCATGTCATACAATGAAGGGCAGGGTTGAGCCACTTGAATTTGTACCTTGAGATTTTGGGCCTAGCACTACTACTAGACTTCACAAGCATATCAAATATATATATCAACTAACATTCCTATGTCTCTAAAACCCTACAAACCATATCATCTGCATTCAACCAACATAATTCCTACATCTTTGCATCCAAAAGGAATTTGAAGATTGTCGTTACAATAATAATTAGAGAATAGTACTTGTTAGCCTTGTGGGCAAACGGTCCAAAAATGGATCCAAGTATGCCCTTTAAAGTCTCCATAATCCAACATAATCATGCCAAAGGATCCAAATTTGCTCTTAAAATCTTCAAAATTTTCACTAAGATCATCCAAGGAGCAAATCCATCACATGTCGAGAGCCATTGGAAGGACAAAAATGCACTATCGGGAGGCTAAAACACTTCAAAAACCATGAAAACCCATTGTTGCAGGCTTAAGACCTAAGAATGCACAACTGTCGTTAGATCTAGCCGATCAGCGACCCAGATCTCAGCGGTTAAATCGCAAATCGGCAGTCCAGGCAGTGGAAATCGACGTTGGACACCGCTGAACAGCGATCGCGGATGATCAGATCGGCGGGTCGCAATCGGCGGAGGCGAGTCAGTGTTATTGGCACAGACCAGGGGGAAGTTGCGACTGTGATCGACGATTAAACGTGGATCGTCGATCACGCGCGCGGATCGACGACCCACGTTACATCGCCGGATTGCTATCGACAGAAAGCAAGGTGGCACAGATTTTACACACATATGGATGCGACTTGCGATAGTGATTAAACTCGTACCCAATGGGATTCGTAATGATATTACATAATTTTTCAAATTTTCCCAAGGCCGTTTTCAATGCATTTTTAATGTTGTTTCAACGAAATACAAAGGAACCTCGGCTAGCGCTGTAGCGATGAAGCCCGGACCCGAAAGGGTCTGGGAAGTGAAATATATATATTTTGAAGTCCGCTGAAGGCAATCTTTCATGTTTTCCAGTGTTTTTCACGAATTGCCAAATACAAATGGAGGCGAGGGAACCGGCCGGCTGGGATATGCAATAGCAACCCCCAGGGCGGACCCGATAAAGGAATTAATCATTTTTCAGGACTGTTGAAGTCTGAAAGGACAGAGAAGGTGGGATTTAGCAGTGATGGCTGTGTTTTTTATTTAAAACAGAAATATACATTGTTTTCAACAAAGGTCCACCACAGGGGCAACGCTATTCTACTATAACACAAGAATGCATTGTTAAATCATTGGAAGGGCCACAACACGCTGCAACCCAAATCAAACAAGATCAGGAAGCATCAATAGCACAGACAACGTAACAACCACACCAACAAACGTTATGGAGCATCTCTGGCATAGAAAAACTCCCAGACAGCGCAGCAACTACCCAAAATATCTGAATGCGGTTATTCCTCTGTTAGAAGAGGAAAACCTCCGAGCCATGCTTGCCCATAGATGGAATCAAACAGTTAAGGGACAGATCAAACAAATTAAGACTCTGAGCCTCTTAGAGCTCAGGAGCATTGTAAACAGGCTATAAATAGCTGTTAGTAAGATGTAATACGGGTTCAACTTTTGGAGATTATTCCTCCTCTGTTTATTCAAGCTTCTCATCTGCATTCTTTAGTAATACATGATTCTTTTGTTGTTATATGTTCAATGTCCATTTCTCTTCTGTTCTATGCTTGCACTTGAAAAATTTGTTTAGGTTTTATTTTTGTTTAAGGTCAGATAACTGTCGTCTTATCTCTACTTTGATATATTAGAATTGCAAGCTTCTTTGCTACCTGTAGCTGGCCATTTATAGGTGTTATTATATATGCATCTGCTAGTATAGTCAGTAAGTTCATTTGCTGCCTGTAGCTAGCCATTCATATATGTTCATATATGCAATCTGCTGGTACTGTCAGTATTCTCCATCTATCCATTAAATCTACAAACTATTGAGCATTTGTGGTCTAAAGCCTTGTGTTTTTTAGGATGTTCATGCATGTCTTGAGTGAGAATAGAGTTGAAATGGTTATCTAACTTGATCCAAACCATCATTTATTCCAATAGTTCAGAGAACAATATTGAAGATTACATGTTACCAAGCATCTCCAATCTACAACCTAGGAGAGTTTCCTGGAGTGATAATATAATTGGCGTTGTTGCCGGGGAAAGGAAACTAAAGCTCAGCTTCCCTGGGAAATGACATAGATCCAACTTTGATGATAGACAAAGTCTGGGCACATTTCTGGTTGCAATCATCTATCTAGCAACTCTACTGGAGGTCGGACCTCTTGGCAACTCCACTTCATAGTTCTGGCTCAGTTTGTGAGGCATACTCGGAGAAATCCTCAGAAGCTACAAGCTGACCTAGTGCCTGACCCTGAAAAAATCATCAAAGAGAGAAAGGTACTGTAGAAAGGACCATCAGGTTCAGGTAAACCTAAACAATCTTCTATATCTCTTCAAGAAAGGCTTGTAATATAACAAATACATGTTGAGAGTATAGCATCTAATACTAGCAGTGAAGAAAAACTCTCAGAGATTCATAAAGCTCCTTGTTCTTTATGTTCTCCTTTTTCTTTAAGCCCAAAGGAAACCTCACCTCCTATCCATCATACTCCTTTAGTCATGTCAGTCACTCCTTAGCCCTCTATCATTTAGACTGCCAGTAATCTTGTACCCACCACAGCCATGGCAGGTCCACAAGCACCTACCAAAATGGAGAGAATCATAGTTGCTAGCTATGGACCTCTAATATTGCCCACTCCTTTGAATGCTATGCCTATTGGAGAGTATCAGAAGTATATGCCTAAGTTCACTAGAACTGAAGGTGTTTCAGCTGAAGAACATCTTGAGTCATTCTATAGCTATTTTGATAATTTGGACATTAGTGAAGATGATGTATGGATGAGAGTCTTTGTCCAAAGCCTAGATGGAGAGGCTAGAAAATGGTTTAGGGAACTGACCCCAGCATCTATAGCAGATATTGAGGCCTTAGATGATGCATTCCTAAAGCATTGGGGGGATAAGAAGGATCTCCTTTACTACCACACTGAGTTTGGGAACTTACAGAGGGAAAATGGTGAGCTGTTGTCTGATTTCAATAAGAAATTTAACCGCACGTATAACAAGATACCAGCTGAAGTAAAACCCACCGCTACCCCTGCTAGACTCATTTATGCCAATGCCTTTGATTTTGACTTCTGTTTACTGCTGAGGGAGAGGCGATGTGCTTCTTTGGCTGATATGCAAGTTGCGGCTCTGGAAGTAGAATCAAACATCATGGCTGTAGAAAAGCTCAAAGTTAATATTGATAGAAGAAGACAAAGGGGCGAGCCTTCATCATCTTCAGATCCCAAGATTGATAAAATGGCCAAGATGATAGAGTCAATAGCCTCTGAAGTTTCCAAATTAAGGGTTGAGCAGCATTCTGGGAAAGGAAGGATTCCTAATACCTTTGCTCCTCCAAATCCAAATCCATATAGAAGAGCAAATGAGCAATTGCAGATTTTGCAAAGAAACAAAGATGCCAATGAAGACCAAAGGGTGAAGACCCCTCTTCAAAATGTAGTCATGGAGGAAGAGCACTTTGAAGAGGATGATGAGATCCATTGTATGGAAGACAAAGGCAACGCCACCTTTTTAACCAAAGTTGCCTATGAGAAGTCATTATTCAATGACTAGATCAGCCAAGAATGGGATGGTGAAGTTTCTCTACAAACTGTAGATCAACACCAATATAATCTGAGGTCTATGATGAACAATGTCAAAGAAACTCCTGTTCATAAAGCTGTTGTCCCTACATAACAACAAGCCAATAAGCAGAAGCAACCAGCAGTTGATCCTATCATCCTCAAAGCTCCAGCCATAGAGGCAAGAGGCCTTGACAAGTGCCCTTCTTCTTTCGGTTTTCAATTAGAAATCCAGAAGCCAAGAATACCTATGCCCCTGATTGACCCAGTGAAGAATGAGTCCTTCAAAGCATCCATCCTTGAGGATCTTGAGCCTAAAGCAATCCAAGCCTCCACTGACTATGTAAATTTGCAAGATGACCAACTAGTTATTATTCTCAACCCAATCATTGAAAATTGTGAAGACAGCTCCCCATCATTCTATGTTTCTCTGTCTATTCATGATGAAATCCTTCATAATTGTCTTCCGGACGCTGGAGCCAACCATAATCCAATGCCCAAGGTTGTCATGGATAAGCTCGGTCTTGACATTACCAAGCCTTATCAGTTGGCCTCTAGGCAACTTAAAAGACCAATTTGCCAGATCACAGAGGAAGAAGGCTCACAGATTTGGGACATGTTCTTTAATAGGGCTTGCTCTAAGGAAGCTACAGGAACAGGTGAAGTCCTTGTGTCCCCCACACAAGAATGCATTGATTCATCCTTCATATTAACTTTTCAGGTCACAAATGACACAAAAGAGTATGGAGCAGACCTTATCATTCAGCAAGTATACAAAACCTTCCAAGAAAAACATCCAAGGCTGAAAGCATACAAAGATGAGGTGAAATATAGACCATCTCTGCCTAATAATACCGAATGCTGGAAAGTTTTTGAAGTAAAGGATCAAATCAATAGGCTTTTGCAAGTCTTTGATAAATTTGTTGATATGCACATTGACCAAGACAAAGAAACCTTTCATAGAAAGGTAAAAAGGGTCAAGTTTCAGTTTAATGGCTATTTTCTTAAAAGGAATGCTTTAAAGGAAGGAGGATATGTTTTTGATGGCCAATTCAATGGGCTGTTCTTTGAACTTTATTTTAGTTAAGGCTCTCAAGCCTTAATATTGTAAATATGTTGTTTTCAAGTTTTATTTCATGCTAAATAGACTCCATGCCTAATGCAACACTAGGAGGAAGACTTGATCTTATTTTTATAGGAAAGGCATTGTTCTGTAGTTCTTGAAACCTCACAGGGAGGCTTTCATCCCTAGAAGGAGCCAGTGTTAGCCTTGTGGGCAAACGGTCCAAAAATGGATACAAGTATGCTCTTTAAATTCTCCATAAGCCAACATGATCATGCCAAAGGATCCAAATTTGCTCTTAAAATCTTCACTAAGATCATCCAAGGAGAAAAACCATCACATGCCGAGAGCCCTTGGAAGGGAAAAAATGCACTATCGGGAGGCTAAAACACTTCAAAAACCATGAAAAACCATTGTTGCAGGCTTAAGACCCAAGAATGCACAACTGTCGTTAGATCTGGCCAATCAACGACCCAGATCTAAGCAGCTAAATCACAAATCGGCGGTCGCAGGCAGTGGAAATTAGCGTTGGACATCACCGATTTGCGATTGCGGATGATCGGATCGGCGGGTCGCAATCGGCAGAGGTGAGTTGGCGTTATCAGCACAGACTAGGGGGAAGTTGCGACTGTGATCGACGATTAAACGTGGACTGTCGATCGCACGGGCAGATCGACGGCCCACGTTACATCGCCGAATCTCTATCGGCGGAAACCAAGGTGGTGCAGATTTTACACACATATGGATGCGACTTGCGATAGCGATTAAATCCAAACTCGATGGGATTCACAATGATATTACATAATTTTTCAAATCTGCCCAAGGCCGTTTTCAATGCATTTTTAATGTACTTTCGTTGTTTCAACGAAATACAAAGGAACCTTGGCCAGCACCGATAGCGATGAAGCCCAGACCTGAAAGGGTCTGGGAAGTGAAATATATATATTTTGAAGTCCGCTGAAGGCAATCTTTCATGTTTTCCAGCATTTTTCACGAATTGCCAAATACAAAGGGAAGCGAGGGAACTGGTTGGCTGCGATATGCGACAGTAACCCCCAGGGTGGACCCGATAAAGGAATTAATCATTTTTCAGGATTGTTGAAGTCCGAAAGGATAGAGAAGGCGAGATTTAGCAGTGATGGCTGTGTTTTCTATTTAAAACAGAAATATACATTGTTTTCAACAAAGGTCCACCACAGGGGCAGCGCTGTTCTACTATAACAGAAGCATGCATTGTTAAATCATTGGAAGGGCCACAACACGCTGCAACCTGAATCAAACAAGATCAGGGAGCATCAACAACACAGACAGCGCAATAGCCACAACAACAAATGTTATGGAGCATCTCTGGCATAGAAAAACTCCCAGACAGCGCAGCAACTACCCAAAATATCTGAATGTGGTTATTCCTCTGTTAGAAGAGGAAAACCTCCGAGCCATGCTTGCCCATAGAGGGAATCAAACAATTAAGGGACAGATCAGACAGATTAAGACTCCGAGCCTCTTAGAGCTCAGGAGCATTGTAAACAGGCTATAAATAGCTGTTAGTAAGATGTAATACGGGTTCAACTTTTGGAGATTATTCCTCCTCTGTTTATTCAAGCTTCTCATCTGCATTCTTTAGTAATACAATATTCTTTTGTTGTTATATGTTCAATGTCCATTTCTTTTCTGTTCTATGCTTGCACTTGAACAATTTGTTTAGGTTTTATTTTTGTTTAAGGCCAGATAACTGTCGTCTTATCTCTGCTTTGATATATTAGAATTGCAAGCTTCTTTGCTACCTGTAGCTGGCCATTTATAGGTGTTATTATATATGCATCTGCTAGTATAGTCAGTAAGTTCATTTGCTGCATGTAGCTAGCCATTCATATATGTTCATATATGCAATCTACTGGTACTGTCAGTATTCTCCATCTATTCATTAAATCTACAAACTATTGAGCATTTGTGGTCTAAAGCCCTGTGTTTTTTAGGATTTTCATGCATTTCTTGAGTGAGAATAGAGCTGAAATGGTTATCTAACTTGATCCAAACCATCATTTATTCCAATAGTTCAGAGAACAATATTGAAGATTACATGTTACCAAGCATCTCCAATCTACAACCTAGGAGAGTTTCCTGGAGTGATAACAATACTCCCATAGGATTATGGGTCCATTCAACATCATTGTGTTAAAATATGACAACAAAATAATTAAAATGAAATGTAAAAACCAAAATTTATTGAGGTAAATATTTGGTCGTTAGACTAACATTGTTGGTTTACAAAATTGATGATTGTTTTGTAACAGTGCCTACTTCATTTTATTACTAAAGCCCGAGAGTTGAAGGGGATGTAAGCCTAATTGTAAATTCCTCTTAATTAATAAATACCTTACCTTGCCCCACGGAGGTTTCTTTGATAAACTGTTAGGGTGTTACCACGTAATATTTCATGTATTTTATGTCATTATTTATTTTTTGTAAATGTTTATACAAACTCTAAAAATCAACAAGTGGTATTATAGCATTGAGTTCACATTGGGACCAAGTTTTGACAAAGATCAATCAAAGGAGTTGTGACCCATCAATTTTTGTAGAGGTCATGTAGAATGTGCACACATAAGGACAAAGCATATATAACACATGGTTTTGATCACTTTCAATCATGGCCATAGTCGCCTAAACCCTAGCCATAGAGGTTGATTATGCTCGAGTGTAGTTTGGTTGACATGTGGAGTGTTTCAACCCACAACACAATAATTTGATCAAAGGGTAGCAAGAGGAATGGATTGGAGGCAAAAAAAAAGGATTTTCGGTTACACAGAGGGAATTCAATCAACCATTAACTGAGTCGATTTTGAAAAAAGGGAGAGTCCATTGTAATTTGAGTTGACTATTATTATAGAGTATAGTGTAGTGTTAAAACCATGCAGTGGAGGTGAGTTTGAGCCCATCATCGTTCTAGAGTGTAGCATAGTGCCAAAGCCATGCAACAAATATGAGTTTCATTCGACCGTTGGTCTAGATTTTAGTGCAGTGTTGAAGGCACGTAGCGGAGGTGAGTTTGAACCACGTGCAAAGGAGATCTAATAGAGGCCCGCATGTAGAGGATATCTAGTTGAGGTCGTCACACAATTAGTGGAGGTGTAGTCATTGGGAAACAAGCCCATGGTAGCAAAGGAAAGCTATCACATGGAGTTGAAAATAACCACAATTTATGAGGTCGAGCAATCGTGGAGCCTGAGGCCTTCCAAAGATTCTAAAGTGTTTGACAGTTGCAGGCTTACCATACCAGAGTTCATATGGATTTTTATCATTGTTTACTTAAACATGGGCTTTGTTAAGTATATCCATGACTCTATGTATTGCTTCTTCCCAGAAGGTGTGAGATGGTCCCGACTCATCAAGCATGGCACGTGCCATTTGTTGAATTGTTTTGTTCATTCTTTCTACCACTTGATGTTGTTGAGGAGTTTTAGCTATGGAAAATTGTCTTTTGATGCCATGCTATTCATAGAAATTGAAAAATTCATCTGATATAAACTCTCCTCCTCTATAAGATCTAAGACATTTAATTTTTATATCCAATTCATTTTCTACTCAAGCCTTGAATATTTAAAAAAATTTAAAAGCCTCATCTTTATACTTTAGTAAACCAACCCAACACATTCTTGTAAAGTCATCAATCAATAACACGATGTATTTTTCACCACGAGTAGACTTCTTTGTCATATCTCCACATAAGTCAGTGTGAACAAGTTCAAGGGGTTTACTTGAAGTACCTTCTTTAGCTTCAAACTGAACTATAGATTGCTTACCAAATTGACATGATTTGCAAATGCTATTTTCAGGTGGAGAAATGTTGGGAAAGTCGTGAACTTCTCCCATCCTGCTTGATTTGTATAATTGAGAAAAGATGAGGTGACCTAACATTTTTGTGCCAAAGCCATCTTTCTTTATATTTGCTCAAAAAACAATGCTCTTTGTTGCCTTTTAGGATATATATATTGCTTGGGGTTCTAGTTCCTTTGACTATGGTCTTACCTGTATCCAAATTTCTTTCCACACAATTCTTTGATCTGAAAATAACATCATGCCCTTGATTGCACATTTGACTAACACTTAACAAGTTATGTTTTATCCCATCAACAAATAATACATTCTCAGAATTGACCTTTTCTTTTAAAAACACTTACCCTTTTCCTTTAATAGTAGCAAGTGAGTTATTACCGAAAGTCACATTCTTTTCTTTCTTAATTTCATTAAAAAAAACAAACTTATCTCTGTCACTTGCCGTATGCTTCAAACACCTATTGTCAATGTACCATAGATTCTCTTGATCTCCTGCATACAATATTAGACCACAATTTTGAGAAGGAGTAATTTTCTTTTTCCATACCTTGGGTGTTATTGTATTTTGTTCATGTTGATAAGATGACTTCATCCTGCTTCTGTATTTAGTTTCTTCATGACCAAATTTATTGCAAGTAGAACATTCAATTTCATTCTTAAGAGGTTAGAAAGTATTATAAGAATATTTGTTTGTCCTGATTATATTTTGTTGCTTTCTTGCTTCTCTAGGCATAATCGTTCTATAAGCAACACAATGAACTGCTTTGTGACCAAATTTGTAACAATTGAAGCATTGACCATTGAAGTAAGAATACTTGAGAGTACAATACCTTCTTGAGTAGCTTGCCCTTTGTTTATGGAAAGGTTGTTTTGCATGAGAAAGATTTAATCCTTCATTCTTTTGTTGAATCCTATAATTTTGACGATTGCTTCCTTTTATTGCATTGATGTAGCTTTTTGTACATGTTTCAAAAGATTTTATAGGTTTTGAAGTTTCACCATCTTGATTTGGATTGTATCCATGACCTGTCTTGAATAGTGGAGAACGCTGAACTTTAATGATTTCTTCTAAAGTTTCAGATCCTTTAGAAAATCTAAGATTTAGAGCTTTTCCTTTCTCAAGTTCCTTTCTTAGACCCACAATTTCAAGTTCTAAGGTTTCACAGTGCTTCTCCCTTTCTTGGATTGGTTTCTTCAAATTTTCTTCTATTAATTTAGCCTCTTCTAGGAAGATCTTCAGCTTAGTTATTTCTTCAACAAGGGTGTTTTCTTTATACATACTAGCTTTTAGAGTATCCATAAATTTATCATCATCATATTTATTTACACATTGTTCTTCAAATGCCATAAGTGATTAACATTATTGATCTGATTCATCATCCTCATTATTGGAATAATTTTCACTATCTTCATGAGTATAAATTTTTTTCTTGCTAGTAGGACATCTTTTAACATTCTTCTTTGAAACATTATTTTCATGATTTTATTTATAGGGACACTTAGTGGCATAATTACCTACTCTTCCACAGGCAAAACATTTAAAAGGAATCTTACCTTTGAACCTACCAGATCCTACTTGGAGCTTCTTCACAAAATTCGCTTCTTCCTCATCTGAAATGTAACCTATTTCCTTATCCTCTTCCTTTTCTTCCCCTTTTTGTGGATTTGAATGTTGCTTCTCTAATACCCAATGTACCCCATTGTCTCATCTCAAAATTTGTCAAGATCCCATGGAGTTGTTCAATAGTGAGATTCTTCAAATCCTGCGTTTCTTCAACGACGGAGACTTGGAATCGAACTTGGGGGTTAGTGATCTAAAAATATTTTTAGCAACAATGGTATCCTTTATTTCGTCACCAAAATTTTTCATTGAGTTAACAATCTCATCTACTCTAAGGAAAAACTTGCAATGCTTTCATCTTCATGCATTCTAAGCATCTCATATTGAATTCTATATGTTTTAAGTTTAACACTTTTTACCTTAGCGTCACCTTCATAGCTTTGGACAAGTGTATCCCATATTGTCTTTACGATGTTCAACTACATGAATTTCACATACTTAGATTTTGCCTAACTACCCAAGATAGCATTTACATCCTTTGCATTGATCTCATATTGTTTCTTCCCTACATCATTTGTGGGAATGGAGGTTGGGTATTGATATCCACCTTCAAAAATTCCTATACATCATCTCCTAGAGCCTACAAATATGCTCTAATTCTGAGTTTCCAAATTACAAAGTTAGTTCCATTAAACAAAGGTGTCCTAATAGAAGATACTCTATCTTGACTGCTCATATTGATAGATCTCCCTTTAAGCGATCAAGATTCTTTTGAGGGACCTACTCTGATTCCAATTGTTCGTAAAAAACTGAGGGGAGGCGGGGGGGAGGGTGAATCAGTGTTTTAATTCATTTCAAACTTTCAATTTCTTATTCAGAATTTTGTACGCTATTGTTCTTCATGCAACTAGTGTATGTACATGAAATCTGTGAATGTAAACGACATATATCTAGTTTACTTAATTTATTATAACATTCATCAGTAAGTTAACTTAACCTTTGCATTATTAATTCATCAACCATCCAACATGCAGTAAAGAATAGATAAGTCACATAACATGAGCAACACACATAGAACACCAAGATTTTAGGTGGAAACCCAATGTGGGAGAAAACCAATGTTGTCTATCTTCTTTCTTATTATAAAATCTTCATTACATTTGATACTGGTGCAAACTCTTACCACTATGCAGGCACCCACTTGAAGGAGGTTACAACCTCTACTCTTTTCCAACACCTACTAGAAGGGAGCTACAATCCCCTGATCTCGTTTACCGATTCCTATGGGAAGGAAGCTCCTACACGCACATTGAAGTTTGTAACACTCAACACCTTGTGGACCTCGTTTCAGAATATTTCATATTGGATCCACCTATCAAACAATCATCAAACAATATGTAGGCCACCTTTCATCATATTTTCAAACTGGATCCATATCAACAATATGCCTAAACCAAATATGCCAAACTGAAATACTGAGTCACAAACACTAAATCACTGTAAACTAACTAAATCTCTAAGAATACATAAGCCAGTAAGTGATCTCCAAAATATATACGCCTCTGTTCTTAAGATAACCTACGTATGTATGTGTTTACTTTGCATAAAACTCGAGTGCATATCTTCAATCACATCATTGTTTAACTGAATCACTGTAACACTAAACCACCCATTGAATCAAATATTGAACCATTCATGGATCCTTGAACCATTCCCAGTCATACTTTTGTAGTATTATAAATGATCAACATTTCAATCCACAACTAAATTAACCCAAACACCACTATCAGATATAGATCTAGACATCATTGACAGACAACAACAAATAGAATAGACATCATGAATTGTAAACAACACTGCGAACCCTGACCAGATCTAACTCAGAATATATACACGGCAATTATTAAGTAGAACAGTGTATATACACACTTAGCATGTGTAACACTCGCGTATATATCCCAACATACTGAAAAACATATCTTAGAATATGTATGCAACTCGATAGAAACAGATCCGCGTATGTACACGACTATTCAGAAGCAAACCAACGTACATATTTTAAATCACTGAGACATACCTTCATTGTAACCACAACTTACATGTCGCAACTTTCACTATCAAATATTCAGATCATAGCATCTATACAACCACAAATCTATCATTGTTAGCCAGATGCATAAATAGATCAATCAAGTGTATTCATTAGTCTTACTACGCTTTCAAATTTATTAGATCTGAACCATCTCCTTGCTCCCTGATGCACATCTGTTTCAAATCAAATCACATATGAATAATTCATTTACTTGCACACTTAACACCTTGATCTCCATCTCCTTATATAGGTTGTTCCTTTGCCAATACCTTAGGTAAATCCTTTGGTAAAGTTGATGGTATTTGTTAACAGGATCAAATAGACATTTCCACCCCAAATAATATGGGAAAATATCATGGTAATGACTCATGGTATCTAGATTTCCATGGTTCAGATTATATACATGACTTTTTCTCACAAGACCTATGGATGTACACGACCCTTATTCACAAGAACCGTGTATATTTTCTCAAACTTTACTTTTTTCATCCATCTGTCACTGAATTGTCATTTTTCTGCCCATAACATCTGTACCAATATGCATGAGTTCCACAGTCATCATATTATCACAATATTGACATCAAGTACATCTTTTTCAAGTAGGTTGCCATCAAGGACAACACATTAACCATAATGCCAAAGCACAAATATGATGGTGGTGAATGTGAGAAAACAATCTCACTAACTAATTCCAACATTTTAGAAAACATACGTCTTGTTTGTGCAGAACATCGATTTTTTTCCAAATACAACAAATTCAAATATGTTGTGTAATCTAGATCTGTTTCCAGCTGGCACAATTGTTGCTATTGTTATTTCAACAACACAAGAATGGATGTAACACGTGTTATAAATCAAAGATGGAAACACCAAAGAGGACAGAGCAATAATAAGCTCATATTTATTTGCATGTTTCAATGATAGTAACTTATTCTCCACCTCTTATATGGTTTACATATATTGTGTTACAAATATTTCATATGTAACAGGTTCAAGTGTATAACAAACTTTTTCCAATTTATCTTTTAATTTAAAAATAATTGCAACAAAATATATTTCTGCTCATATTGCTAAAAAAAATTGTTAAAAAACAAGAAAGAATTTTTTGGCCTTCACAATTAACATTCGTACATCCATTGAAAGCAGAGAAGAAGTAGAAATTCTCATAAGGCTACTTTCTTCACCGACTGGAATATGCACGGTAAACTTTATATATATATATATATATATATATATATATATATGATTTCAAGTTCCTAAACCTCAATTTTCTATATCAATTTTGTAGCATTTACAAGGACTATTGACACCAAAAAGTGCATATACAAATCCCTTTGAAGCTGCATGTGAAAAATGCAGTAATCCAATCACATCTCCCAGAACAATGAATGAAAATATAGTTTATTGTGCTAATTGCAAGCAAAATTGTCCATTTGTCTACTTTTTATCAATTGAATTATATGATATTGGAAAACAACAAGACTACAACATATTGTATTCCTAGAGGTGGAATTGGAAAAAGTGCTTCCTGATTTACAAAAGGTTTCATATCAACAATATTGTGTATACAAATCAACTATTATTTATTAGTTGGCTAGTTTCCATATCTATGGCACATTTACAGTAAACCATCAAAACATGATTACGCACATACAATAATAGTTTTTTTAATTTGCATTGTTAAGTGATGTTTGTAAATATGCAATTAATATTTCGAATTCACCGTGAAACTAATCAGCATTGTGTATTTATTTCGTCTTTCATTAGTTATTAACATTGTATAAATGCATTCCAATGAATTTGTTTTCTTAAGTTACATCTTTTGTATTATGCTATTTACTTATATTATATACACTCCACCAACTCCATAATTTTTACCTTCGCACATGAAACATGCATTGCTTACACATGGAATTTTGCTCTACACATACCTTGCTTGGGCGGTCTTTAACTCATACATGTATTAGAGTTAGCTTTTTCAAGTGGGGAGACTTGTAACAGAGGCCTATAGACATTACAAAATGAGTGAGACTATCATTGTTGACTTTACACTTGGTTTATATATAAATAGCATTGGAAATGTTTTCTAAGTGATATTTATCAAATTTGATAAGTTGTTCCAACTAAATAATTATTGTGAATTTAAACTGAATTTACTTTGTGTTGCATGAATCGAAGTCATAATATACATTAACTTCTTCCAATGTATAAAATATTTTGATTTCTTCATGCTTTTGCAATATTGCAGAAATGGTGAAATGATATTTATCCTTTACTTTCGCACATGCTTTACCTCCGCACATGGTTTATTTTTCCATAGCTTTTTCCTTCACACATGCATTTATTTTTCACAGTCATAAACTCCATACATTCTTCTACCGCACAAAACTTCTCTTCTACACACATTCCCACCTCTGCACACTTCTTCCATCCATCTCCACCTCGCTCATGACTTCTTCCACACATGTACCACTTCACATAATTGCTTTCCTAAATTTGTCCTTTCTCACATACTTTCCTATTGTTAGGTGGATAAATATTGTCTTGCAGAAAAGACAAGATCTCCCTAGACTCAATGATTGAATCTAGTAACAAGCAAACAAACCAGTAAATCTTTCTCTAGGTTCATCTTTATTGAATCATAAATAAGAGTAATGGAGTATAGAATCCATACCTTTTAATCAAAATGCCTGTTGAAGATCCTTGCTATGGTTTGATACAACCTTTCAATGCTCAGAATTTAGACCTGCAAACACACTAACAAACAAAGGATCAAAGGCATATGATATATAAATGATCCAATACAACCTATACTAGTGATCAAGGAGACTAGTACCTAATATCATAACCAATGGACAATGAAAGTAAGCATACAATATATCAAATCCAATGGACAATATAGTGAGAAATAAATACTATTTTGTATTATAATTGAATGAAAAGGAGAGATACAACCTAGCCTTGATGTTGGCAAATCTCCTTCCAATAGTCTCCAATCCTCCCTTAAATGACAAGCTTCCAACCTCAAATTGACAACATAAGTTTACATCAAAAGTCAACCCCTTCCCCTCTAGTCTGTAGTGAATTTATAAGACAAGAGGAGAGGGTTAGAGATCCTCTTTCTAAGGATCAGATCCACAAAGATGGGGATTAGGGTTCCATAATGAGAGGGAATATATTCATGAACCATGGGATGAGGCCCAAATAGGTAGGGGCTCGATTCCTTCTTGTTGGTATAATATTCCCCAACAAAGATTATAGAAATTGCCTTTTATTTTTACCTATGTGAAAAGGTGGTCACACTTTTTAATGGAAAACAACATTACAGGTTGTGCAGAGTACAATGATTGGAACTACATTTCCGCATATAATGGCTAGGAAAAGTTCAACACTGCTTGAAAATAGGTTTTTTAGAAATATAATCGAGGATTCTTGTTGTTTTTAGAATGGTTTTGCTTCCAACATTGTAGAGGATTTCTTGAAAGAGTTCATTGGATAGTTAAAGATCCAGATTTGCGGTCATTTACCTAATGGTGAAAAAATGACGTGTAATAGATTCCCCCCTAAAGTGAAAAGTCAAAAAAGGTGTTTAAGGATTGAAGTGCTTTATCATGCAAAATTTTGTATTTGAGACCAACTAGTTGGAGACCTGAAACAAACAATCAAGGATTACAATAAAATATCATCATATAGTCATCAGTGAGGTAGGAAATCCCATACTCAGAGTACAAGTATCTCAAAGAACAAGTATGAAAATGTATAAATATTCATGTCAATAATAGATTCAGTATGGACACAACCATCAATTATGGATCTATATTTACAATCATGAATATTTAAAAACTCCACATAGCCTGGATGGATGAAACTAGATACAGGGTCTTGGTCTTCATTTCTATTGATCCATAATAAAAATCTAACCATGTGAGTGAATGCCTCGAAGTCGAACATGGTAGAAACCACCTAATGACTGGCCAATGATGTGGACCGTTAACAGGTACGAGAGAAATCACCAATAATGAAAATGGTTCTCAAGGTACTCCAGTACAATCTACGAGATATGAACAAATGTTCTAAAGTCGAGCACCCATATAATTGTTCGATTGAAGGTCAATAATGAGAACCTGTCATCGAAAGCGAGAAACCTGCCATTGAGACATGTAGTCTCGAAGGAACTAAAGGAGGTTTCTAGGTCAACTTCCTAGATATTGAGCTGAAGTCGATAGGAAGCTATCTGTCGCAAGAGATCTTATGACACGAAACTCATGTCAAGTTTTGAAGAACAAATTTGGAGTAATTCAGGACTCGCTTAGGGATGACCGACACGATTGAAGGATATGATTTTCAAGGTAATTTTGACTGAGGCTGGACTTCTCTTGAACATATTGGCAACATGACATTTCGACTTGGCAACATTTCACTCAAAAAATAAGATCAAGAACCATTCTAAAGCTTTTCAATGATGTATGATCAATTGAGGCAAATGGATTTCCCAACCCAGACACAAAAGTGATGGAGTGTCATGTTCAAGAGTGACATACTACCTTTTCACAATACAAAAATAAATGTTTCTTGCCCATTTTCCCCCACCATTACTGACAAGTAACTCTTTAATTTTACACAATCTTGAGGAGGAGAACATATGCTTTTCATGTAAGCTCATACTTCGAATGAGTCCTTCTGCAATATTTTTAATAGAACCTAGGAAGGAGTGGTTTAGTCTCATCATGATTGATGAGTCATATATTGTTTAATTTTACGAGTCTAATATAGGGTTAACTCAACTCCTTTTCATATTTTAAGAGTTTAAAAAGACGAAAAAAGAGAACCCATGCAATTCTTTCAATGTAAAGTTTTAATGAGCCTAGAGAAAGTGAAGCTCAGTGGTTTTCATGTTTAGGGAGTCAGGAGAAAAAGTTAAGTAAACTACAAAATATCCCTTTTCTTAAAATTAGTCTCTCAAGCCTAGAAAAGGGTAAAATAATGTAGGAGATAACTCTTTTAGACATGATCGACTAAAGTATACCGTTTTCGTAACTAGTCTACTTGGTCTGTAAAATGGGTAAACTTAAACCAGTTAGACATCCTTTAATTTACTTTTACGAGTTTAAAAGAAACAAGTGTACTCGGAAATATTTTCATATTCCGAGAGTCATAAAAGAACTTAAAGATAACTCCAAGGTTTCTCTTTCTCGTTAGTTTAAAGAGTCTAAAAAAGTGATAAAAGTATACTCGTCGAAAAATGACCCGTTTAAAAAAAATAAACCTACAATCTGCACACTCAGTTTCAAAATCATAATAATTAGTCAAAAATAGTGGAGAATATTCAAAATATTCAAAATTTTAGAGCTATAGGTAAAAATTGTTATTTTAATAGGCCTAATTTGCTCATAAAAAGTCAAAAAGTAAATAATTTTTACCATTTTGTTTTTTTACCATTTCAGAGCTTTGAACGTGCTTTTTCTCCCAAATACTCAGGGGCAGATTGTGATCGATCCGGCGGATCATCTTTCCCCATTCTTGACATTCATGGTTTTTATTTGCATTTTGATGGTTTGCTTTTAGCTTTTTAGTGTTTTAAAAGCTAAAACATGCACTTGCGGGTTGTCGCACTTCTCCTATCTCAGGAGGTACACAAGCCCTAATATCCCAACATGGCCAAGTGCGACTTGCGCATTCTGCTTTGAGAAAAAGTGCACAAATGTGCTTTGTTTCTCAAAGCAAGTGCACAAGGGGGAGAGGGCATTCAAAAAATAATTAAAACACTCAAAATTTTCTCCCAATCTTTTGATGCTTATTATCTAACATATTTTTCTCATTCATTGCAGACTTTTTGCTTTTCAAAATGGAATGGAGAGAGAGAACATGCAACCCAAGATATTTTTGTAGCTAATGATCCAACAACAATGCAATCACTTAGGAATTATGGTTTGGCAAAAATTTTCTTGATTCCAAGCATGAGGACCTAAATAGCTCTGTTGACATGGTTAGTGAGAACCTGTATGTCTATGAACAATTCTTTGAAATTGGTGATCACGCACTAACCATTGATGTCGAGGACATCAACATTTTTCTATTCAGCCCTAGGGCAGGCGGCGAACAAACAAATTATTACATAAGCGAGTATTGTATTCGTGGATCCAAACTAAGCAGTGAAAGAATTGAAATTGAGGATGTAAGGGAGCTTCCACTGAGGACCATCGCATTCACCATTTCTCGCTTATGAAAAAGTGAAGCGCTTCACCTAGCTACAAAAGCACAAATGCAAATTGCATTAGAGTCTGTGCAACCTACCGTATTCAATTGGTGCAAAGAGGTTCTAGCCAATTTAAAAGGACAACTCACCAGAACAAAGAGAGGATGGATGAAGCACTTTGGATACAGTTCGATTGTAGTATCACTTTCCCTGGAGAGGATCCTCATATTACGCCCACAGTTTTCCATGGAGATGACGGGTTTAAGAGATCCTCGTATGAAACAATGGGTTTCGTTGATGGCTTGCCACAAAGGTGGCTCAATGATTAGATTCACTCCAACATTTTTGAGATGGTTGGGCTAGCATCTCCTTGTGATTGAGGATTACCCATACATAGGTACATATTTCAGAGGTGATCTAGATATCCGTATTCCTTAAGGAATACAATGGGGTGACCTAGGTAAAACTTCTCACTTTGGTTGTTTTTGTCTTTTTCAAGATTTTTTTGTTGTGTTTTTAAATTTGAGCCAAAACTTAACTATCTAAATATTATGTAGATATGGGACCAGTTAGACCAACAACAATGTTACAAAAATTAAGGCATGTTGGAAAACCAATTCTTGTTGAGCAGGATCCTATTGTAGTGGAGACTTTAGCTGAGATTGAGGGAAACCTAGAGAGGTTGACTATGGATATCCCAGACATCAAGATTGATGACCTTCCTCCTCGTTATCAGAGGCATACAACATGTGTACTTGGGTGGATTTGTCGTCTTTTATGACGAGTGGCTTGTGCTATTATCTGTTATCATGAGCGCCATGCTTAGTTTCTAGGCATAGAGCTAGATTTTGTCTTTTTGGTCTATCGACATATATTCACATAATAAAGGTGTGGGCCTCATATGTTTTGGACTTCACTTTTGTAAAAAACAAAACTTTTTACATACATTTTAATCTATGGAGACTACTTCTATTTACTCAGCTTATTTTATACAATGTTTGAATGACTATTGTTTCTTTTTACAAATGTTGCAAATGTCGATTTAACACATAATTTTCCAATGCATTAGTTAATGTGTTTAAATGTCTTGGAATGTGTTGGTATTCAATTTAATCGAATTCTCTTTCCAAGAGATGGACCCGTAAAAACCTCCTTAACATTGAAGAACTTCTAACTGAATAAATGGTTCTCAAGTGTAATGCTATGAGTTGAGAATCTAATATGACGATTAAACGATGAATACCAAATGAAATGGCATCGGATAATAGTTCAATAATGGCATTGTATTCTGCAATATTGTTCGCCATGCGACCGAGGCATACTCCGTGCAAACTCACTAACATATCGGTGGGTGAATAAATGACCTAAGCAACAGAAGAGAGATTTCGAGTACTACAACTAGCATCATTAGCATATCCAATGTAAGTTTGAGGGGTATTCGACATCTACAAATCAAGTGTAACACAATATAAGTAGCAGAAATAGAAGGAGTTTGTAAAAAAGAAATAAAATTTCCACATGTAAACTATGATACGACAATATATAATGTTCTCATGTAGTAATCTAAGCATAGTACTTTTTCAAGTAAATCCCATTTATGGGCTTAGACAAAGGAATCTCGTCACAGTCAACTAGCTCATAAGCACCTTTTTCAAGTGCATGGTTTACAATATAAGGACCATGCCACAAAGTTTTGAACTTTCCAACTCATAACTTTTCATGTTCCTGATCGTAAACCAAGACCAAGTCGTGTTCTAAATACACACGAGGAGTTACATTTTGGTCAAAATGTGCCTTAACACGCTTCTTGTGAGCCTCGCTAGCCAATGCAGCATCACATTGAGTTTCATATAGATGTGTCAAGTATAGAAAATTCTCCTCCTCTACAAAAGTAACAGGAAGTAGTTCAATTGCTAGCGTTAGTGGCAAAATTTCGCATTCAATAGGTAAGACTGCGTCAAGACTGTAAACTAACTGAAAGGGTGTAAATCTAGTTGTAGTTGTTACTGAGGTGTGATATACCCACAATTCTTAGAAAAGAATTAGATGCCAAGTTTGCTTATGGATCCCTATCATTCATTGAAGCATAGTGCTCAAAACTTTGTTCACGACTTTTACCTAGCCATTGGCCTGCGGGTAATAGGGATTCGAGTTATCATGACGTAAGCCCAACTGTGCGGTAAGTTTGGTCAGCATAAAGTTTCGAAAGTGGCTGCCATGTTCAATGGTGATGGCCTGTGGGACACCAAACTGAGCAATCACATGATTGAATACAAAAAGAGTATTGGTTTCACCATAATCCTTAAATGTAGGCATCACCTTGGTCCATTTCATAAAATAATCCATAGCTAGGATAATATAGCCATGGCCCCCCGACCGAGTGAGGGTTACACATAATGAATTCTATGCCCTATTTCGCAAAGGGACTGGCGATGATTATTGGGTGAAGAGAAGGAGGGGCATGCATTTTGCGATGATGTATTTGACAATTATGACATTTCTGGACTGAAACAATGCAATCTTTGAACATAGAAGGCTAGAAATATCTAGCGCGCATGATTTTTTTAGCATTGGAAAACCTTGACATATGACTGCCACATGCTCCAGAGTGACAATCATTCAAAGATTTTTTGGCTTCATCATGTGTTAAGCATCGTCGGAAAATTGAATCGACACCACAACGATAATGTGTATCGCCAACAATAGTGTATTGCTAGGATTGGTACTAAATGCGACAACGGTTAGTTCAAGATAATTATGGCCGAAAAGTTTGAGTTTGGAGATAAACAATAATATCTCCATACCAAGGATCTAGTGTACTGATAAGAAAGAGAGATTCATTTGGAAGAGAATCCTCTGCCACTGTTTCTGTCTCAGAATAGGGAAAGTCACAAATAAGCTCAACAAACACTAGTGATTTCTTTGACTTGAATGTAATAAATTATAAGTCAAATTCCTATAAGATAACAATCCATTTGGAATAATTTCCCCCAAGCAATTGTCTTTTAAGAATATAAACCATGGGGTTACAATTTGAAACCACTGTTGTTTTGTATAATAGAATATAATGATGAAATCTCTAGACAACTTGCACAACTGCCAGGGCCAATTTCTCCACATGTGCATATTTTATTTTAGAATTGGTAAGATTCCTACTCAAGTAGTAAATAACATGTTCATTTTTGAATTCATGTAGAAATTCTCACTGTAGATCACCTGATAATGCAATGTAACTAAAGAAAAATACTTGATCTACTTCTACAAACAAACTTGCGGAAGCTTAATCGAATTTTGAGCAAGATCAAATAGAACACATATAACAGATGAAGAAGAAATCAATCACACATGAACACAGAAGAATACTTTGGGGAAAGCCTCAACTAAAAACCTTGCTATCTGTATTATCATACAAGTGGAAACATCTCAGGGTTACACAAAGCTTTAGCTCACATAGCTAGTCAGCTCTCAGTACAATCCCTCACTGCTACTCATAGATAGAATAGACAACACATATGCCTTCCTTCAGTCCTCCAAGCCTCCTATTTCCTTGCGCAGTTTCTCCTGGGTCCTCCAGCTGCAACCTGTGTGATTCTCACCTCACACACAACACTAACCTCTAAAATAACTGCGCAATCGCGAAGGAGTTAATTCCTTCTACATGGATGAGTTTCCTTTATAGGAAAAATCCTCCAACTGATAGTACAATGTCCTTGTCTTTAATCTCAACTGGGTCTTTCACTGAATAGACATGCACGAGTTATTTATGAGAGAATATTCAGTTATCTGGAGTACACTAGTTTCATGCATGCATGCATTAACTCATTGAACTCACATTAGTTCCTCCAACAGTTTGGAACTAATTTAACTGGAATTAACTCAGTTAACTGAGCTAACTAATTACAATTCAAATACAACTCATCCTTATCTCCTTAATTAAGGGATAACTTCCTCAATCAAAGGGATAATTGTTGCATGTATTCACAAAGACTTCATGTTTGAATTTATCCAACTAATTAACTCAAGATGAATTAATTAATTATTTTTCAAACAGCTGCTAAGAACAAATTCGAATTTTGATTCTCAATTTTGATTCAAGGACAAACCAAAATTGGAATATATCCTGAAATGCTATCTATAACAATGCTATTTTTAGCATTCCTTGTTGCTATTTTCAACACTGGTACTTGAAATGCTATTTATAGAATTTATGAAAAAAGCATTTCTTGTTGCTATTTTCAACAATTCATTCTCTTGGACAAATACCATAACAATAGTAATGTCTAATCCAACTAAATACAAACAATAATCATAGTGATAATCAGGCGTATGCAATAAAGGTGTGTGCGTCAACACATGTTTAAGTGCATCAAAATCTTTTTTAGCAATTTCATCCCAAATGAAAGGGATGCCCTTCTTCAAAAGTTGGGTGAAACCTTCGTTAGCTCTTCATAATTATGAATGAATCGACGTAAAAATGTTTCTTTCCCCTACAAAGTTGGTGTAAATTTGAAGGAGGATCCAAATTCAAAATAGCCTTTACCTTGACGGGGTCAACACAAATGCCTTCTTTAGACACGACAAATCCCAGTATTGACCAGATGTGATGCAAAAAATACATTTAGGCGTGTTTAAGCGTATATTATAATGTCGACATCGGAGAAAAATTTCTCGTAGATGGATTGGATTATCTTGATGTTTTAATGAATGTGTTGGTAGATCATCTAAGTACGGTTGTACAATATGCTTAATGTCATGAAAGGCATAATACATAGCCCATTGAAAAGTGGTGCTAACATTCTTTAGCCCAAATGGAATCTTTCAATAGGCGAAAGTTCCCCATGGAAAAAATGAATGTGCTTTTATGTTGATCTACAAGGATTATGTTAATTTGATTGTAACCGAAAAATCCATCCATAAAGAAAAAAGTTCATTACTTGCACAATTATCAATTATTTGGTCGATATAAGGAGTAGGATAGTTGCCTTTTGGATAATATTTGTTAATATCTCTATAATCGATGCATACTCTTATTTCCCCTTGCTTCTTGTTAACGAGAATGATGTTGGAATCCCAATCGGTCAAAGGGACATGATAGATAAAAACAACCTTTAGAAGTTTTTCAACTTCGGCTCTGATAGCGGTAGCTTTTCTAGGATGCACTGGACATAATCTTTTTCTGATAGGCTTAACATCTGAGTAGGTCTTGATTTCATGAATTACAATACTTGGGTCAATTCTGGGCATTTCCTCATAAGACCAGGAAAAAATGTCACGAAATTCTTGGAATAGGGCCTTATAAGTCTAAATTTCATCAAGTGAGCATGAGGCACCTATATGAATGTTCTCCGTAATTCTAGGTTTCACCAAGATATTAAGCGGAATTGTTGCAGATATATTCTCTAAATTCTTTTCAGATTCAAATTCAAAAACCAATATAGAGAACTCAAGGTTACCTACAATCTTAGGTGAAAACATTGTAGAAAAGTGGTTCTCAATCTTTTCGAGGTTGGGAAGAAAAGAGGAACGATGATGATAATTGTCCCAAGGCATTTCATCTAAAGTCATAACCTCCATTATACTTTCATTTGTTGGAAACATGTTATCAAAAGGTTCAGGGAATGATATAGGTTCCAACCTATATAATTGAGAATACTCACCGATGAACGCATTCACTCGAACAATTACATTAAGAAGGGGTTATGAAAATGATTGAAAAACCTGATAAGCTAATTTCAATGGGCTTAGAGGCATTTGTTCATCGTAAGTGATCAATTCTTATTGTGTAGGCACGATCCAAGTATAATATGAGTTTGGAGTGCTTGATGAAATCATATTGACTTGGGCAACAATAAAAGAAGCGTTGTGTGGAGGGAGTGCAAAAGTCCCATCAGTGATGAATTCTTAAGCAAATTGACTACAACATTCTCATAAGAAGTAGTTGTTTTCCCCACAAAGGGTACACTAATAGTGGAATTTGGATTAGCAGTGTGAAAATCTTGTTGGTCTACTTTAACTATCCCCCCTTCATGAGGGAATAGTATCAATAAAAAAAGTGATGAGATCATTGCAGACATTGCATAAGTCCAACTTCAACCTAGTAAAATATTGTAATCAAGTTGAGCATCAACAACTTCTACTTTGATAGCAACCATTTTACCCTCTAACTCTACTGGTAGATCATTTAAAATACCATAAGGTCGAAATCCTCTTCCATCAAAAGCTTTGAGAGTGGTAGGTGATTGATTGATTGTCAGAGAGATCAAAGCTTTCTAACAAGCAATATACATAATACAAGTAGAATCTCCCTTGTCAATTGTTGTATGAAAAACTCTTTTGGTTTTAACAAAAAGTGGTATTTGAAATGCTAGTTGAAGCGAGAGTTTAGGTATATGACTTTCAAGATCAAAGGCTATGAGGTTAGAATCTTGTGGATCGATGGCACCTATGGTTGACAATAGTAATTCTCGTTGTGCAGGATATGTTTGAAGCACTTCAAGAGCTAACATTGCTAAAGGAGATTGAGCTAGGTCTTCAACAATGTTATAATTTTGAGCCGCTTTGGCATGTGTATTAAAATACGACTTTCGAAAAACACCTTTAGGAGGAGGATGAATTACTATGTCAGAAGTTGATTTCTCAATTTGTAAAGGTTCATAAGGAGGTGGAACTGATGCAAAAGGTTGATTGGTATCATTTTCATTCGAAGGAGTTTTAGACCCGTAATATTTATACCTTGTTGCTACCAAAACTTGAGAGGACATCATCATGATATCCGCAGATGTGGATGAAGAAGATGAATTGTGAGCAATCGTTTTACTATCCTGAGAAGGAAAAGGATCTTTTAAGATAACAGGTGTAGAGGAACCTTTGAGGAATTTATTAACCTCTACACAATGTGGGCATTCCTTAGTATAATGGTCATCATTACAAATCAAACAAGGATACCAAGGTTTCCTTTTCTCTTCAAAGGTTCACTTTTTGTTGGTTTTTCCTTTTGAGGGGAATTTTGTTTTGATTTTCCTTTTCCCTTTTTCTTACTTCCAAGTTGTTGAGGCTTACCAGTAGATGATTCTACTACATTAACCTTAGAAGTAATTTTGGGAGTAGTAATTTCATTAGGTGAATTTTGCATAGCCACAGTGGGAGTAGGCTTATAATTACTCTTAGATTGTTTAGTCTTTCACTGTTGGCTAATATAACCAATTACACCATCAGAGGTGTGAGCTCCTGTAGGAGTTGGAGCTGGATGAGTTGTGTTGGATGTGCGAGATGCATTTGGAGTTTTATGGTACAAGGTGTTGAATTGTGAATAGACAAGGTCTAAGTATTGGGCATGAGCAATAAATTTCTCTTCCATAACAACTACTCCCTTAGAAACATCTTCCATTATGGTAGGAAGTAAATATTTAACAAACTATTAAGCTAACAATTGATCTTAAATGTAAGCTTTCACTAGACAATGTCTACGCCTCCACTCATGCATATGATCTAAGATATGGGTGGAATCAAATTGTTTTAATGAAGTCAAAATATCAGTACCAATTTCATATCGAATAGGTAACTGAAAATGCGTTAAAAATGTCATTGCTAAGGAGTTGAAATTATGGAAAGAGGCACATGGTAATTCAATGTACCATTTTACTATTGGACATGTTAAATTCCATTGGAAAAGATGTAACCTAATGGAATCATCATTTAATGAATTTGAAGAACACCATAGGTGATAATTCATTACATGATTGACGGATCCTCTCCAAACTTACCATCAAATTTAGGTATGTCATATGGTAATTTTGCTAGAATTATCGACCAAAAAGGATAATGATAAATTTGATCGTTCATGAGTCGAGATAGATTTGTTAAATCTAACGTTGCAGTGAAAGGTAATCGTCGATTAAAGTCTTTCTGAGAATAATGATACCCTTGAATAGCTTGTGCAATTTAAATTTGCATTCCTCCAGGATAACCAAGGCAAGTCATACCAGGTTGATTTTGAAGTGGAAATCCTTGAAATGGTTGACTAGGATATGGTTGATCTTGAAAAGGTTGACCTTGATATGATTGAACCTACACCATTTGACTCTGGTAAAGTTGGCCTTGAAAAGGTTGACCCTGATATGATTGAACCTGCACCATTTGACCCGAGTAAAGCTGACCTTGAAAAGGTTGACCTGGGTAAGGTTGAACTAGACACAGTGTTTGAATTATTCCTACACTAGGTTGACCAATAGGTATATGTGTCTTAGACTGGAAAGTTTGACCAACAAAAGATTAATGTATCGTTTGACTAGTTTGATAACCAGAGGCTTGAGGCAGGGTTTGTGTAGGTTGTTAAATCGATATCTGAGGTGTTCCTTGCACAATAATTTGTGGCATAGTTTGGATAGATGTTCGAGGTGTACTTGGAGTTGTTTATTGAACAATTGTTTACATAGTAGGCTGAATCAATATTTGAGGAATACCCTGGACATGTTGTTGAATAGGTCTCTATGATATAGTTTGGATAGTAACTTGGACAGGTTGATAGATAAGCACTTGTGGAGCAACTTTACCATGTTGTTGAACATAAGGAGGGTTCCAAATAGTACTCGCCATTCCTACAAATAGAACACCAATCGAGGGTTAAGATATAACATATTAACTTGGACCAACCTGGGGTATCTGACCAAGGTTCATGTAAGTTCCAGTAATTGACAACCCTACAAACGGAGAATAATTTCCTCCAAGAGGTTTCCCTCCAGGAGGAACATAGGACGGTTTCCCCCTAGCTAGATAGTAAATCCCAGTTGGAGTCGGTTGGGGAATACCTGTGTTACTCGATAACATATTAATGTATTGGTCTAATGCCAAAGGTGTTTTAGGCATGGAAGTCATGTTCTAAGCAGTAATTTATATATTAGCAGTAGATGAAACATATGAGATTCCATAAAACCAAGTAGAAACTTGAGAAGGAGTGGCTCCTGAAAAAGTTCCAATGAGTGATTAATACCCAAATGGAACTGAAGGTCCACCATATAGGAATGGATCCGGAGATCCTATAAACATAGAAGTCACAGTGGGCTAGTTAGGTGGTTTAATCATTTGAAAAGACAAGGTTTGACTTACATGAGAAGTTTTGGACCTGATTCGCCTAGGTGTAAAATTAAAGGGAGTGCGTAAACTATGAATACCTTGACCTAAAAAGTTTAATGGAGTCGAATACCAAGGATCTAGTAAAAAAGGTTAAAAAGGAAGTCTTTGAACAATTAACAGATCACTAGTAGGAAGAGGAGGATATTAAATATTTTCCTCTTCCTCTTTAGTAATATCTTCAATGCTCAGAAGACCGAGAGGTAGATCAGTTGTAATGATAGTTCTTTTAGATGAAACTGGTAGAGGGGTAGGATTTATAGCAGCTAAAGGTGAATCAGGTTCATAAATGTCAAATTTAGGTTCATCAATGTTTGGTTCTGTAAATTTTGTTTCTAAAGTTTTATTGATCTCTGATTCACCTTGAATGATCTCAGGTTTTGGGGTTTCAGTAACTTCAAGTTCATATTGAACTGTCTCTGATTCTATTCTTTGTGGTTGAGTTACTTCAGATTCTGTTGATTTAAGTTTTGCAACACCATATATTTTAGGTTGGTTTGACGTTTCAGATTCTGCCAATTTTGATTTCTCTTCTTTGATTCGTTCCAATTGACCAGGTGTGTATTCAAGGGATAAACCTTGCATTTTGCGTGAATGTCTTGGTAATTCTGCCACAATGAATTTTATTAAAACATTTGTTCCAAAATTTAATCAATCAAATAAATAACCAAAATCAAATAAAAGGGTAACTAGGTATAAAAGGATTACCAAACCCTTGTGAACTGCGGAATACCGTTTCCAGTACGTGCACACCATATCCCCGAATGTTGTGTTCGATGCATCACAAATGACAAGGCAACTGACTCCGTTACCTATGGATGGTATGCAACCTAGAGGGGTCTTCTGATATACCCGAGAGTATGTGGAAGCTCAGTCCATATTAGTGTTATCTAGTGCGTCTTGCACGATAGGAAGCATTCCGATATACTTTTCATATGTGGAGCACCATCTAATATATCGAAGGGTACGTGGAGAATGACCCTATATATTTATGTATGTGGAATACCGACTACCCGCAAAATGTAAGACAATTAACGACAACTCCCATGTTTATAGATGTCAGAATGTGTCTTCTAACCTAGAACCACACTAATGTTTGGTTGATTTAATGTTTGATTAATTTTAAAGTTCCTCTTTTCATTAAAGTCAGTTTGATATTATATGATGTAAATGGTATAAAGGTTTCAAATCCAATCTAATGCAGCAAATATGCGAAAATGAATTCTTTAATTCGATGAAATTCTATCTATGGGAAGGAGAAAGTTCTTTTGATATTCCAACAAAATGCAAGAACTCTACTTTCACCACATTTCTTTTCACCAAATGCAGAAATTTCACTTTCAGATTTCAATTCATCAAATAAAACAATAATTACAAAATTCTTTTTTCAACACAAAACCCTAAGCTTCAAAATACTAAAGATAAAACTAACAAACTCTTAAAATCAATAATTTCAAATTGATGTAATGAATACCAAATCACTGTAAGCACAATTCTATGTTGTTTTATAAAACGGGAATAATCATTATCCTTTTTAATTCAACAAAAGCAAACAACTGTAAATCAAAAGTGCTTACTTTGAAAAACTCTAACTTTTCACCTTTGTTAATGATTCTTTGCAAGCAGGTATACACAAGTATTTAATTTGACCTATTGAGAGAGGAACGACACACTTAAACTAACTTAGCAATGACCAATCTTTCCTTTGATAAATCAACAAATCAAACCCTAAACCCTAGTTTTCAAAGATAAGTAATTTTTCAAAATGGTAACCCAAAACATGAAATCAAAATAAAGTTGACTTTTCTATAATGTAAACAGACACAAGAAATCAAGGTAAGAAAAAATTTCTAGACCCAAATGGAAAAAACACTATTTAAAAAAAAATTATAAGTGCGTCACAGGTAATTTATTAACACTAGTGCGGTGTTGCTATGTTGTTAATAGTAAACTGTGCAATTGTCGCTTTGTTGCTAAAAGCAGAGTGTGACACCCGAGAAAAACAAAGAAAAAAAATTGCCACCACAAATCTAAAAAATTAACTTTCAAGCATCTAAATACAACCAATCAAGGTAATGGAAGACAATCAGAGAACACAAGAACACATATAGAAGAACAAAGGTCACCAATTTGTTAGGCGAACAAATATGGTCTTGTGGACAAGACAAGATCTCCCTAGAATCAATGACAGAATCTAGTAACAAGCAAACAAACAAGTAAATCTTTCTCTAGGTTCATCTTTATTGAATCATAAATAAGTTAAATGGAGTATAGAATCCATACCTTTTAATCAAAATGCTTGTTGAAGATCCTTGTTATAGTTTGATAAAACCTTTCAATGCTCAGAATTTAGACCCGCAAACACACTAAAAAACAAAGGATCAAAGGCATATGATATATAAATGATCCAATACAACCTATACTAGTGATCAAGGAGACTAGTACCTAATATCATAACGAATGAACAATGAAAGTAAGCATACAATATATCATATCCAATGGATAATATAGTGAGAAAGGAATACTCTTTTGTATTATAATGGAATGAGAAAAGAGAGATACAACCTAGCCTTGATGGTGGCAAATATCCTTCCAATAGTCTCCAATTCTCCCTTAAATGACAAGCTTCCAGCCTCAAATTGATAACATAAGTTTACATCAAAAGTTAACCCCTTCCCCTCTAGTTGTGCTGAGAGACGCTCTACAACCCAATATATGTTATATGTGTAGGTGTAACGTAAGAAAGTAAACATTTTTAAATATCGCTCAATTTATAAGACATAAAGGATTTGTAAACATTTACATGTCGGCTTAATTAAATAATAATAAAAGGTTAAAAGTAATATAGAGCCCAATATGGGGAGATGTAGTGTCCTTATAAAGTCAAGATTGATCTTACATTAGAAATTAAATTAATGATTTTGTAACTATATTTATATTCAATTAATAAGCACATAAAAACTTTAATATTTACAATAAATTTACAATATAACAAAATTTTTAACCACCCACTTTACCATAGATATTATTAACTTGTAAATAGGCTTTGCTCCAATACCATGGCTCATCAATACCACATGCCCAAAAACCATCTCTCATTTCACAATCAAAATATTTTATTTGAATTTATTTTTATAACAATTTTTTTTAATTAATTTTAAATGCAAAAATATTATAATCACTTTTAAGATATATCTAAACCCCCTATCACATTAAAATATATAATATATAAATAGTAGTTATAAATTAAGATTCATTTTACCATATAAGTTAAAATAATAATTTTGTAACCATATTTAAATTTCATTAATGAGCACATAAAAACTTAATACTTACAATATAACAATGTTTTTAACTATGGATATTCAGCCCCACTTTACCATGGATATTATTATGTTGTGAATAAGCTTTGTTACAATACTATGGGCTAATACCATGACTTATTAATACCACATGCCCAAAAACCATCTCTCATTTCACAATCAAAATATTCTATAATACTTTTTTTTAATTTAATTTTATTACATTTTTGCACTGAACACTCTCACCCAATATGGAAGAGATGTTGTAATGTCATGTTATGTTACCTTATCTAAACATTTTGACTCAAGAGAGAGAAGGAGAGAGAGATGGAGTTGGAGAGGGAGAGAGGGAGGAGAGAAGAAAGACATAAAGGGAGAAAGATGGAGAGTGAGAGGGAGTGAGAAGGGAGAGATAGAGAGAGAGTGAGGGAGAAAGGAGAGCGGGAAGTAAGCGAGAGATACAGAGAGAGAGAGAGAGAAGGGAGAGGGAAAGGAAGAGGTAGGGATAGAGAGATAGATAGATATCGAAAGAGAGTGTGTATGTTTTGGGGTTGAGATAGAGAGAGGGAATAAGAAAGAGACACATAGATACAAATATAGATATTATATTGTATTATATAACTAGCCTAGATCCATATTAACCCCAGATCCATCAAACGCCAAGAGGGATCAAATATCTCAATGTGCCAAACATTTCCTCAAGTTTTGCACTCAAAAAAGAGGTTTGCACCTTAAGGGATTTGATCTATCTCGATGCTTGATAGATCCGGGGTTAAGATGGATCTAGGCTAGTTTGTAGTGAAATTATAAGACAAGAGGATAGGGTTAGATATCCTCTTTCTAAGGATCAGATCCACAAATATTGGGATTAGGGTTCCATAATGAGAGGGAATAGATTCATGAACCATGGGATCAGACCCAAATAGGTTGGGGATTGAGTCCTTCTTGTTAGTATACTATTCCCCAACAAAGCTTCTAGAAATTGCTTTTTATTTTTACCTATGTTAAAAGGTTGTTGCACTTTTTAATGAAAAACAAAGCGACAGATTGTGCAAGGTACAATGATTGGAGCTGCTTTTGTGCAATAATTGCTAGGAAAGTGCGACAATACTTGAAAATAGGTTTCTTAGCAATGTAATCCATTATTCTTATTGTTTTTATAATGGTTTTGCTTCCAACATTGTAGGGGATTGCTTGCAAGAGTTCATCAGATAGTGAGAGATCCAGATTTGTGGTCATTTACCTAATGGCGACAAAATGACGTGTAACACCCACTCACCACTATCAACTGCTTCTATGTCACTATGTTGTCATTACAAAGATTTCATGGTATACTATTTTGTACTTTATGCTTAGTACTCTATGTGAATTATGTTTAGTACTCTATGTTTTTCATCCATATGCTATGTTTCTTTCTCCATGTTTTTAGATGTATGAAGTCTATAAAAAATGTTTTGTAGCTAGCTCATTGTTTTATGTCGGCATTGCTTGTGCAATGTAATTTTCTACATTGTCTTATTGTTTGATTGAATTTTCAAATCCTATGATTGGTAAAACAAAAATAGAAATTGTTTTACCTCTCTACATAGTTTATTTCTACATAGACTTTGCCTTTGCACATGCCTTGCTTCCATACAGTCTTTAACTATATACATTACTATACATTTTTCTATTGCACAAATAACATTGGCATTCTTTCTGAGTCAAATTTATGAAATATGATAAAGTTCTTCCAATTAGATAATTATTGTGAATTTAAACCGAATTTACTATTTTTGGCTCTATATTTGTATTGCATGCATCCAAGTCATAGTATGTATTAGTTAAATTATTGTTATTGTATTACTTGTAACATTTTCTTGCCAAAATTTGAATTTTCCAGTTTCCTAACTAGACTCTTGGGAATAAGCAAATTTTTATTTGATTAAAACTAGACTCTCACAATTTTCTTGTAACATTTTCTTGTCAAAATTTGAATTTTCAAGTTTCCTAACTAAACTCTCGGGAATATGCAAGTTTTTATTTGTTTTTATTAAAAATGTGGGTCTTTATTTACAACAACCCCAATCTTTATATTATATACCACTCATTTCAACTAAGAACTAGAGTCTCGGGAATGTGCAAGTTTTTATTTGTTTTATTTTCTTGTAATTTTTTTTTTCAAAATTTGGATTTTCCAATTTCCTAAGTACACTCTTAGGAATATGCAATTTTTTATTTGTTTTATTAAAAATGTGTCTTTATTTACAATGACCCCAATCTTTATATGAGTTCAAGCATGAACTAGAGTCTCGAGAATATGCAAGTTTTTATTTGTTTTATTAAAGATTGGGGTCATTGACTCTTAAGAATATGAAAGTAAATATGTTTTATTAAAGATTATGCAAGTTTTTATTTGTTTTATTAAAGATCGGGGTACAGGAATATGAAAGTGAATATGCGAGTTTTTATTTGTTTTATTGAAGATTGAGGTACAAGGATATGAAAGTGAATATGCTCGGGAATATGCAAGTTTTTATTTGCTTTTATTAAAAATGTGAGTCTTTATTTACAATGACCCCAATCTTTATATGAGTTCAAGTAGGAACTAGAGTGGAATATGCAAGTTTTTATTTTTTTATTAAAAATGTGAGTCTTTAATTACCATGACCCAAATCTTTATATGAGTTCAAGTAGGAACTAGAATCTTGGGAATATGTAAGTTTTTATTTGCTTTATTAAAGATTATGCAAGTTTTTATGTGTTTTACTAAAGATTGAGATATATGAATATGAAAGTGAATATGCGAGTTTTTATTTGTTTATTAAAGATTGGGTCATTGACTTTCAGAAATATAAAAGTGAATATATTTTATTAAAGATTATGCAAGTTTTTATTTGTTTTATTAAAAAAATGAAAATGGGAGTTTTTATTTGTTTTATTAAAAATAAGATTACAATATGCTAAATTTTATGTGTTATATTAAAAATTAGGGTCATTGACTCTCAAGAATATAAAGAAAATGCCCTTGGAAGAGGAGCATGTATTGTGCACATTGCTGGAGCAATACAAGATATAAAAAGTTGTTCTTTCCTCATTATTCATGCGGGATATGCACTCGATGTTAAACAACGATACCAAAGTATACTGTTGTTCTTTTCTCATTATTCATGTGGGATATGCACTCGATGTTAAACAACAATACCAAAGTATACAACTGCTGCTAATATCCAGTAAAGGTATGAGTCTATAGATTGGTACTGTAATCAAGTTTTATGCAATAGAGTAGCTAAATATCATGGATTATAAGCCCCCAACACGCAGGTTAAAAGATGCACACGTGGAGATTATGTGCCAAAAGGGCAATGAATTTTCTACCAACGGAACAGGCAGCGTGTTTTATATAAAAGACTTGCAACTTTCAACGATGAGTATTGGCACTTGGAGATAGACAACTACAGCGAAATTACGCGACACCCGGGGTGATCAAAGTTTACGGAAGGGCGTATTAGAGTTATGATTTTTTGTTTATATTTAAATAGTGGGTTAAAAGTATTTTTGTTTCAAAATGGAAATAAATTGAGAAAATCTAAAAATGCTTGATTATGTGTTGAATGAAATAGGAGCAATTGTTATGGGGCGAATCATAAGATATCTAAAAAGAATTGAGCAAATGAGAGTAAGTAGGTGGCCTAATGTTATCTTCAATGAAGACATGAGTGAAACAAAACTACACATGGATGAAACAAAACTACATATAGATGCAAAAATGGAATATCTACCTCAATGCCTGTCCCATGAATAGCAAGGAGCTAAAGAATTTTGTTATGGAGAAGTTTGTAAAAGGGTATGGGGAAAAGAGTTGGGTAGAAAGAAGAAGTAATACATTGAGGAATTCAACCCTATGTGTGATCTACAACAAAAAGAGTTCATTAGAGCTAGCATTTTGTGGAGGGCAAAGGCTCTTATTGCTCAATTAAGGACCAACTCGCATCAACTTTGATGTGAAATAGGACAGTGGAAAAAACTTAAAAAAGCTTGGGAAGAACAGGTGTGTACATTTTGCACGTCTTAGGGAGTGGAATCGGAAAAACATTTCATTTTGGAATGTGATGCATTCAAAGACATCAAGCTTGGGAAGAATGTGTGTGTACATTTTGCACGTCGGAGTCGTGGAATCGGAAAATCATTTTATTTTGGAATGTGATGCATTCAAAGACGTGTACATTTTGCACGTCTTAGGGAGTGGAATCGGAAAAACATTTCATTTTGGAATGTGATGCATTCAAAGACATCAAGCTTGGGAAGAATGTGTGTGTACATTTTGCACGTCGGAGTCGTGGAATCGGAAAATCATTTTATTTTGGAATGTGATGCATTCAAAGACATCAGAGAAAATTATGGCAATATGTTAGCACCCATTGCATTGTTTTTTAAATGACAAGATTGTTGGAAGCTTAAGTCAGCTCATCATCAATTTGAATAAGAAAAATTAAATTACAAAAAGCTAAAAAAAAAAATTAGTAATCTTATAAACTATTTTTAATTTCATAAACCTTCCAATATCATTTCATTTCATTTTATATATTAATGTGAATAATAACCCCTGATTAAAGCACTTACTACCATCACACCTCTCCGCATTTTTCAGACGGTTTCCAAGAATATCACAGTTATAATGTCAACGGGTCAAAGGAGGTGTTGAATGATGTTTTTAACCCGTTTCATAGCAATGCCTGAGCAGGCAAATGGGCTGTGACTAGCGCAATTTGTTGCACGTCAGGTTAATACAGAACAAGAGAAACCAGGCTTTAAATTGTGCTAATGGAAACAATGCCTTACTCTACAATTTTCCTCTTCTCACCTTGATGGTGAATCCTTGGAATGAATATGATGGCTATTTCTTAAATAGCATACAGGAATCCTCGTTGCTCTGGTCAATAAAAAGCGGTTCACCATGGTTATACGCACAGAAACATGGATCCAATGTTGGTTTACAAGAAGAGGTCCCTTACACTATAGGTGTGATTCATGTTCAAGCTTTGCCTTTGTTTGAGGGCCCTCAGTTTGCTTTATTTGGAAGATTATTGTTGCGATTATGAAGCTATGGACATTCTTAACAATGAGGTGTCGCATCCTTCAGTTCAAGAAGTTGTGAAAACTCCTTTCTTCCTATATTTTAAGGCGGGGCTTTGGTGTGATTGTCCATTTTGGCCTGATGATGATATGTGCCATCTTCAAGTTTGTAATGTGTGCAAATGTCCTGCTCTCCTTTCTTCCTATATTTTTAGGCGGGGCTTTGGTGTGATTGTCCATTTTGGCCTGATGATGATATGTGCCATCTTCAAGTTTGTAATGTGTGCAAATGTCCTGCTGACGAGTTTCCTGAATCATTCAAGACGCTAAATAGTTAGTTGTCTACTGATAACCTAGTATGTGAAGAGGGCCAAACATGAGATACATTGATTTTTCATCTCGGACAATATGGGACTTTATATACAATGAGCATTGCTTCAGAGATGTGCCTGATATTCCTCTCAAGAGAGGTGAGTTTTCTACAAGCTTATTTCAGAGATGCAAACTATTTCCATTGTCTCTAGAATGGACTTTGTTCTTGCGTTGATTATGGTAATGCTATTGAAATAACATATCATCCAAAACTGCATGATTGCAAGCATAAGCAATTACTTGCCTTTTGTGACACCCATGTTTTTGACCAGAACAAAATGGACAAAGGCAAAAGCAGAGGGGATTAGTAATAATTTGATGTGGATCAGTTTTTTTCATTGTATCTAGGGTGTATAAATAGCAAAAACAGACCTGAATAATTAGTAATGTCGAAAAGGATTTACATTGAGTATATTATTGACAACAACAGTTAGCATATTGCAATGTTGTTGGTTGGAATGCAAATGGTGATGAGGATATTTATATGAAAAAGAATTGGTTCCATAATTGTTAACTACATATATGGTCAACATCTGGACAAATTTCACAACAATGTATAGGTAGTGAATTTCGAGTGCATATTCCGGGCAACTGAAGGTGGATTTCAAAAAACTGAAACATGGTTTTTTTTTTGCAAGATGGACCCAATTGGGTGACACGTGGTTTTTTTTTTTTTTTAAATGCAAAATTGACAACATTTTAGGATATTTTGTTGGTTTTGTAAGGGTATATGCCCAAATCACGTAATGGTCAGATTTCTAAAAACACCCAGCCCAGAAATTCCAGAGAAAGACCAGGTCTTCTAGAAAATGTTTCAGCATCTCTTCCATCACACCAACAATCATCATCTCAAGAAAACAGATAAGGATGTTTATTTCTCGTGTCTTCCTCTTGCACGTATATTTGATCAGGTGATAGAGAAAGTCTCCATATCAAGAAATGCTTCAATAAGTTTTTGGTGGAGGATTGTAGACATTAAAACCAACGGTTCTCTGTGATGTCTCACATGTTCTCTTAGTGGGTAACGTAAGTATTGTCAATACAGAACCATGTTTGGAGGGCGAAAACTCAATACCAAAGCAGCATTTCAATTTTATATCAATAAGTGAAATTGAGAACATGGAGAATCAATTTCAGTTTTGATTCTCAACAGAGTCTCTATTTTTCATAAACCTCTATCCAATTTACTCTTTTGCAATAGCTGAATTTATCAAGAAATTTCATTTATGATATGAAAGCACATAGTACTGGGTTATATTATGCTTTGCAGCCTCTGTTATTAACAAATGACTACTTTCTACCTCTAGTTCTCATAAACCCAACAAGGAAGGAGTTGGTAACGATATTTCTTAAATAAAAACTAAGAAGTTGGTAACGATATTTCTTAAATAAAAACTAAGAATAAATGGTATAATGTTTTATTAGATTATGGTACCCATCTATTTTCTCTTGCAAATTTGGAATTTGAAGGAAAACGATGATGAGTGGACAAATCATATGATAAAACATTTAAAGCCTGAAGATGAACATACATAGGAGAAATTGTCAAAGATCCTGGTAATCTAGTAATTAATGCTAATGTGACTTGTCCAGATATTTCAAAGACTATTACAGTACATTTCAAGCTAGGAGATAATGGAAGTCTACTCCATGTTGATTTAGCTAAAGGAAAACACCATTTAAGTGGTTTTTCTTTTGCTTATGTTATTTTATCAGATCGGTAACATTTTCCCAAACTTTGATAATGTTTTAGATTTCAAGAGAGTATTTATTTCAGTCGAGGAATTGTTTGTTTGGAGAGAATATTGTTTCATCTGGTCATGACATTAGTGATGGGGTATAGTTGTATTCATGTTGGAGTTGGCTTTTGTAGGAAGTTGTGGGATGAAGGTTAACCTAAGCTCCAAAAACACTGGTATATTTGAAGTATTGTATGTAAAGGAACTTGACTTTGTCCTCAAAGTTAGTAGTGGCAATCTTGATATCATTATCAAGAAACTCAATGCTGCAAGTGTCTTATTTGAGGTTATTGGTCACGTCACTTCTTCTCCTTCTATATATGTTTCAGTTAATGACACATTACATTCTGAAAAATGTCATATCTTAGGGATTTGTGGGAGAATGGGTTCTTTTTTACCTATTTCAAAATGGATTTGAAAGAATGATGAACGTAATACTGAAAACAAGCAGTATATTCAAGGTTTGGGTTCAAGTCATTCTTCCCCGAGTAGAGATGTTTTTTTCTAAGGGAAAGATGTGTTATGTGATAGTTGTGGAACATGTGACAGAGTTAACCTTGTTTAATGGGAGGTTGGCAGGTTTTTAAAGAAACAACTTCATATCCCAATTTTCCAAGTAGAGTAAGCTAGTAGAAGATTGTTTCCAGAGTTAAGGGCATGAATACATCAGTCAAACAAATAGTTGGTTAAATAGGTGGTAAAGTTTCCATTATTTGTTGGGTAGTTAACTAAGCTTCAGGAAACGACTTCAATAATCTTAGTTTTAAAAGGAGGAGAATTAGCATCAGTGAACCAATTCCTATATTTAAAGGCATAAGACTTTCTACCATTTCGAGATTTTCTGCAACAAATTAAAGATTGTATTTATTTTTAGTTTATTATTATATTTATGTTCATCAAATATTGTAACAAACTTGAGGATATGCTTTTCTATATGTTCTTTGAGTTTGATGGTAAAAGGGTTGGATTTTGGGGAAACCATAATTTTTTTTTGTAATATCCTTATGCTACCAGGGTTTTAATTAAAGGCTTTTGGCTTCACCTAATAGCAGAATTGTGTCTCATGTGAGTTTTTATCGTTTTTCATAATACTTTTCCCTCATATGTTTTGATGTTGTGTGGATAATTAGGAGATGCTAGGCTGAATACCATCCTCCCTTACATCCCCTGTAAAGTTATGTTCATCACTGAGTAGATCAAAGTGACAAATTGTCATTGTTGATCCCTTTATATGGTTAACCGTTATATTGTTCTTTCTACATAACAACAATTTATATTTTATCAAGTTATTGAAGGATCTTCACATGATTTCTAATCTTATCAGTTGAGATAAGTATTTAGTCTAAGTATGATTGTTAGCTAATATTTTCTTTGGTCTTCTATCAACCTCTTTCAAGATATTGTATTTTGTCATGGTTGGATGTTGGCCCTTTTATTAGATCTCTACATGTACGGTTTTTATTCATTTAAGCAAGGATTAGAAAGCCTCAGTAACCACCTCTCAACAAACCCCTAAATCTGATTGTTATGATTAAAAGGATATTGTTCATTGCTATGAACAGTTAGTTAGCCTTGTAACATCTAAGGGAGCCCCCTTTGGTTCAAGGGCCAACTTGGACCTTGTGGGAAATTGTAACTAGGTTCAGCCTTCATAATTACATAAAGAAATGATTTATTTGTTATAAAGCAAAATATAAGTTGTATTATGTCCCATTTGGACAATTGAAAGAAGAAGAAAATTTGTTTTTTTTTTTTAAATAATAGTTGTCCTCCAAGTTGCCAAGTCACCCCTCCTAGGAGTGTAACAACGCCTAGTTGATTTCCTATGAAAATAAAATAAGACCAAGGTCATGGGACACGTATTCCAAGTTGAATGTTGGGCAAAACATAGTGATGGGTATCACTGGTGATTAATTAATGATAATGGAAATTAACAAAGGCAAAGTGGCAATAATAACATTTTATTTATGAAATAAAGGAAAATAGGAGAAAAGGAAGGTGAAGAGACACAAATTTGCATGAGAGGGGAATCGAAGGAAAAATGAAGGAAAATGAAGAAAATAGAGGTCTCAATGATAAAAAGGCTTCTGAGGATCAGTGCACAACCTTTTGCCAGTTTAGTTTTGGAGCTCTCCTCTATTCTCTCATTCTCTCACACTCTTTCACACTTAGAGAAACCTTGGGGAATTCTTGGAGCATTCTTGGAGCAATTTGGCATATATTGGATTTAGAGAAAGAAAGCAAAGAAAAGCCAAAAAGCGCAAGGGAAGCGTCGGATAAACAACTACAACTGGATTACTTTGTAGGTAATAGGTTGCATGTATGATTTCCTTGTTGATTTATGGATGCATGGTATATGCATGTGATTTCCTGGTTATGTGTTTTCATTGGCATGGAGGATTTCATGGATTGATAGTGGTTTTAGCCTTTCCTTACCATTTCCTAGATAGCCATGGTGTAGTGGTTTTTTCCATTTGTTGTTTTTTAATTGGTGCTTTTGTTCCTTATGGTTGTGGGTTGGAACAAATGCTCTAGAAGCCCTAGAACAACTTGGCTTGACTTTCTAGTCTTGGAGCCTAGGTTGCGACAAACGCTCTAGAGCCCTTGGTGGGTGAGTTACTAATCCCTCAAGCAGAGTTGGACAAATGCTTTGGAGCCCTGAAAGGCTATGGGTTGAGTTACTAGTTCTTGGAGCCTTGGGAAACTTGGGTAGAGACCAATCTAGTTGGTGTTAGTGATGTCCGACCGTGGAGGTGGAATCACTATGGTTGAGGGTTGAGGTGGTTTGGCCTTTGGAATCCTTGGTTTGGTTTTGTCTTGGTTTATTCCATGAGATCCCACATTCATACTTGGAATATGGCGCGGGGGTGAGTGGCTGAAAGAGAGATTTGTTTCAGCCCAATCTATTGTTCGGTGGTACATGGAAGTCCCTAACTTGGTTGGTATTTTCCTATGTTAATATGAGACATTTTCCTCTTATGATATATGAGCATTTGTAGCATTATATTGGTGATATTATGTCTGAGTTGCCATGCTTTCTATGATGGTTATTTTCTGGTTATATGTTGGTTATATGATGTGTACCATCTATGGCTCTTGTCATGAATAATTTTAGTTATTGATTGATTGATGAATATATGGACTAATAAGTGTTGTTGCAGCTATGTGGAGAGGTCATAAATCCTTCTTGGTGATTCTTAGATGAATCTCATATTATTATGACCAAATATGCATTCATGACATGTAGCTTCTAAGTTTACCATGTGTTTAAAAAAATGTCTAATGTGTTCTAGGCAGTCTAGGTCACGTTTTGCCTCCAAGTTTGAATGTTTAGCTTTTTCCTCTTGTCAATAATGATTATGAGAAGTCTCGGGCAGTTCTGGGAAGTGGTCTGGAGGGTGGATTGGAATTGTGGCTCAAATCTTTGGACCACACCCTCTAAACTAGGCAAGTTGGGTCACAAGCGCATGGAGGCAGTGTTGTGTGTGTGGTTGGAGGTCTATAACTGCACTCAAACCTTGTCATGTGTGCAGTTGGGGGTTAGTATTGTGGAAAAGCAGTGTCAGCTCAGGGTTTGGTCACCTAGGGTGGTCCTTTGGTCCCTGAGGGTCCTCTATCCCTGTGTGATGTTTATGAGAAGTTTAGTTGTCTACCTTGCTTTCATAACTAAAGCTTGGAGTTCGGGTTATGTCATAGTAACTCTTTGTCTCATGTTTACCCCGATAGGCTTATAAATTGGGTAAATGTAGGAGGAGGCAGTTACAAGGAGGTAGGCCAACTCAACCCTAGGAGGCACACTTTCAGACATGGGAACAACTATATATGTGCCAACATGCTCATGCATTTGTGCAGAAATTCATGGATCATCTGTGGAAGTATTCAAATCACTCTGGGAGAGAAAATTTGACCATTTTCTATGATGAACTGTAAGACTTCTATAGTATATGTATGTGAAGATAAACGACCTTTCTGTGGGAATATATCTATGAATCTTCTGTAAATTTGTCTCATGGTGGAAGAAGAATTTTGGTTCTCTATCTCTTTGAAATTTGAATGTCTCTACTGTGATAAAGTTTAGGCTTCTTATGGTATAACTTTGAGATTATGGAAAAAATTGTGGGAAGAATTATAACAGACGTATGAAGGACCTCATTATTTGATGGAGGGTTGACTTGGCAATGGAAGGAGCTAGTTACTGAAGCATATGTATTTGACTTGGATTTATCTATATTTTATAAAGAAATGATTGATGGGTTTTCTCCTGTGGTGGGGGTTTTGCCCTGGCTTGGAGCCTATATCGTTGTGTTATTGTCTCTTGTGATCTTCATATTCTTATATTTTTGGTAATTTCTTGATGAAATAAGAAAAACATAATAATAAAGAAATCAACAAGCTCACAAGTAATTATCATATTTAATGAATTCAATTATCACTAGAATTCTAACATGGTATCAAAGCTAGGGCAAGAGAAAGAGCACTATTATAGAGGCAAAATATCATAAGGATGATAGATATTAAAAGGAATTCAAGTTCTAAAAATGATCTCCATAAAGGTCTAATGCTATACAAATTTTGTGACTCTATAAGAAGTTATGAGAAGAGAGTACTTCTCCATGATTGGAAAAACTAGAGACCTAAGTTCTCCTATAATAGTAAAGGTCAAGTTCTCTTTGATCCAAGCCTCCTAAGATATGAGAAGCAAGTGAAATTCGGTCTTGAGATCTGAATTAAACCTTTGTGAAGTATTCCAAAGATTTAAGATATTGAAGTATATACGGGCTCCCCGATGACCTAGTCCTAGGATCAGTTTTATTTTTGGCCGAGCTTTGGATTATGTAACAATTCTGGAGTGAATATTATCTACTATGACATCTTTCTGAGTTAATAATTATTTTATGCAAATATATGCCAAGAATATTTCTCAGTGATAAGAAAAACCTACAACTACAGGTCTGAAATACAATCATATATGCTATGCCATATAAATGACACTTGATCCAAATCTTCATCATGGCAAATGAAAGGAGATTTAACGTTGAGCTTATCTCTGAAGTTGTGTTGTTAAACAATTTTAATTTTGCAGCTTGTAGTAAAGACTTAGTCTTGATATCTCTATGGAGAATGTTTGTTTTCACTTCTCTCTAAGACTGAATTTGTGTTGTCAATATGAGTTTGAATAAAAGATTGACAAATATTTTTCATCTCAAGTGTAATAAGATTGATTCTTATAGGGATAAATCTGTCTACAATAGTAACAATGCATAATAGGCCGAGACCTAGTTATGCTTCTACAATAGTATAGAGTATTCGCTGACTAAATATTTGACTAGACTGAGGTCTAGTATCCTACTAAGTACCCTTTGTTGGGTATATAAATAACTGAGATTCCTAAAGTGTTTTCTTTATGAAAAAGATTCAATATTTCATCATGTGACAATGGGTGCAAAATTGAAGGTTTCATATTATGTGATAATCCAAACCCTTAATACATAATGAATGTGAGAAAGTGTGGCATGTTACTACCTGGAATACATAAAGGTTTGCTTCCCATTATGGTCTAAAGCTAACCATGTTACAATAAAATACAGTCCTATGACTTTTGGACGATTCATCTTGCTATGACTTTATACGTTCAACTAGACAGAAGAATGTTGCTAGCAACTTGAAGGAATTTTTGTGGTTCGTTGGCCAATTTTTTTATAAGGAAACCCTGATGGAAGAAGATGACATACATCTATTGAAGTGAAGGACTATATAGACTAAAGTCGATCATGTATGTATCTTGTTGTTTCTCTTTGATCAAGATCTAGGCAAGAATACATGTTAAGGTTTCCTTGCTAAGATGTATGCTCTTAAGGAGCTTTGATTAAATTGTTGGGGAGTTGTTGAAGGATGAGGGTCTATAAGGATGTATTGACTGGATAAGAGTATTATCGCTTATGAGTTAAAATCCTTGTTGAAGAATCTTGGAAAGCATATAGTTAGAAACCATGTACTTTGTAACTAACATATGCATTCTTATAGAAATTGCAATTTTTTAGATTGGTAGGTTTTGTGGGTTTGGAGATTAACCCTTGCAAATTGAAATTTAGGAGGGAGCTGATTTTTCTTAAGAGATAAAGCTAACAAAATGGATGCATGAATTACATGTATTACTTAAGGGTTGATCATTTTCAAAAGATAAGTATTATGTGCCTTTCCTCCTAAATTGATGGTTTTGGTTAGTTTCTTGTCTATAGGCTCTTTTTCTCTTTCATGTCAGTGTGATTGCTAAGCCTACCTAGGGTTTAGCAACAAAAAGCTAACATGGAAGAGTGTTGCATATTCAGAAGACTTTCTAGTCTTATAGAAGACCTAACCATTGAAGTAATTGGAAGTTTGATAAGTGCATTTATTTATTTTTTTCCGGTGGAAAAATCTGTAACCTTTTATTTAAAAAATGAAAAGTTACAATTGCAGATGCATGATGCATTCCCATAAGCTGCCCAATGGGCACCAGTGCCATGGCACCCTACGCAACGTTACATGACTAACGTGCAAAAAATGATGAGAAAAGAATAGAGGGAGAGAGAGAGAGAGTAGTGGAAACAAGAAAAACTGAATTTCATATGTGAGTAAGACTCACGCTTCAGGTTTTTCTTCCTTTTTTCTTTTCGACCTTGCGCCACTCTCCTTGGGTGGGCTCGATCGAGGCTATGACTAACTGTGTTTCAGCTTTCTGCGAGCCTGCTTCCTTGTCTGAATCTGATGTGTCTGATTGGTGGTGCCGCTTTATCCCTCCCATGTTCTGGTCATCGTTTATCTTCTCTGCCTGATTTGGGTGGAGCTGTGGAGCCTTTGACGACATGTGAACTTGATTAGGTGCTATGGGCGAGGATACCGCGGCTTCGCCTCCAATTGGGTCATTGTCATGTGCATTTGGAGGATTGTCTTCCTCCTCGTCTTCTGTTTCTTCTTCTGGATTCACTGTATTTTGCCAGCCTCTTGGTTTTTTTGCTTGTTTCTTATTCTTTCTGTTTTCCTTTTTGGCTTGAGGACAGTTATTACGGAGATGACCTGTCTGTTGACATCCTCGGCATCTGAAGGCCGTGTTTTCGTAATCTAGTGGTTGTTTCCACTGGGAGTTGTTATGGATCAAGATGATGCTGTCAGGAAGCCCTTGACTGAGGTCAACTTCGACACAGATTCTAGCAAAAGTGTGAATGCATCTAGCAATTCTTTCGACATCTTGCTTGATGTATTTTCCTATTGCATTCCCCATTGCTTCGAATACTTTGGGAAGCCAAAAGTGAAGCGAGAGATTATGTAACCTTACCCAGACTGGCATTTTGGAGACCACCATAGAGGAGGGGTCAAATCCCGGAAACCAGGGGGTCGTGAAGAGCCCTGCGTTGCCCCAGAACCATGGCCCCTCATGGAGGGCATGGTCTTTTTCCTCAACTGTGTCAAATTTTACAATAAAAAAACCCTTTGTGCATAAAAGGATGTCACAATTTGGTGTCCATGTGGAATGGATCCAATGTCGTAAAGCATCTGTTTTTGGCCAAAAGCCATTGAATCTACAAATGACTGCCAAGGAAGAGAGATCATCATGAAAGTTGTTTACCTCCGGCAAGTCTATTGTCAGTACTGGGTTCTGCTTACTTTGCTCCACTATATAAGGACCAGGCAGATCTTGTGGTGGCGCTGGCTTGTTGGTGGCTTCCCCTTTTCCTTTGACAACATCCTTGAACGAACCTGTGCCCTTTGAGCTAGATCCAAAGCTTCCTCCTCTCAACCTCATACTTAGAAAAATTGTTGAATCTCTCACTATTCCATAATGCTGCACTGTAAATTCTTCCTGTAAAATGTGTCCTGCATAGACCAAGCTCAGCAGACTTGCTGATATGCCTGATAATTCTTGAATTTCGTCCTTTATGTTTTTTATCAGCATCCCTGTTCTTATTTGCATGCAGATTGTATTCCCTGACAGGGTTCTGATGAAAATTTGAATCGCTTCTAGACCGTCTGGCTCTGTCCCTCCAAGCGCTGTTCGCCCTTTCGATCGTTTGATGCCGCCCCTCGTTGGATCGGTGGGAGGCAGAGGATCTGTACCCATGCGTAGGCTTTTCTTTTGTTTTTTGGCCAGATCGGTTAGATCCGGGCCAGATCTGCAGTATTTGTGGACAGGGGAGAGCGGATCTGTACCATGCAGCCCCCCTTTCTTTCCTTCAACAGCAGATTCGATGGGTATGCCTGCAGATCCAAAATCCACTGCCGTCCAGTTCATGCATCTGGCAGAGTCGGTTTGGCAGGGGTCGGTCTGCTGCCTAGATTCTGTCTGTTCTTGGTTATTGGCCGGATCGGTTAGATCCAGGCCAGATCTGCAGTGTTTGGGCCAACCCAATGTGAGCGGGGTCAGATCTGCAACATGCAGCCCCATACCCTTGCTCCGCGCGCTCTGGTTATGAACCAGATAGATTCCGGGCACATCTGCGGTGAAAGAACGAGCTTCGAGGGTTTTCTTCTATTTAGGCCTCGTGTTGGCGGTAGCCTGCACTTCCCGTGAAAGCGTACAGGCCAGTGTGTTCGACGCTCTGCCAGAATCAAAATCATCCCAAAATCGAGACACTGGAACGATGTTGCGATCCCTTGGATCCAAACGGCTGCCTGCTGTTAATCTTCCGAGGAAAGGAGTCTGAGTTTCCAAGGATAATCCGAAGATAGGGTCTGCGAGAGCCCCAAGAGGAGCGGACGAAGGGGCTCCAGGAGCGGCGCATGCTACTCCTCCTGTCCCCAAAACCTTCAGCGCCATTCTGTGAGTTGCCAGCTTCGTTCCTGAGACCTGATCGCCGCGGGAAGCTCCGTTCCTTGATAATTGCATTTATTGTGCCCTAAGGACTGTCAATTTGGAGGGGAAAATGAATAGTCAGTGGGATACCTATATAAGTCTTAAGGACTATGATTTGATGTGTTAACATCTTTTTGAGAGGGATATATTATGTGTGTCCTAAAGTACAATACTAGACGTGACAAATTAGAGTTGAGTAGGTTGGTCATTAAGTCCTAAATTTGTAGATTGCGTAAGGGGTGGTTTTATGTCATTGTTCAATGAAGTTTGATAAGCAGGATTTGTACAATACCTCATGAATTAAATTTTGGAGCAACAAAGGTGCATATCTGTGGGATATTAATGTGCCCTAGAAAGAGCGTTATGGAGCAGTGAAATTGTTGACAAGATGGGCAGATCTAAAAGCCCTAAGCAGAGTGACAAGAACAGTTGATTTGTCACAGAGTTAGGGTAGTTTCAGTACCCCTAGTAGAAGTCTTCTTAAATGAATAGAAGAATGACAAGTAGGAAATTTTGGAGGATGAGAAGCAGTGCAAGATGCAGTGTATAACACAGTGCCGAATGCAATAAAGTGAAGACCTCAAGTGATCATGAAAGAAGGAATCATGGTCTATCTGGAGGCAGATTTGGATCTCTATTTCAGAAGTTGTAGATGAGAAAACTCAATCATGGGAAGGTTGGTTAAGGAAGCTACAACATATCTCCATAGAATAAGAGGTAGTTGAAGTAATGGATGTATGAGTACTTCCTACACAAGTTGAGGCTTGTTGATGTACTCTCCCTATTTAAGAGGGAGCGAGTAGGGATTTTTCCTCTCAGGTTGAAAGGGAGTAAGGTTGGACACATGGTTCTCCTTGTGTCATGTGTTGTGATGAATTATTATTGACATCCTAATTCAAGTACATGGATATGGATAAGGAGAATAATGGATTGGATAAGCATCTTGGACAAACATTCTTGAGTCATGTACTATGGCAGATTAGGATTGACATCCTAAGTCAAGTACATGGACTTGGATAAAGAATGGTCTAGTGGATAGACATTTCCTTGAGGGAAATGGTCCAGTGGAGGACATACTTTGGGTATCCTATGTGGAGTATGTGCCTCAGAGAGGCGTGTAGTGTCCTATGGAATGCCTCCCAACATTTTGCTTTGATCTTCTAGAGAGATAGAGTGTACCCGCCAAGGCCTTGGTGGTGTGACAATGTTGGTTATGATGATGTTGTCATTGATGCTTATCAATTTGAATACTTTATTATAGATGAGAATATCAAGATAATTCACTGTGAATACCTCCCTAGTTAAGAGGGAGTGTTGGAAATTGTAAGTAGGTTCAATCTTCATCATTACCTAAAGAAATGATTTATTTGTTATGAAGAAAATTTTAAGTTGTATTATGCCCCATTTGGAAAATTAAAAGAAGAAGAAAATTTAAATAAATTTAAATAAATAATATTTGTCCTCCAAGATTCCAATTCAACCCTCATAGGAGACAGGTCAACTTAGCCCTAGGAGGCACCCTTTCATACATGGGAACAACTATCTATATGCCATCATGCTCATCCATTTGCATAGAAGTTCGTGGATCATCTGTTGAAGTATTCAGATCCATATGGCAGAGAAAATTCAACCATTTTCTATGATGAACTGTAATACTTCTATAGTATATGTATGTGAAGATAAGTGAGATTTATGTGGGAATATATTTGTGATTTTTTTGTAAATTCGGCTCTTCGTGGAAGAAGAATTTCCACTTCCTATCTGTGTGAAATTTGGATGTCTATATTGTGATAAATTACAGGCTTTTTATGGTGTAACTCTGAGATTATGGACAAATTTGGGGGAAGACTTATGGCAGACATATGAAGGACCTCATTGTCTAATGGAGGGTTGACTTGGAAATGGAAGGAGCTAGTTACTGAAGCATATTTATTTGACTTGGATTTCTCTGGATTTTAAAAAGAAAGGATTTATGGGTTTCCCCCCATGGTGTGGGGGTTTTCCCTAGCATGTAGCCTATATCTTTGTGTTCTTATCTCTTGTGATCTTCATATTCTTATATTTTTAGTAATTTCTTGATGAACGAAGAAAAACATAATAATAAAGAAATCAACAAGCTCACAAGTAATTATCATGTTTAAAGAATTCAAATATCACTAAAATTCTAACAGACCTAAAGTAGGTTGAGTTTCTTTCTTGGAACAATTTCCAACCGATAAACTATCTTCAAGAAATAGATACAACAAGTTCAATTATCCATATTTTATTACAATGGCGTTCTTTCCAGATCCAACGACCCAAACTTCTTTGATCTGATGGTCCACATATGCATCGGGCTCCCACTAGCACAGGGTTTTAAAATGGATTTACACTATGATGACATCTAATGGTCATGATCTCTTTGATCGAATGGCCCAACATACAAACTTGTGCTCCCAAAAAAATCTAATTGCCCTTGTTAATCGTGATCAACAACCCTCACCCATTCATAGACACACACACATGTATGTATGTATGCATATAATTTTGACAGTTATACCCCACCTCGGTAAACCCCTTTAACTTTGAACATGGTTTAATTCCACATAGACTTTATCTTGGCCACATGCCATGTTTCTGCATAGTCTTTAACTCCACACATTCTTTTGTGGCATAAAAATTCCCCTTCAACACACATAAATCACTTTTTCATGTTTGTATGCATTCCCACCTCCACACACTTCTTCAGTACACCTACATCCCACACGATGCTCCTTCCGCACATGCACCACTCTAGGAAATTTCCTTTCCATGTTTTTCCTTTCTTGCACGCTTTCCTTCTTAACACTATCAACTGCTTGTACACCACCCATTGTCACTACAAAGTTTTCTTGGTATAATATTTGTCATTGTTTAATGTTTTTTTACATCGTAATAATTATGTTTATAGATAAATAACTTATGAAAACACCTTGACGAAACTCTAATATAGGAAACATGTTTTAGATAACCAAGATATATAACGACATCTTAATCCATTCATTTGCAGGAGCTTAGGCTTTGGCAACTTAACAATAATTAAAAATATTTGTTTAGTTGTTACTTTATGCCTTAACTACCATGGTTTCAATATGTTGATTGTTTTGCAAACATTGTTACTTATCTTATATTAATTTAGTGTTGGTGTTTCTTGCTAAGAAGCCATATCTAATTTTGCAAGAATCAATTGATGAAACCCTTGCTATATAAGCTTTTTCTTCCAAAGCCCCTATAGTTACCCCAGATGAGGATTCAATAGAAATTGAGAAGGTGATGGTGGATGTTGGCAATGAACTTCTTAGAAAAGGCATTACTGAAAAAGGTTGCATCCACAATCAAAATACATCAGCGATTGAACGAGTCCCTAATGAGTATGCCTGCATGAAGCCAAATTTTACTCTATAAAGTCGCTAAGTGAAATGTTTTAGCCTACTAACCTCTTATTCACCATTAAGAGTAAAGTCTAATTGTTGTCCCAGGGAAAATAAACTTCAAAATCTCGTTCCCCAGTAACAACGCCAATCTGATGTTGTTTCTCGAAGACAATTCTTGGTTGGAGAATTGTGCCAAAGCATCTAAACGAGGATTTTATTTAAAATGGATGATCAACTACTCAAACCATTTACATGTACATTATCCATAAACTTCAACGATTTCTAAAAGTGTTGATCTCAATATTAACATCATACAATCCTTTAAATGTTTGTGATAGATGAAAGAATAAAATATTTGATAACTAAATATCCTTCCTAAATACTTGAATTATCCAATATAAAGGAGGTGTATAGAAAGATTTCTATAACTAACACATATATATTTAAGAGATGACAAAAGGCGACAACTTATTGATACAGACGTACTAATTTTAAAAAAATATTCGATTAGCTATTCTCAGTAATGATAATAACTTTATCATGGGCTATCAGGGAGGTCAACACTCAACCCAGCCTTACCCAATACTTCTATGTTACCTCAAATACATGAAGAATAACAGAAATGATTACACAGGAAAACTGACATGAACACAAATGTTGCTAAAAAATGAAGCCAAAAACCTTTGGTTATCTTTAAAAATTTCTAAAATACAACAATGTCTCTTGGTACTATCAAAGTATCAACCCTTGTTCATTTGAATTACAAAGTAGATATAAAGTTTTCCTCAAAATCTCTAACTTATTACGTCTTTTTCATGAGAAAATAAATACTTATCCAAAAATATTTGGATGTTTCAACAAAATTACTTAAGAAATAAATCTTTGACTAGCTAAGTGGAAATTGCACCATTAATCAAAGATCGAGTCTTCAATTGATTTCTTTAAAATATGATTTTGTTGATTGTGTTCCCGATTGTTCTGCACTTAGCCGAAATTTTTGCCTCAAAAACTGCTTCTACTGATTGTATTCCCGATTGTTTTGCACTTTGTTGAAATTCTACCTTAAAATTTGCTTGTTGTTTAACTGATAAGTTCAACAACCTTATCCCACATGGTCATCATCTTGGCATGAAAATTTTATTACCTTTCTGTAGGCCTCATCTACCTTAGTATATTTTTCAAAAGTGGGTTTGATGACAAAAAAATGATGAATTTCATGTGAAATAAACAAATCAACTTCTATACCTTGAAGAAAACTTTTACCACTAATAATTCCTTTAACTTTGGAAATTTTGATTTGTTTGCTGCTATATCATGTAGCCTTTATTGATATGCATCCATTGTATTAATTGACCATGATAATCCCACAATGATGAGAGTCCTTTCTGTTGAAGAACAAAGAACTTTTTATGAAATTTCTTGATCTGATCTTGTAAATTTTGGCATTTTTTTCTCCAGCTGTAGCATCAAATTCCTTTTGGTCAACACCTTTATCACTTCAAGGACTACATTTTTCCTATCTTGAATCCCCATCTCTTCCAATTCCTCCCTAGTTTTTTACTTTAAGACCTTGATGATTTTAGTTGCTTCTCCAGTTTTATGATCCACTTCTTCTTTGATCTCTTCAATGACTACTTTTGATTTGTTCACTAGTTGTTTCCGTTCAAAAATATTTTCTATAGATGTCCAAAAATCTGAACTAGTTGAATTAATGTCCATCCAGATTTGCTCCTTGGCTTCTGACAAATTTTGGGAACTAATTGATTCATCCTTATACTTTTGCGAGTTGTTTGACAAGTTTGAAATTCTTCTGTACCTCTGAGATGTATGCATTATCTTCTTTAATCTTATTTTCTTCAGCCCTTTTCAATGATTCTTTCAACTTTTCAATTGCCATATTTATCAATGAGAGATCACCTATTGCTTCAAATAACTACTATGTTGAATATTGGCTGGTTGATCCTGTGTCCACTGTTGAAGTCCCTGCGCCAACATTCTTCTCCCTTTCCTTTAACATATTTTCCATCTCGATCTCCATTTTCTATATTTGCAGACTCTGTTCTACAATCATATGTAACATTATCTCTTTTTCTTTCTCAATTTATCCTACTTCCCGTGCTTGGGAATGTTCTGTTGTTGGAATTTTTAGTTTTCTTCTTAGGGCGTGAATGTTAGCATTTCTGTTTTTTATAATATCTTGTGTTGCATCTACATCATTAGGATTTATTCCTAATTTAGTAATCAAATCTTCTAAATGCTTTGTTCTTGTATCTTTGGTTAATTATGACATCCTTTCCAATTTCAGTTAAGAGTGCACGTTGTTTAAAAAAGCCTGTAACTTTGAAATAGCCATGGCAGAATTTGTTAAAGAAGAAAATATCATTTCACCATTTGTTGATGTAGATCTATCTGATCTATAGGGTGAATTTGTTTTGTATCAAAATAAAATAGAGATGTTTTATAATCTTGTGCAGTATTTGGGACTGGAACTTTTGGCTCTAGAAATGCCAACTATACTGTCCTCTGTCAGGATCTAGTCAGGATCTAGTGCTAACAATAACCTGTTCTGGGTGGAAGAAGTTTGTTTCCAGAAATGAGAATAAGTGGTAGACTTTAGGAATTCATTCTCTTTCTTCATTTCTAAAAACTTAGCAAAAATATTTTGATCATTGGAAGAAGGAGAATTAGATGATGTTTCTTCAATATGCTGCAAAGTAAAAATTGGCTCGCTTGAGTGCATAACTGTAATTAAAATATCAGTGCTCTACCTTCTGATGATTCTTCTTTTGTGTCTCTGGTTTTCCTTCTTTTGAAAACTCTGAATTCTGTCGAATTCCCTGAAAGATTTTGAGAAGTACTTTCACTGGTTCTTTTCAATTCTTTTTCCTTTGGAGTAGGTGTTTGTAATGTTGTCTGGCTTGATACCCACTCTTCAATTTCCTATAGAGTATTTTCCTCACATATTTCCTAATTAACATATTGGTCAATTTCTGGTTTTAAAATATGTGTATAAGGAGCAGACTTCTGCTCAAGCCCAATCGCTGAAATTTTTCCTAGATGATCATAAGGCCAACTAAAACTCATTTTAAACTTCAGTTGACTTAACAAGTTCTCTACCTCTTTATCAGCTACTCTGTAATTTACTATAAAGGTACCCACGTGAGCTTTTAGTTTAAATTGAGCTTTTTGTTTTCTTAACACAAAATGAATTTCATCCACATTCAAACTTTGCCTGATGAATTCGAAAGCAAAAATCCTCATAGGAACAAAAAATGGAAAAATTCTCTTGATATCTATTGATATCCTTGGAATTTCATCACTACTAAGAAGGCGTAATGACAAATATAGAAATTGATCTACAAATTCATTGAAGGAATAATATTTTGAATTCTTTATGACCAGTGAAGTCCAATGAATGGTTGACTGTGGCCTCCCTAGTGAATCCAACTTTTGTAAAGGCACCTTAAACCTCTCTTCTTCGTGATATAGGAACAAGTAAAGTAATACAGATTGATGTTTAAAGGCCCTCTCTGCATTGAACATCAAGAATTGCTCATGAGTGATATCTAACATGAATTGGCCAAAATTGGAAAGGACAAGGATTTTTCCCAAATGAAAAGACAAACATGAACCCTAGGATGACCTCATCAATTTATTCATCATTTTGATAGCCTAGAAGATAATATACCATATAAATTATTTGTCTGGACATTTATGGAAATGTTGTCGAGGAATAAGGTGGATTATGACAAGGCAATTCAAAACCTTCTGGCAAAAATGATTCAAAAATATTGGCTCTCTGCTGAAAGGTAAATTTTTGATAGATATTCATTAATGAATAAACTAGAAAAGTATGAATAGAGCTTGGAGGATTAATCTACAAATCTTGTAGAATGGATTCTGGTGTTATACAGAATAGGTTTTCACCATTTATGGCCACAATTTCTCTTTCACTACGAAAATAACGACTTTCACACCAGGAAATAAATTCAGTAAAATGGTAGGTTTGAGGGAAGACAAATAGAGGCATAAATTCCCAAAAAATAAACTTGTCGCTGGCATCTTCAAAATTTTGGAAGGCCTAATTGTGCAATTCATATAAGTCAAATTCACATTTGGTCTCTGCAATTTTAAAATTAGCATCTACCAATGGAAGTTCATCTAGATTCGACACTGGGGGAAGCATAAGGTTTTCTATCTGCAACTTACTTTTCCCTTTGGAAGAATTCATTTTGAAAAAAATAGAGAACGAGAATATTTTGAATACTTCGGAATCGTATAGGCATTGAACAAAGCGGAAGTCGTGAACTTGGAATCCATATGCACATCCTGCTACACTGTGAATTTGAGTGAACGACCCTGGGAAATGCAAGACAAATTTAGTTTTAGAAATGGAAGATATCCATTGGCAATCAATAATAGAAATGTTTAATTGATTTTGAAACGTTGTCAGGAGTTAATTCAATGAGTTGACGGTAATGAGATGATGGAGAATGGAGGAAATAGTAATAACTACTTTGGCGGCTAGTTAGCAGACATGATAGCAGATGGATAAGTTAGCGGAAGTAACGACTAGGTGGGAGAGTGGTTTGCGGGGGGCGGTGTCGGCGTTGTGTAGTTTTGGGAGATGGGGGAGCGCAATGGATGAGCGCTTGATACGTAGTTTTTGGCTATATTTAGAAATAGGATTGCCAACCCCTCGTCCCTCAGTTAAACGTCAAGAGCGTGGGGGGGTCCCGCATTTCATTATTGACCATTGATCACGGTGGGTAGGATCTAGGCGATTGGAATATGTGTGAACGATATACATGCTGGTGGCATTTAATACATAAACAAATAAAATCCCTTATTTTCCTGAAAATTAAACCAAAGTGGCATTTGAAAAAGATATGCCAATGTTTTATTACAAAGTGTAAGAAAAAAATACATTTTTTCTTATCTAGAAAAACATAAGGTGAAAAAATGTTACAACATCGACTCCATCCGGGGACTGCTTCCCCCTACAGGATGCATAGAACATGTAGATCCATGTTCCTTCTCCTCGAGATATGGAGTCATTGTTGTAGAAAATCACACTTGCTCTGTAAATGTAAATCGCACTAATCATTTACAATGATAATAAAAGAAACTTGCTCAATATTGAAGGTAATGTTTCAAATATTGCCCATTCGCTAGCAATGAGTAATATTCTCCCTGTAAATTCTGAAGAATGAAAATATTGTTTCCCTTGATTTTTGCAATTTCTAAAGGTCCCAACTAGAGGTTGTCAAACTTTCATTGCTTTCCTTTTTTATTCTCTTCTTGTGTCCCATCTTAATACTAGGTCTCCCTTCCTTAAATCTCTCTCTCTGGCTCTCATGTCAAATTAACTTTTCATTTTATCTTGATATTGGAGGATTTTGTGTTGAACTTCCTCTCTGTCTTGATTAAGTTCAATGATCTGATTAATTCTTTTTCAGAAATCACTAGTTTCCTCATAAGAATCCCACAAGAGCTCCAGTTCCAATAAACTAATTGAAATGAAGATTTACCAGTAGATCATTTTGGTGAAACTCTATTTGCCTAGACTGCATACTTCAAGTGACTATCCTAATTTCTTTTATGATTTTCTAACAACTTCTTAATAACTTTAATTAATCTTTTGTTTGATGACTCTGCTATTCCATTCCCTTGTGGATAATGCAGTGTAGAGTGATGTAAAGACATTTGGTATTTTTGAAAAAACTCAATCATTTTAATGGAACTGAGATATTAAGCATTATCTGTAATTATTTGTCTTGGACAACCAAACCTGGATAAAATATTTTCTTCAATGAAATTCATGACAACAGAATCAATTGCATTTCTCACAAGGATAGATTCTACCCATTTTTTGAAATAATCTATTGTTGTTAGGATCCACCTATATTGATTACTAGATGAAGGAATTATTTCACCAATAAAATCTAGACCCCATTGCAAGAAAGGAGCTTCAACCAAGACTGGAATGAGAGGTAGAGCAGCTAGTTTTTATTTACTTGCAAATATTTGGCAAGGAATGCAACTCCGTACTTTCAAACCAACTTGGGAAAATAGTTTAGGCCAATAGAATCCTACTCCTAATATATTGTGTGCATTTTCTCTCCAAGCATAGTGGCCTCCACATACTCCTTCATGAAACTGCTCAATTAGACCCTTTATTTCACTTTCAATCAAACATAGTAAAATAATATTCAATGGATCCTTCCAATACAGATTTTCATAAGTATACAATATTTTCATTACTTTCAGCTTAAGAGACCTGAATTGATTCTTTGTGAACTCAAGAGGATATTCAAAATCTGGCAGAAAATGTACCATATCCTTATACCAATGTGATAACAAAAATTTCTCATCAATGTGTAAAGGAAGTCGAACAGGAACCAAACTAGAAGAAGGTTCTTGTGGGTTCTTCTCCTCTGGAACAGAAGAAGATTCTTATGGATTCTTCTCCTCCTGTGTACCTAAAATTTGCATGATTGATTTTATTCCCAAAACTTTACAATTTGGTTCTACTAGTAACTTGCCAATTCTTGTCCTTTAACTAGCTTTGTGGGTTTAATATCCAAATCAAACTCTAAGATTTTAGCTTTCCCCTTTTCCCATATGTAATAGCTTGAGTCAGTATTGTTTTTATGTTTTGTTGGGTACAAAAGTTGTTATTGGAGAATGTAGTACATAAATTTTTAAAGCTTTCAAATATTGAACTAAATCATAGGTATGGTTTTCAATTATATCATACTTTAGTTTTGCATCCCTCATAACTTTGCTAAATAAAGCAATTGGATGTTCATGATAATCTTCATTTTTTTGTAATAAAATAGTTGTTATTGTATTATCTAATGCAAAAGGGAAAATAGTGAAAGGATTTGAATAATTTGGACTGGCTAGAACTGGTGCGTCTGTAAGTGCTTTTTTATTTGAGGAAAGGAAAATATAGCCTGTGCATTCCATTTAACCTCGTGATTCTTTTTAAGCGTATCAGTGATATCTTTTACAATCTCAACATAGTTAAATATAAATCTTCTTAAGAAATTGATTTTACCTCAAAATGCTTGAATTTATTTCTTTGTTATGGGTAAATTCATTAACTAAATAAATGATATTCTTTTGGGATCTATTGTGACACCTTCCTTTGAAATAATGTGCCCCAACAATTTTCCTTCTTTCAAGGCAAATATTGGTTTCTTGGGATTAAGGGAAATCCCAAATTTTCTACATCTATCAAAAAGTTTCTCCAAATGTTTTATATGTTGTGCATCAAATTTTGAAAAGACAGTTAGAACATCAAGGTAAATCACTATAAACTTATTTACTTTTCCAACAAATGCTAATTCTATGGCTCTCTGAAAGGTTGCCCCTGCATTTATTAGGCCAAAAGGCACATTAGCATACATGAGTCTACCCAATGGTGTGGTAAAAGTTGTATTTTCCCTATCCTCTTTGTTGACCAATATCTGGTTGTATCTTGAAAAACCATCTAACTTTGAAATTATATTTGACCTTGTTACCCTTTGAAGCATATGATCCATATTTGGCAGTGGATAATTATCCTTCAGTGACAATTTGTTAATATTCCTAAAGTCAACGCAAAGCCTTATTTCTCCATTCTTTTTCCTGGCAGGAACTGGATTGGCTATCCAATCAAAATATCTTAAAGGAACTATGATTTTTGCATCTAACAGTTTCTTTAATTCCTTTTCAATTATTTGCAGTAGAATTGGATTTATTCTTCTCAATTTCTGTTGAAATGGTTTAGCCACTAGTTTTAAAGGAATATTGCGTTCAGTGATAGAAGTGTCATAAGTCTTCAAGTCTTCATATCTCTATGCAAAAACATCTTTATATTCCCTAAATAACTGAACATATTTGTCTCTGATCTCCTTTGGTAATGTTGTTGAAAGTTTGATGCTTCTAATTTCTTCTATTGTACCAACATTACAGTCTTGCACATCATCTTGCTGTGAATTTATCCCGGGAGGTTTTATCACATCATTCTGGTCAAAAAATCTCTTAAGGGGAACTAGTCCCTTAGGAATGTGATTGTTGGATAGTTTAATAATATCATGATCAATTATTTTCTGCTTGAATTTGATCTCTGAATCATCAATATCTTCTGTTATTCTTTCATTATTCTCTTCATCTTTATGCAGGCAAAAAAATTCCTCAATAGTTGCATAATTTTTTTCAATTGCTCATCATTTTCAAATACTTGCCAATGTTTCACATTATGAGGGATAGAATTTTTGTACCTAACTTCAATATGATATTGCAATTGGAAGGATTTTGCGACTTTTAAGGTGCTTACAGAAACTACTAAGGAATTAGCTTGCATGTTATACTCTCTTGGTATAGCTTCAATATTAAAAGCTTGGAAATAATTCTCTATACAATCCCATGTCTCATTCTTATAAGCTCTTAACCTAGGATGTTTTGTCTGACAAATATTTCTAACATGTTTCACCATTAATTCTGAATCACTAAACATCGATAATATTTCAACCTTCATTTTCTTGGCCAACTCTAATCCTAGTATTCAAGCTTCATATTCTACCACATTGTTAGTGACCTCAAAGTTTAGTTTAAAAGGTTGAGTGATGATTTTCTTTTCAGGTGAAATTAAAAGAATTCCAACTCCAGATCCATCTTTAGAAGAGGCTCCACCAAAATACATCTTCCAAATATCATTTTCTGAAGGCTGAGGAATACTTACAATGTCTTCAATTTTTTCCTATACATTGAACTCCTCATTTACAACTATAATAAAACACCCTAAATCTTGGGCCACGACATAGATAGGGTGATTTACATATTGTCTAACATTACACACAGTATTTATATTCTCGACGTCTCTATAAAATCTTAAATGTTCTCCTCCATAAACCGGAATAGTAGCATATGACATATCCATTTGTAAAATTCCTCAAAGTTTAGCACATCGGGACCTTGATAGCAACATATCAAATTTTGGGGGAATATCTATAACCACTATATCCATTACTATAATTTTTATACGAATTTGGGCTAAAGTCACTACCAGGTCTTTGATTAGCCCCAAACACTGCACCTTCTTTGAATCAAACATATACAAGTCATGGTAGGGCCTTGTCACCTGCAACTAAAGTTGGTCCATAATGATTTTTGGCATTAAATTATGGGATGCCCCAGAATCTAACATACAATTATAGAGGAGAAAATCATGGATCTTTAGAGTCAAATAGAAAGGAGGAACACTCTCATCTTGAATGTCCAAAATTGATCCAAAAATAACAGAAGGTTTTTCATCTTGTAAATTGATTACATCTCCTTCAGCATCCACACTTGAAGACTAAATCCATTTAGATACCTGCTGCTTGTAACCAGGGTTTCTCTTGAGTTCTGATAAAGGAATTGGAATTTTGACTTTTTCAAGTTCCTTTTCTACATTAAAAACGAGAGAAATAAATTTTTCTATTGTTGGTTGGTCTGGTGCCTGACTTTAAGGTTGTGAAGATAAAGTTTCAATAGTCTTGTCTTGTGATAAATCAAAGGTAACTTTATTTACAGGTCTACGTGGACTTCGTCTTGGTATTAGACCATACCTTTTGTTTAGTTCAGCAATTAGAAATTCATAAAAGGCTTGGCATTTAGAAACTTCGGAAGATTCTATATTCTGAGCTACTAACTAAACTTTATTTACAAGAACAATAGCATTTTCAAGATGTTGATCAAAAAAATAATTTATGTCATTAACAATAGGTGTTATTTCTTCCGGATCTTGATCATCTATCATCAATGGGGGTTGAATCTGTTGGTCAGTATTTTTCCTTTCCCTCTGTAAGATATGTCATTGAAAAGGTACTTTGTAGGGTCCTGGAGGACTTCATATTTTGTTGCACTTGTTTATGTTGTATCTCCATCCTTGAAATCCTATTAGACAAGTTTCTTAACATTGAAGTGATTTCATCAATTGTATGTTCATGTTCCTTATTTTTTGAAGATGAACCAATTTTTTTTCTTGCCTCCAATTTTCTTTCTGCTTTTTTACCTTTGCTCTCAATTTAATTCATGTTGCTCTATTAGCCTCAATTTTTATTGCATCAATTTGCATGTCTGCCAAAGTTCATCAAAAGCATTAGAAAATATAACCTTGTTGCAGTGACTAGAGATATACAATATGCATGCATATTATTATAAATTTTATTAAGCCTCTTGATGAAATCTGACACAGGTTCAGTAGGATTCATTTTGAGGTCCACAAACTCAAATAAACAATAAACATGATCCTTCTCTATTCCCCACTGGTTTATGAAAATAATGGTTAACTCTGCCCATGTATGAATAGAATTTAGTTGTAACTGTCTAAACCAAATCCTAACATTTCATTACAATTATTTAACAAACAACCTCATATATACATCTTCACTTTCTATATTCATATTATCTGCAAAATCCAAAAATTCATATGAATGATCTTTTGGATTTGATCATGTTTCCCCATTGTACCTACGCAGATGTTTTAAATAACCTTCAGGAAAATCATGAATCTGAGCTATTGGTGGTAGCACTAATTCTTCATATCTGGCTGCCACAATTGGTCCTATCCTAGCCATTTCTTATTGTGAAATTGACTGTTTAGGAGACAAGGGTTTCTTGGGAGATGGTTTCCCTGAAATTATAAGTTTTTTTGGAAATTGAGGGTGAATGATTAACTTTTCAACTTCAGGAACAATCTTCCCTTGATCTTCAAAATCTAAAGGGTTTGTATAAATTCTAATCTCCTCCTCAGGCTGATCAGAAATATAAGGATAGGTATGAATAAATGAGGATATTAAATCTCCAGGTTTGAGTCCAGGTAATTTTAGTTCAAGTTCTGCTTTTGTACTAGAGGATTCTGAAAGGGAGATAGGAAGTTCAAAAGATTCAAGTTGATGAACCAATAAGGAATTTTATATATCTATTCCAACAGAAAGAAGTTTTAGGACTTGAGGAGGTAGATCAAACAAATTGGAAGGCGTAGGGATTTGTTCTGGTTTCTTAAGTTGTGAAATTGACTCTGGTGGAAGATAAGTAGAAGTAGAAGCTTCAAGTCTACATCTGAGGGAAGCAATTCATACAAGTATATCTAGATCAGATAATGGAGTGAATATCTTAGGATCATAATAAGATCTAGTATTCCTGTGTGAACTTGTATTTTAATCTATAAAGTCGCCAGGAGAAATATTTTAGCCGACTAACCTCTTATTCACCATTAATAGGGAATTCTAATCATTGTCCCAAGGAAAATAAACTTCAAAACTTCGTTCCCCAACAATGGCACCGATCCGATGTGTTTCTTTGAAGACAATTATTGGCTGGAGAATTGTGCCAGAGCATCTAAATGAGGAATTTATTTGAAATGAATGATCAATGAATCAAACGATTTACATGTACATTATCCAAAAACTTCAAATATTTCTCAAAGTTTTGATCTCAATATTAACAACATACAATCCTTTAAATTCTTGTGATAGATGAAAGAAGAAAATATGTGGTAACTAAATATCCTTCTTGAATACTTGAATTATCCAATATAGTGGAGGCATATAGAAAGATTTCTATAGCTAAAAAATATATATTTAAGAGATGACAAAAGGTAACAATTTATTGATGCAGAGGTACAAATTTAAACAAATTGTTCAATTAGCTATTCTCAGTAATGATAATAACTTTGTGGTGGGATATTAGGGACGTCAAAACTTAACCTAGCCTTACTCAATACTTCTATGTTACATAAAATATACAAAGAATAACAAAAATGATTACATGGGAAAACTCACATGAACACAAATGATGCTAAAAACTGAAGCCAAACACCTTTGTTTATCTTCAAAAATTTCCAAAATACAACAATGTATATTGGTTTTGTCAAAGTGTCAACCCTTCTTCATTTGAATTTCAAAGTACATATAAATTTGTCCTCAAAATATCTAACCTATTACAACTTTTTCATGAGAAAATAAACACTTATGCAAAACGATTTCGATATTTACAACAAAATTACTTTAAAAAGAAATATTCGACTAGTTAAGTGGAAACTGCACATTAATCAAAGATCGTGTCTTCAACTACTTGCTTTAAAGTTTGCTTCTGTTGATTGTGTTCCTGATTATTCTGCACTTTGTCAAAATTATACCTCAAAATATGTTTGTTGTTTAACTAATAAGTTCAACGAACTTATCCCACTGATCATCATCTAGGCATGAAAATTTTATTACCTTTCTGTAGGCCTCATCTACCTCAATATATTTTTCAAAAGTGAGTTTGCTGACAAAAAGATGATGAATTTCATGTGAAATAAACAAATCATCTTCTATACCTTGAAGAAAACTTTTACCACTAATAATTCCTTTAACTTTGGCAAATTTTGATCTGTCTGCTACTATATCATGTAGCCTTTGTTGATATTCTTTCATTTGGATTAAATGACCATGAGAATCCACAATTATGGGAGTCCTTTTTGTTGAAGAACGAAGAACTTTTTATGAAAATTCTTGATCTGGACTTGTAACTTTTGGAATTTGTTCTCCAACTGTAACATTAAATTCCTTTCGATCAACACCTTTCTCACTTCAAGGACTGCATCTACCTTATCTTCAATCCCCATCTATTCCAGTTCCTCACTCATTTTTTAATTTAATACCTTGATGATTCTAGTTGCTTCTTCGGGCTTATGATTAAGTTCTTATTTGATCTCTTCAATGGTTGATTTTTCTTTGTTCACCAGTTGTTCCTATTCAAAAATAATTTCTATAGATGTCCAAAAATCTGAAATAGTTGAATTAATGTCTATCCATATTTTCTCCTTGGCTTCTGACAAATTTTGGGCACTAATTGATTCATCCTGATATTTTTCAAGTTGTTTGACAAGTTTGAAATTGTTTTGTACCTCTGAAATGTATGCATTATTTGCTTTAATTTTATTTTATTCTGCCCTTTGCAATGATGCTTTCAACTTTTCAATTTCCATATTTCTCAATGAGAGATCACCCATTTCTTTAGATAACTTCTTTGTTGAATCTTGTCTAGTTGATCCTGTTTCCACTATTGAAGTCCTTGCACCAACATGTTGCTCCTTTTCCTTTAACATCTTTTCCATCTTTGTCTCCATTTTTTGTATTTGAGACTTTGTTATACAATCATATGTAACATGACCTCTTTTTCTTTCTCAATTTCTCCTACTTCGTGTGCTTGGGAATGTTATGTTGTTGGCATTTTTATTTTTCTTCGTAGGGCCTGAATGTCAACATTTCTCTTTTTGATAATATCTTGTGCTACATCAACATCATTGTTCTTTCTTCATAATTTAATAATCAATTTTTCTAAATACTTTGTTCTTGTATCTTTGGCTAATGATGACATCCTTTCCAATTTCAGTTGAGAGTGCATGTTGTTTAAATAAGCTTATAACTTTGAAGCAACCATTGCAGAATTTGTCAAAAAATAAAATATCATTTCACCCATTTGTTTATGTAGATCTATCTAATCTATAGGGTGAATTTGTTTTGTATCAAAATAAAATAGATATGTTTTATAATCTTGTGTAGTCTTTGGGACTCGAACTTTTGGCTCAAGAAATGCTGACTCGAACTGTCCTTTGTTAGGATATAATTTTGATAATAACCTGTTCTGGGTGGAAGAATTTTGTTTCCATAGCCGAGAATAATTGGCAGACTTTAGGAGTTCATTCTTTTTCTTCATTTCTAAAAACTTAGCAAAAATATTTTGATCACTAGAAGAAGGAGAATCAGATTATGTTTCTTCAATACACTGCAAAGTAAAAATTGGCTCGCTTGAGTGCATAATTGTAGTTTAAATCTCTGTGTTTCTACCTTTAGATGATTCTTCTTCTATGCCTATGGTTTTCCTTCTTTCGAAAACTTTGAATTCTTTCGAATTCCCTGAAAGATTTCAAGAAATACTTTCACTAGTTCTTTTCAATTATTTTTCCTTTGGAGTAGGTGTTTCTAATGTTATTTTACTTGACACCTGCTCTTCAATTTCATGTAGAGTATTTTCCTCCCACATTTCGTGATTATCATATTGTTCAATTTTTGGTTTAGAAATATGTATATAAGGAGCAGACTTCTGCTTAAGTCTAATAGCTAAAATGTTTCCCAAAGAATTGTAAGACCAACTAAAACTCATTTTAAACTTCATTTGACTTAATAGGTCACTGCGTAAACCCCCATACTTAAGTTCTCTACCTCTTTATTAGCTGCTTTGGTATTTACTATAAAGGGACCCACCTGAGCTTTCAGTTTAAACTGGGCTTTTTGTTTTCTTGACACAAAATAAATTTCATCCACATTCAAACTTTGCCTTATGAATTCCAAATCAAAAATCCTCATAGGAACAAAAAATGGCAGCTTGTAAAGTGGCAATTCACAACCATAAATCTTGATCTCTATAAAGTTCTGATATAAATACTAGTCTCCCACTTTTTACCACTCACTCATATGCAAAATTCTCTCGATCTCTGTTGATATCCTTGGAACTACATCACTACTAAGAAGACATAATGAAAAATATAGAAATTGATCTACAAAGTCATTAAAGGAAGGATATTTTGAATTCTTTCTGACGAGTGAAGTCTAATGAATGATCGACTGTGTTCTCCCCTGTGAATCCAGCTTTTGTAAAGACATCTTAATCCTCTCTACTTGGTGATATAGGAACAATTAAACTAATACAAATTGATGTTTAAAGGCCCTCTCTACATTTAACTTCAGGCATTGCTCATGAATGATATCTAAAATGAACTAGCCAAAATTGAAAAGGATAGGAGGCTTTTTCCCAGATGAAAAGGCAGACGGGAACCCTAGGATGACCTCATCAACCCATTCATCACTTTGATAGCCTAGAAGAGAACATGCCATAGAAATTATTTGTTTGGACATTTATGGAAATGTTGCTGAGAAATAAGGTGGATTATGACAAGGCAATTTGAAACCTTTAGGCAAAAATGATTAAAAAATATTGGCTCTCTGTTGAAAGGTAAGATTATGATAAATATCAATTAATGAATCAACTGAAAAAATTATGAATAGATCTTGGAGGATTAATCTGAAAAACTTGGAGAATGGATTATGGTGCTATATAGAACTGGGTTTCACCATTTCTGGCAACTATTTCTCTCTGACTAGATAAATAACAGCTTTCACTTTAGGAAATAAATTCAGGAAAATGGTAGGTTTGAGGGAAGATGAATCGAGGCAACAAACATGTGCAAAAACTAAACTCGTCATTGACATATTCAAAATTTTGGAAGGCCCAATTTTTCAATTCATAAAAGTAAAATTTACATTTGGTCTCTACAATTTTAAAATCAACATCTACTAATGGTAGGTCATCTAGATTTGGGACTAGGGGAAGCATAAGGTTTTCTATATGCAACTTACTTTTCCCTTTGAAAGAATTCATTTTGAAAATAAATAGAGAATGAGAAGACTTTGACTACCCAGGAATCATACAAACGTTGAACAAAGCAGATGTCATGAACTTGGAACTCTTGTGCATGTCCTGCTACAATGTGACTTTCAATGAACATGCCGGGCAAATGCAAGACAAATTTGGTTTTAGCAAGGGATGAGATATTCGTTAGCAATTAATAATTGAAACGTTTAATTGATTTTTAAACATTGGCGGGAGTTAATTCAGTGAGTTGGCAGTTATGAAATGACAGATAGTGGAGGAAATAGTCATAACTACTTTGGTGGCTAGTTAGTGGAGGGATAAGTTAGCAGGAGTAACTGCTAGGTGGAGAGTGGTTTGTGGTGGGGGGGGGGGGGGGTGTTGGGGGTATGTCGGAAGTAAGTAGTTTTGGGAGAGGGGGGTGTGCAATTGATGATCACTTGAACGTAGATACCAGTGGTATTTTGAAACAAGATTGCAAACCCCCCCTCCTTCGTTAAATGTCACGAACGTGGGGGGATCCTACAATACATTTTCGACCATTGATCACTGCAGGTAGGAGCCGGGTCGTTGGAATATTTTCGAACGATATACATATTGGAGAATTTAATAAAAAAATAAATAAAAGCCCTTATTTTCCTGAAACTTAAACCAAAACGACATTTGGAAAAGATATGCCAAGAAGAAGGATGGTCAATTGGCTGAATCTCAATAAAAAAATCCAAGGAGTAGTGAACAATGTAGTTAAGTTGGAAAATTTTAGCAGGAGGCACTTGAGGCTCGTGAACGATTCCCTCGCTTACAAGAACAATTATGCAAGAAGCTAAGTCTAGCTCAAGACAAATAGAACCTGGTAGATGAAGTATTCAATTACATGATCAATAAGGAAACAGATAGACAACTAAATGAGTTGATTGCATTGGAAAAGATATTGAAAAGAAGCAGCCTTGACCTTCCCTGAATCACTATGAAACAAAAGAAAACAATTTGGAAACCCTACAAAGCTCACTTGCAGAGTTATGAAGAATTGGTAAAAGTTTTACAATAAAGTTCTACCCCATTAACACAACATATAATGCAAGTACTCATAGATATTGAGATAGAGTTAGATGGATCAGAGGACAAGTTACTGCAAACTGGTACATTAAGAAACAATACATAATAAAACTAACAAGGACATAGAACTAAAATAGAACAGATTCATAGAATTGATCTGCATTCCATCTAGAAAATTTTGTTCAAACCACAAAATTATTTCTTATTGAACAAATTAATTAGTCAAAGAATAACGCACGAATTCCTAGTTATACAAAAACATGTATACTAATTCTAAGTCAATGTCTAGCTCGATGCTCCTTTTTAGCTTGCATATATTCTAGAGATTCATTGTCAATGGTAGTTATCAAATCATGCTCTTAGGACATTAATTCAACAAGCACAATTTTACTTTTCTATTTTTATTTTATAAGTTGTCAAGAAAACATGGAGCGAAGCTTTACCCATTGTTTTGTGATATTATTTAAACAATAGAGTAATCATGGGAAAGGATTCTATATTTTTTTTCTATCTTTATTAACATAAGTCTAGACCACTGTGCTTTCATGCTTCAGTGAATTCAAGTAATTATGTTGTTATTGCTTTAATTTGCTTGCTCATTTTTTCATTGAAATTGAAATTATTTTCCTTTGTTGCTCTGATATCGCATGATTTAAATTGGATACTATTGACTAATCACTTTCATTGTTATTTAGGCATTGAAGAGAATGTGTGTGAACATTATGGACGTGTAAAATTCATTTAACTGTTTAAGTAAAATCTATTTTCATTTACTGGTTGAGATGTTCATTGAAAACAGAAAGAAAAGTAAAAGGTATATATAGAGGTTTGATTTCATGTTACTGAGTCTCGGTTTTCTATATCAATTTTACAACATCTACAAGGAACTTTGATAACAGAAAGTGTGTATACAAATCACTTGAGGCTATATATGCATAATGCAGTATTCCACAGAGTCTACATGCTCATGTCAATGACATTGTTCATGACAAATATCTAATTAGTACGATTATTTCTATCCAAGATATGCATGTTAACTTTCCAGTATGAGATAATGAATTTTGCAAATTCAATTTCAACATATCAAATTGTCTTCATGGAGTACTTGTACATGAAAAAACATAGAAATCACATGAACTAAGAACATTTGCAATAACAAAGTTGAACTTGTTCTATCAGTTATTTATTTCCAATATCGAGTATGCATGATAAATGTATATGTTGTGCTACTTGCTTCTATTTCAATAATTATTGAAACAATTGCAATGGAAAAGGCACAATTAACTCATAACGATTATTTTTATAAGTATCGTAGTTTTCAATATTGACATTAATTAAGATAGTAGAAAAAGTAAACAATTGCTACTAAAGCATGCAATTATAACAACTAAAGAAAATAGAAAATAACTTGGTTCTAAAAACCAAAAGCCACAATTGATCACATTTGGACAAGTTTTCTGGTTGAAGAATGTCATGTCAATATTTCACATTCATATTGGAGTGATCATGATGCAGTTTATGTTTTACTACATTTTATGTGATTGTAGATAAGTCATGCACTAGATAGAGAATTTGATGATTAGTTCGCATAGTACATGCGGTCTAAGAAATCTCCAAATTCCCTTCAGAATTTCACTTTACAACAGTGCAAAGTCTTCCTCTCAAAATATTGGTATCCTTTTCTGGATATACTTTATCCTTCAAATAGTTCCACAAAATTAAAGTTTGTTACCCATTTCAAGCTAATAATTGGAAATGAAAATGAAAATAAAATATCTTATGCAACTGTTGGGTGACTTTGGCATCATCCTATTGGTTAGTCGGTTTTTTGTGTCTATATGGAGGGTTTATGTTTGACGACGATTTTTTAACACTGGCTACGAAATAACTAGTTCTTGATAATAATTCTACTGAGTGCTTAATTGTCGACGGATGACTTTGTAATTGTAGAAATTTTGAATAATAAACACATATTCAACAGAGATTATCTTGATCATGCACTATTGCGGAATACATGCACAATACATAAGCTCCTCTACGTTGATCATCAATTTAGCAGCATCGAAAACAATGAAACATCAATAGCATGCACACATTAACACATTATGTATCCTGGGGAAAGCTTACAGCTGAAAACCCCACACTATCTGTATATTAATGATTGAGAACTTGTAACATTACATAGTACAATACTCCTCACAAGTACTCAATACTATCTCCACCTGTTACAGACAATACAGCTCAAATCTGATCTCCAAATCTCCTCTGCTGCTTGCGTGCCTCTACTGCACAATACCTGCTAGAGAATGAATTGAATCCAAACTCGTTCCAAGTTCTATTTACCTTGGAAAATCACTCACACTGTAAATCACATGAGCACATGCTATATCACTGGGCATATGCAATTCTCATGGGCATACTCAATCCTTTGATTGTGCAAGATCTCATGCACAACTATAGTCACAACTGATAGCAATCTCAACCTCTAACACCTGTCTCCACTGAACTGTACATGCACTGACATGCAACTGAGTTAACTGATGTATTCTTTAGTTGCTTTATGAGTTAATAATTAATTCACACAACTCATCACTTGTCTATTTGCAGTTAGAATAATTACAACTAGTTTAACCAAGTCAAACTGAACACAAATCCATCAACTCCACATCCCACTCCACCAAACTCAACTGCTTGAGTTCTAACTGAAGTCCTGCATGCAATAGCTCAATTGACTCACAAAGAAAGTGTATTTCCTTCTGACAGCTGCATGTGCCACATTTGTATCTCAAACTGAAGTGCTCTAAGAGAATAAGATAAAGTTTATAGTCTAAATATTATTATGAGCTAATAATATTTGACTTTTCTATTTTTGACTAGTAGTCTAAAAATAAACTCTGATCACTCCTGCTGTGATCCAAAAATAGAAGTCCATCTATTTTTCCCAACATGACCAATCATCCATAACCAGCATACTGCAACTCATAGACATGATCCATATGTCTAAAAATAGACTTTGCGCCATAATTTTCCTGCGGGCCCACTTAGTGAAGGAGACTCCTTTCCACTAAGCTCCATCATCTTGTTGCATTCTCAACAGTAATTTAACCAAGTATTTTTAGGTAGATTTTAAGATAGTTTTCCTCGTCGAGATTTACAACTGTTGAGGTGATCACCTTGATTCTCTTGCTTAAACTTTTTCTCATATGGAGATTTGCTCCCTTATTTCTCTCAAAACATTAACTTATTATATCTTATGAGCTAAGTAAATAGAAATATGAGATTAACTCTTTTACTTCAAACATTCTTACATATTCCTTGAAAGAAATTTTGGAGTTGTTGTCACCCCATTTTATAATTTATTAGCTTCTATTACTACTAGCCTTGAGTACTGGATATGTTCTACTGCCACTTGTTAGGTTCCTATACCAATAGGAGTCATAATTTTTGAATGGCTGAGATTAAACCTGTAATATTTACATACCTTTGATTTTTTGCAAATGTTTTCCATATTCAAAAAATTAAAAAATGTAAAGAGGGTATATCCTAAAAGAAAAATCAAATGACAAAAAAAATAAAAAGGTAAAAAAAATATGAAAATATGAACCCCAAGAAAAGAGAAGACCATGAAAGTGTGCTAGTCAAAATGCCACTCTTATTTACTTTTTAAGCAGAATAAATGATTGTGTGCAGTTTGTAAGCTATGCCACAATCCATGATGGTCAAAATGTTTAAACTTGGCTATTTCATGTTTCAATTTCAAGTTCATAGATAGAGAATAAAAATATGACCAAACAGTGTAATCTTGGTAGATAACTAGATTAGGTAGAGTAAATAAAAAGGAGCTCAACTGTTTAATTTGAGCCCTTGGATGTAATAAGGTTAGATATAGCTAGATTTCCATTGTAAAAAAAAAGAAATTATTTGATAAGGGTTTGCTAGCTTAAATGCACCCTAATAAAGAGATGTAAAAATGGTAGGATGAGTAGATGGGTAAGTAGAAGAAAGGTTGCAGAATTATGATGATTGTTAGAAAAAAGCATAGTTATCACCCTCATCATGAAAGTTCTAAGTATTAATGAGAAATTGGACTAGCATAAAGTTCAAAAATTCAAATTAACTAATTTCTCTTCACTCATTTCACCCATTACCTAACTAATTTCCCACAATAAGGTTGAAGTACCCAAAATCTTAAGTCAAAGGGGCTCAGAGCATTTCTCTGACTTCTGGAGGGACTGGACCCTCGGACCAATGACTTATGGATCTTAAGTATTAAAATCCCCTCATAAACATTCACCCCCTTCAATTCATTCATTTTCCCCTAATAAATCCCTTTTCCTAAGGTTAAAACACCATTTTCCTAAGGAAAAGCAATCACCCCCATGGATACCCCTTTTTATGAAAAACCCACAAAAATGCACTTAGCCTAAGTTATAATGTTCTATGTAAAAAGCAAATAAAATTACAAAAACACATTATGCTTAGCGCACTTCATTTATCTCCCACAATTTTCATATTAACTTTTAACATTATTTATATGTTAATTCTCGAAAAAAAACCCCTTTCCCATATATTTTATTAAACCTCTTTAATATTAATATCCCTACCCCTAAGTTTGAAATATAAACTTTATATTACCCAACCCCGACAAATGACATAATTAATTGATTTGCGATTAACTAAAGTCAACCCATTCACCAATCAAATCTCACCCGATACCTTAATCCCCGCTTTAATCCCTCATTAAGTTAAAACCACCGCGCTTAATTGCACGTTGGGCCCCTCCATTACCTTCCGTGCAACTCCCGCGCCCGACCACCGCACGATCTCCCCCCTCCCCATCTGATGGCCCATGTTGATTTCGGAAGGGCCCGAAGTATGAACGATACCCACCCGAAATGGGTTTTTTTCCGCCGGGCCCCTGAGGCGATGTGGCGCTTGATGAGTGGAATCGGGCGGCCTCCCCCCAATACTGCCAAGCGCCCAAAGGCTGTGCAAAATAAACCACTTACCGCTACCCGCCAAAATTGTCACTGTTCATCCTGCTACGCGACAAATGGTCACTGTTCACCCGTACCCGCCAAATTGACCTTTTGCGCATAAATCCAAAAAAGCCCCAAATCATTATTTTTATCGTTTTAATTGTAATTTTCCATGCACGCGCCTGTGAACATTGAAAGTCGTCAACCCATGTACACCTTCACTCTGAAGACGCCAAAAGCTCCCAGATTGCCTTCCAGCCTAACTGAAGCCTTTTCAATCGTTCAGAATTGCTAGTTACCTGGTTCACACCCCGTTTTCATCAATTCCAGGTATTTAAGCCAGAATCCATTGAAAGCCCTGTTAAATTTTTGAACCAGTCTTTCAAGTTTTCTTAGTTGAAATTAAAAGTAACTTTAAATAAAACCCACCTGGAATTGAACCCCCATTACTTCAAAGACTGAAAATTTACCGTCCCCATTCTTAAATCCACAAGAACTTAGAATGGCTACCCCAATTTCCATGGATGTGAGGCCAATTACTACTCCTCACCTGGACCTGGACCACCTTCCTCTTGCTGATAAAGAATTCCAAATCAAGGACACCTCTGTCCTTAAATCCCCTGTCAAATTGTACTACCGATACAGAGACCAATACCTCAACCACACAGATAAGATAGGTCTTTGGGAGTCTAATTTTCCCAAATACCAATTCCCTGAGGTGTACATCTTTCCAGAGATTGTCCATTATTGACATGAAAACTACATTCCCAGTCAAAGAGCAGTGATGTCCTCTGACAACACCATACTTTTCACCATCACTGCTGAGTCAATCAATGAAATGCTCCAATTACAACCAGGGCATAATTTAACTCCTATTTCAATTGGTGACCTACTAGACAAATTTCCTAAGCTTACCATTGCCAAACTTGCTGAAATGCTCCAAACCTTCATCAGGGAGGAAAAGCACATCCCAAAAGACCCTCCCCCATATGTGGCTACCATATTTTCCCCATTTGGTCAGGATATAGTAGAAATGATCTTTTGTGTTTTAGGCTATACAACTAGTGAATACATAGATGAAATCATCTTAGCCTTCATGTCCATTTTTACTCCAGGACAACCCCCTGTTGTCATGTATGATTATGCCAAGTACATAGCTGATAAGATGAATGAACAATTTTTGAGAATGAGTAATGAAAGAGTGTTCAAGTATTCTTCAGTTTTGTACCACCTTTTCTTATATTACCAAGCTGACAAGTTCCCTTTCATTCTCCAAAAGCTTAACACTAAAGGTCATCCTAGGTCAGTAATTTTTTGGACTCCTTTGATACATAAGCATGATTCCCCTTATCCATACATAGATTTCATTGACCTTTTTGTACATCCAGTAGTGACCATGTTGCTAGGAAGTCTTCCTCCAAGAATCAGTTCAGATATCAGGAGGATCCTGCAGCTGTCAAAACAACACAAAGTGGGAGATTGGTACTTGTACCAAAATCACACAAAAATTAGGATCTATGGTTGTGAGTTGGCCCCATATAAACTGCCCAGATACCTCCCAATGAGGTTGTTTGCCTTGGAGTACTACAGGCAAATAATCAACTCAGATGAGGTGCATTTTGTTAAGGCCAAAAAGAAGGCCCAGCTCAGAATGAAAGATCAACTAGACCCCTTTTTATGCAATAGCAGAGAAGCAGAAGAAATCCTTCAGAGACTCAAACTAAAACAAAGCTTCATGTGGAGATATGACCCCTGTGACTTCATTTACAACAGGAGACAAAAAAACAAGATGGCTCTCTACATTCACCACTGAATCCCTAAGATAGAGAAATATGCAAACCAACTGGAATGGGTGGAGAATACTTTAATAGACAAGGATAGCATTGAAGTAGCAGTTGAAAATTCTCTAATTGATTTATAGAAAAGGCTTGATGAAGGTTCTTTCCTGCAGGTTCCAGAAGAATCTCAAGCCCAAGGACAGTCCCAAATCCATGAAGAATCACATGCACAGGGAGAATCTCAGGCACCAAGTGAATCACAAATAGGAGAAGAATCCCAGGTGCAGGAAGAGTCAGAGCAGCTAGACCTATCAGAGGAATTAGGTCAAATAGGTATACAGCAGCCCACTATGAGTACTCCCCCTAACTTGCAAACTCCTCTAAATGAGGAGAAAATCCTCAAAAGGAATAGGGAAGAGGCCACTACATCAGGCAGAGCAACCATACAAACATATGCAGAAACCAACCTAGTCAAAAGGCAGAGGTTGAATCTTGTTTCAGAACAGGAATTCACAGAGGAAACAGTGGGGGCCACAAACATAGAAGGAGAAATAAGAATACCTGCCACTCCTTCTGGGGGTACACTAGTAACTTCCACATCAAACACTCAGATGTTGGAAAGGAAATAGAGTGTTGAAGTGTCCTCCTTTAGGATGCCAGTTGACAAGGATCAAGACATTAGAGAGAGGTACACGGATATAAAGGCCAGGAATGAGAGGCTAAAATCCCAGACTTATGCATAGTACCTCAAGATGGAACCTACAAACCAAACAAGGCTTATGTCAGCCTATGATGTGAAAGAGGGAAAAATGTAGATGACATTTATGAAGTCCACTACTCAACAACCAAGGACAGCAGCTGACTTCAAGAAGATTGATTTCGAAGTGCTGGCAAAGGACATACATCCTATTGACCAGATTGAGCTGCACAAACAGACAGGGGAGATGATTTACTCTACCTTGATAGGGAAAGCCATTGCAGCTCATCAATTGCAGAATTCCCTAAATAACATATCAGCTCAATTCCAATTGGAAAATGCCTCTTCACAGGCAAAGGACATCAGAATCAAGTCCTTAGAGGACTTAATCATTGAGTTGGGACATGATCCCAAAGATGTAAAGGCCACTGAAAGACTGTTCAAGAAGAAAAACGATGACATAGCTACTTTGAAGAAGAAACTGAAGATTCCACCACTGCATCACCCACAGACAGCAGAGGTCCTAGAGACCCAAAAGGGACAAGAGGAGCTTATGGACTTGGTCCTAAAGCTAAATGGCAAGTTGAAAGAAACAGAGAAAGAATTGGACACATTGATTCAGTCCAAACAAAGTGAACTAGCCACCACTTCTACCATTGCCATTCCCACAGTAACAACTGCAGTTCCCTCAACACTGGCAGCATCGTTGGCACCAACAGTTCCACCTACCACAGCACTGCTAGTCATAACTGAGTCCACAACAACAGGTACCTCAATAGAAAAGACAACAGAGTTAGTGAAATCCATGGAGGAAATTTCCATCCAGTTAACAAAACTTAAGAGGCTCAAGGAGAAAGTGGCAAGTCTAGAAACTGATTGCAAGCTTGCCCAAATACAACAGAGAGAAGAAACATAGAAATCCCTAAGGATGGGTGAGAAGATTAAGGTCCTAGAGAAGGATATAACTTTACAAAATCCACTAGGAAAGACTAAGGAGATTCTTTGGGCCAATATCATTGACTCTGTCAATGATATTTGGCCATCAATTCAAGTGATATTTGAGGAAACAGAATTGGTGAAAGTGGCCACCGAAGCAATACAAAAGGTAAAGGAAGACCTAGGAGACCAGCCTGAGGATTCTAATCAACTCATCCATTTCTTGAACAGCAAGAACATGCATGAACTAAATGAGCTTGGTGTGGAGGACAGAACTGAAGCCATCATTGAAGTCAAAAAGGTTCTTTCTAAAATAAACCTTATGCTTAACTTGGAGGAAAAATGCCATAACATGCAGGTTGGCATTGACAGATTCATGGCAAAGTTTCAAATTTTGAGGGATAAAGGCCTTCCAAGTCCCATGGTCATCCATGACAAACTTATGACCCAATTGGACTATGTTGATAGATTAAAGAATTTGTCCAAGGAACAGGCAAGCACTTCAGGAATCAAAGCATTACCAACAGGGAAAGTATTGTATGATACTTTAGAAAATATAATTTTCCTAGAGCATGAGGTGAAACATCTATTTGTCGCCAAGCCAAATTCTGCCAAATACAACGAGGCAGACGAGATATATAGAATGATGCTGAAAGTAAAATTACCTGAAGATGAATGGTGGGAAAAGATGACATATTTACTATAAGTTACCACAGTAAATCTGAATGGCAGCCAGATGAAACAGGTGAACAGGGTCAAAGAGTAACAGGTTAAAGAGTATCAGTTAAAGACCAAAGACAAAAATTATTCCAGCGTACACATATCAACTAGCCTAAAAGGGCTCAAATCCAACTGCAACAGCCAACACTACCATAATAAGAGGGACAACATGATGAAGTTTTACATCTGTCTCTATCTTCATGCTTGAAGATATTTTTATTTCCTTAATTAAATCTCAAACGGTTATGAGATATTTTGTAATATTTTTTGTATAAATACTTCCCATTTCGAAATATTTAGGGTGGATTCAAAGACATTTATGTAGACTTGTATCTAAAATCAAAGTGTTATTGTATCAAGACTGGATTGGCTTGCTGGATCATGGAATAAATTTCAGACATTTTACAGGATTCTTGTGTTAAGCGAAAATCAAATAAGTATCCTCTCATGTGTATTATTGTTTTTCCTTATGTTTATTAATAATCTTATGCGTTTCTATGAAATCTGAATGGTAAACTAGGAATGATATTTCAGAACTTGCTTTAGTGCACTCTGTTTTGACTGTTTACCTTCTTGATGTTTTCTGCTAAACTATCATAGTTAGGGAATTCTTAAATGCTCCCTTACTTCCGTAGTTTTTCCCTGTGGTCTATGTAGCAAAGAATTCTTAATTGCTCTTTGTTGATGATCACCCTCTGTTCCTCATTTTGATCTCGGTCTAAGGATTCTTCATTGCCCTTTTACCCTAGTTAGAATCATTCCATCCATCAGCCCTTTGAAGATTTGCTTTTTGCTTTGCTAGCTTGCCCTATAAACAATCCCTTTAATGATATGGTCCAGTTAAGCTATCCTTTGATTGACTCCATAGCCCAATGGCTTAAGAACCTAGCTCTATCCATATGTTCCAAGAACTCCACCACCCAACTTTCAATCAAAATCATAATCCTCATGAACACTAATAACTAGCCTAAAATCTAATAAAACAAAGTTAAATTATAACGAGAGAGCCCTCTCTGGACTTAGGCTGGCTAGAACTTGAGTCTAAAATATTTGGTTTGTGGTTACTGTTGGTATCATCCCATGACCCCCTTTTTCCTCCTAAAACATATCATTTTCCCATTCCTTTTCATCATACATCTCTTAGAATCCTTGAAAATTGATTAATTAATAGTCCTATAGTTATTAAAATGCATTGAAATTGATTTAGGAAGTTTATGTTAAAGAATTAGAAGTTTTTGGTAAAATGGTTACAGGAAGTTCCAACATCCTGTAATTGGCTCATTGTTTGACATGTGGCACACCAGCTAGGCTAGAGCGAAAGGCATGGATGAAAAGTAGAATGTCCAAGCATGGACAAACACCTATCCTACAGCAGAATCGACCCTCCTACATGCGCAGTCAACACAGGTCAAAGCATGGCACACTGGCGACAAAGGCAACAACAACAACGCATTCTAATTTGATTTAGCTTTTTGTTCTTTTTGAAATCAGTTAGGATAGAAACATTTTGAAAATCTCGATGTAGTAAAAGCGGCAACAACCATATTCCGAATGTACATTCATTTTTGAAATGACATGGTTGTAATAGACATATGTAAATACAGTTCAATGTAATGAACGATGGATAATAGTTGTATCATTCTGAAACAGAGCTTTTAAACTTAATACTAAGAACCCAGTTGCAGTTACGACTCGTGTCTTGTGCATTGATTTGCTATTCGGTTGAATATAGTCCAGTATACCTCTGGAACGCGGACGGGCCCTGCGTTAAACCGTTATATTGTTCTTTTCATTTTATTTGCACTTAGGGTATTATATGGTTTGCACAAGTAGTTACAATTGGTTTCCGATTTCAATAGCTCTTGATTTCAATTGAATGTATATGGTTTGCGTTTATGGTAATGCTTGAACAGTCATCGCTGAGATCTTGAAGCGCGTCCTGTAAGGGATTCGATCCCTGTGTGTGTTTTAAAAGCAATGTCATGAACTTTATTTTTATTTCAAAATCCATTTATGATCTCTGTATATTTTTACCTTGTGTAAATAATAGTGAATGCTGGGTGTTTGCAGAACAAGGGTTTTATGTGTGATGTCTCTGTAAGGAGATCGAAAACTTGGTTTGCAGTGATACACAGTGTTTAGGTTCAGTATTTAATTTGGTAAAAGCATTTATTGATAGTATTGTAATCAGGTATGTTAGCAGAGTGACCTGAGTGTTTGCATGATAGGTAACATACCCCAATCTTCTGTAATGAAGTACTGTGACCTACATCATAACCACTTAGCCAACAATCCTTTATGTCTATATACTTTAGACGCATGCCTCTAAGCTTACGCATCCTGGTCGATAATAAATATAGTCTAGTCTAGTACCCTAGCTAGAACACTACATTTTGGCGCCGTTGCCGGGGAGGTGTACTTAAAGGATTCAGACAAAAAGAAAAAAATTTCAACACACAAAAATAAACAAAAACACAGTTAGAAATCATGTTCATTTATGCCTAGATTTAGAGATAGTCAAGGGAGATTTGTAAAAACCCCCCACCATCTAAAAACTAACCCATCATCATCAGGAGCAGACTCTCTAGGGAATACAACACCAGCTGAGGAAGTTATCCAAACATTGGCAGAAAAATTTTATTCAGGACAGAAACTTACTCTTATTGAGAGGGAAACTTTATTCACACATAAATCGCAGGAGAAGCACTTTCCTAGACCTTCTACACGAGGAGAAAGTAGTACAGTTACTGAACAATCTTCCTTTCTCCTTTTTCCACCAAGTGACACTAACACAGAGAGACTAATTAGAATGGCTGAGGAAGGATCTGGATCAGTACCACGCCAAGGAGATGAAGAGGAGTCAACTTTTAAGTTCCCTATACATGAACCACAGGAGGATGAGGAGATCAAAATGAAAAACATACCCCCATCCGTGCTACCAAATTTCTATGGTATGGCTTCGGAGGATCCAGACTCATTCTTGTTCGAGTTTGACATTGTATGTCGAACTTATGGCTATACAGATGATGCCCATAGGTTTAGATTGTTCCCAGCCACATTAAAGTCATCAGCCTTAAAATGGTTCATGGGGCTTGGTGAGCATGCTATAGTTGATTGGGATGGCATGAGGAGAATATTTCTTAGGAAATATCAGCCTTATTGCAGATCCAAAGACTCTAAAGATGATATCTTTAGAATGAGTCAGCAAGAGGATGAAACCTTAGAGGAATATTTAGAACGGTTTGTCTACAACTTACAAAAATCTAAACACCGAACTATGCCTCATGATCTGGTCCGCACAATATTCTTGAAAGGTATTCGAGAGGAATACATGGATGATCTCAACTTGATGGGCAAAGGTGACATTTCTGCCTTACCCTTTGAAGAAATCGCTGAGTTGTGCGAAAAATATTCAAGGAGTAAAGCTAAAATGGGAAAGAGAAGCCTGTCATCAAGGGTCACAAAATCTGCCTCTGCAAGTGTCACAAGGGCCGAAATAGGGAATCTTTTAGAAGAGTTTAAAACAGATCTGTTAAGCACTCTAGGGAACCAAATTGACACTTTAAAAGCCAAGAAGAAACAAGAAGATGAAGATCATATCATGGCTATCTTCTGCCCAAAATGCTGAAAGAAACATGCATTAAAAGATTGCCCTCTAGAGAACATCCAAGTTTGTGCTTTTTGTACTGAACATCATGATATGTTTAACTGTCCTAAAGTTAAAGTTTTGCAGAACTGTAATATGGCAGCCAATACAGAGATGGAAAACGTGTATTACATGGGCACAAAGCGACCATGGCAGCCAAGGCCATCACCCCAAGGTATGTTTCCAAATCAAAATCTGCAATTTCCTATGAATGATCAAATGTATGCACAAAACTCATGGAATGTACCCATGCCATGGCAGCACCAAAACCAACCACAACACCAATGGAGACCGTCTCAATAGTACTCCCAATCTTATCATACATATCCTCAATCATACCCACCTTACTCACAACCATATCAACAATACCAACAGCCGTATCCATCACATTCTCAACCATATCAGCAGTATCCTCAGCAAGTTGTCTATCAGCCCCAACCTCCTCAACAAGCACTGCCTGCTCCTCCACCAATAAATGCACCACAACTGCAATTTCCAACTAACTCACAACCTCCCAGACCCACTCAAATTCCTGCTCAAACTGTCCCAAATCCGAATAATAGAGCAGAGAGGCCAGCCTACAATGTAGAAGAAGGAACCTCATATTCCACACTGCCTTTGCAAAACATTAATTTGAGGTCTGGTAGGGTGCTCCACAAAGATTCTCCAATAACAGATAAGCAAGAAGAAAACTCAGAAAAGGAAAATGAAATGACAAATCAAACAAAACCAAACAATGATACCAAAGATAAACATATGCAACCACTGCATCCACCTTTTCTAGACCGATTGGTCCAAGTAAAACCACCACTGTCTATACCACAATTTGATGTCTTAGATGAACTTAAAAATGTCTACATAAAAATTCCACTGCTGCAAGCTATAAAAGACATTCCTATCTATACCAAAGCCATCAAAGACATGTGCCTCAAGAAGCCTGCTAGAAAAAGGATTGATCCTCAAACCATTCATGTTTTAGGAAATTTAGCAGGCCTTATGACCAATACCATCTCCATGGAGAAGTATGTTGATCCTGGCATTCCCAAAATGACCACCATCATTAACAACATACGGATTCCAAACACTTTGATAGATCTTGGAGCCGCAATCAATGTCATGACTCTTGAAACCATGAGAACACTCCAGCTTATAAATTTGCAACATACCACGATTGTTCTAGAACTAGCTGATAGGTCGAAAGTCATTCCTGAAGGGATTTTGGAAGACATCATTGTCTCACTGGACTCTTGGGAGTATCCAGTAGATTTCTTAGTCCTTCAACCCAAATCCAATTTAGGAGGACACCCTATCATCCTTGGTAGACCATGGTTAGCGACTGCTGATGCATTTCTAGGATGTCGATCGGGCAACATGATCATTTCAAGAGGGACCGAAAGAAAACAACTCACCCTTTATCCATCAGCACAATCACCAGCAGTAACACACAATTTGTGGCTTGATGATAAATTTAATGATAAAGAAGAAGTACAATATGTTTTTAGCATTGACCAAATCTATGATTTCCAGGAACAAGACAATAATGATTTGGTAGAATTATTCCTTTCTCAACCTGATATGTCTGAAAATTTGAGAAGTGAACAATATCATGCTGCAGATGTACTTTTGGCCCAAAACTTTCAGGAAACATGCACCATCCAATCTTTGCAAACTACATTTCACGACATTTTTCCAGTTCAATCCATCACCAACACACAGATTCAGATCATAGAGATTAGTCCAGGGAAAACTCTGAACATAGGCAAACACCTAGACTCATCTCAACAAGAGAAATTGATTAAACTCTTGAGAAAATACCAAAAAGCCTTTGCTTGGGACTACACCGATATGCATGGGATTCACCCCGACACATGCACTCACCATATCTATACAGATAGCACCATTAAACCAGTGAGGCAACCACAGAGAAGAATGAACTCCATGCTCCAAGATATTTTCAGAGAGTAACTGCAAAAACTTTTGAGAGTTAATTTTATATATCCTATTTCTGACAGTCAGTGGGTATCCCCATTGGTTATAGTGCCCAAGAAAAATGGTAAGTGGCGCATTTGTGTTGATTACAGACAGCTGAACAAAGCAACGCTCTAAGATTATTTCCCACTGCCATTTATTGACCAAGTGTTAGACACCCTAGCTGGCAAATCATCATTTTCTTTTCTTGAGGGTTTCAGTGGCTACAACCAGATCAGGATCGCCTCAGAAGACCAGGACAAAACCACATTCACCTGTCCTTAGGGCACCTATGCTTACAATGTTTTGCCATTTGGACTTTGCAACACTCCAGCTACATTTCAGAGAGCTATGTTAGCTATTTTCGCTGATTTAATTCATGATTGTGTTGAAGTCTACATGGATGATTTTTCAGTATATGGCAATTCATTTGAACATGCATTAGAAAATCTTGAGAGAGTTTTGAAAAGATGTATTGAAGCTAACCTGTCCCTCAGCAATGAAAAGTGCTTTATGATGTTAAACGAAGGGATAGTGTTAGGCCACTATATTTCTTTTCAAGGCATCCAGGTTGACCCAGCAAAGATCCAGATCATTGTTGATTTGCCAATTCCACAGAATCAAAGAGAGGTAAGAAGTTTCCTTGGGTATGCAAGCTATTACCGGAGATTTATTGAGCATTTTAGTAAGATAGCTTTACCTTTGTTTAAACTTCTAACCAAAGATGTACTTTTCAACTGGAATAAGAACTGCCAACAAGCATTCGAACAACTCAAAAAGAAGTTATCAACCGCACCAGTCTTGAGAGGGCCTAATTGGAGCCTACCATTTCATATCTTTACAGATGCATATGACACTGCAGTAGGTGCATCATTAGGCCAAAAAGAGGAATCTTGTACTTATGCCATTTATTTCATTAGTAAAAATCTAACACCTGCAGAGTTAAACTATACAGTTACAGAAAAGGAAACACTTGCCATCATTTATGCTGTGAATAAATTTCGACATTACATAACTGGTTATGAGGTCTTTGTACATACTGATCATTCGGCCATTAGACATTTAATGAATAAACCAATAACTAGTGGCAGAGTTACCAGATGGTTACTATTGTTACAGGAATTTAACATCACAGTGTTAGATAGACCAGGCAAAGAGAACCAGGTGGCAGATTTTCTCTCTAGACTGCAAAATCCAGGTGAGGTTGTTCCAGTTGAAGATTCTTTTCCAGATGAAAACTTATTTGCAATTTCCATAGTAACTCCTTGGTATGCTGATTTGGCCAATTATTTGTCTACAGGAAGGACACCTCCACACTTTACTGCAAAGGAAAGGAAGAGACTAGTCAAACAAAGTGCTAGATATTCATGGCTTAATGGCGATTTATTTTACACTGGTTATGATATGATTATTAGAAGATGTGTAAGAAATGATGAGGTAATTGATATTTTAAAATCTTGCCATGATGAACCGTGTGGTGGGCATTTTGCAGCGAAGCGGACAACCTTCAAAGTTCTTACTCTTGGATACTACTGGCCATCCATTTTCAAGGATGCCAAGAAGTATGTAAAGAGTTGTGACAGCTGCCAAAGAATGGGCAGGCCCACAGCGACCGATGAGATGCCCCTTCAGCCCCAAGTTCACTTAGAGCCATTTGACAAATGGGCTCTAGACTTTATAGGACCCATTAACCCAACCTCCAATGGTAAGAAGTACATCTTAGTATGTACTGATTACGTCACAAAGTGGGCTGAAGCAAAAGCACTGGTTAGAGCAACCGAACACACAGTAGTAAATTTCCTTTTTGAAGAGATTTTTGTGAGGTATGGAGTACCAAGGGAAATTGTGACTGATCAAGGTACCCAATTCACCTCAAAGCTAGTGAAGGACATCACAGACAAATACCAAATCAAGCATAGGAAAAGTACCCCTTACCATCCGCAGGCCAATGGGCAGGTGGAATCAACAAACAAAACTTTGGAGGGGATCATTACTAAAACTGTTGCAATGAACAGGAAAAATTGGGAAGAGAAGCTCAAAGATGCACTCTGGGCTTACAGGATTACCTGGAAAGATACTACAGGATTTACACCATATCAATTGGTGTACGGCAAAGAGGTAATGCTTCCTATTGAGTTCCAAATACATACTTTTAAACTGGCTGCAGATTTACAAATTGATTTGGACCAAGCACAAAAAGAAAGAATTCAGCAGTTGAACCAGCTGGATGAGATGAGGCAGCAAGCAGAGGAAACCACAATCCTCATGCAAAAACAAAGGAAGCAGTGGCATGATGCACATATTAAGAAGAAGCAGTTCAAGGAAGGTGACTGGGCTTTACTTTTTGACTCAAAATTCAGAGATCATAAAGCCAAGTTCACCACCCATTGGATGGGCCCCTATGAAATTGTTCAGGCTTACGACAATGGTTCAGTCAAGCTCAAAACTATTGATGGAGAAGGTCACTCCTTTACTGTCAATGATCATCGCTTGAAACTATACACCAAGCCCATCAGCAAGCAAGATTTTCTCCATACACTATCTCAGCAAAGGGAGGTTGAGATACTGCAGCCCTCAGCTGCAGTATCACTGCCTTAGTTTCTTTTATTTCAATTTCAGAGTCAAAAAGAAATAAATAAATTTATATAAAACAAAAACTAAAAAATATATATATATATAAAAAAAAAAAAAAAAAAAAATGGGTTAGATGTGAAAACCAGCCTCTGGCACAGTCTAACCCCGAATTCCTACTTGAAAACCAATTCGTTGGCGGGTATGAATTCTCTTTCTTTTGTTCACTGTTTGATTTATCAGCTGAATCATGACTTGAGGACAAGTCAAAATTTTAGTCGGGGAGAGAGGCATCAGCATTTTGTTCTTTTATCTCTCCATTGTAAATTCTTAAAGATTTCTTATCCTATATCTTCACTGTAAATTTCCAAAGCAGCTTGTTCCAGCATTCCGAACTTCAATAAATAAGTTGTTTTGTCATTGTTTTATCTCAGAGGGACCTGGTTATAAACATTATGCAGGGGGACCTGTTCTGTCCAGACATCTATGCTACCAACACCAGCAGTAAAGGGACCTGTTTAAGACACCCAGAAGGGACCTGTTAAAGAGATTGACACCAAGGGCTACTTCAACAAAGTTTTATCAAGTTTCTACAAGGATTTGGGCACCAAGACTCCATCAAATGCCCAAGTTCAATGAACCTGTATACATATAAGGAGCTGCATGAACATCTTCAAATCTTTCTCAAGGGACCTGTTACATCTTCAAATTTTTCTCAAAGGACCTGTGCATTCAATCTTTCTTAGAGGACCTATTACAACAAGCAAAAGAACAGTCAAAAGGGACTAGTCCTACTCAGCATGTCAATACAACAACAACCAACAAAAGAGTAATATGTTTCTTATTCTTAAACATTTAATTTCTTAGATTGATTTTTAATGTAAATTTGATGACTGTGAACTGTTATGATTGATTTCAAGGACATCTACATTTCCTATCATCCCTTATTCCACCGATTCTCATCATTCTCATACATCAACCTATTCATACTTCTAAACCCATTACCAACACATCAACCTTGTCATACATCCTACAGTCATACCAACATCCTCCATCTGACCGAATACCAACCGAAACAGGACACGTGGTGGATTGTGTTTTTAAATAAAAGGAGAAAAGAAACAAATGTAAAGCGGCCTGGCTATTGTATTCCACACGGCCAAATCATGACTCCACCACTCGACGTACCCAAGTGATTCAAGGGACTCCCCGAAATCATACCCAGCATTATATATATACACTCCCAGCGCTCTTGTGGTGACATCTATGCAAGCGTACAACACTCCTCTGTTCTAAAAATTGAACACGCTGTGAGTAAGTACAGCTGGTTATCCCACCATCATTTTCGCATTTGATCCCTGTAACTTTCAAAGTAGAATCAGAGGCAGTGAGCACCGAAGAAGTATTACCATTTGGGTTCGACTTACACAGTGAGGATTGGAAGCAGTGAGCGCCAAGAAAGGGAAAATATAACCACTCCGTTTCGACTTACACCACAGTCATAAGACAATCGACCGACCGGGCATCATATTGAAGATTAAGGGAAGCGATACACCAGGTAACAAATTTGAAATTTCTTTGTTGAAATCGTAGAAACATAAACAGAGAAGGGTTAGAGCACGACCCTCTGCCACTATGACTAATAGGGTCGAACCAAGTGTGTTCGACAGTTCACAATATCATGAAGATTGCATTGAAATTCTCAGAGAGATACAGTGGCTACCATTCTTAGAAAAATTTCATGGAAGTAATGAAGAAGTTACCAAGCAATTTGCTTTCACCTTCAATGGAGAAAAAGCCCTGATAGGTAACTTCTCATTCAGGGTTTCAGAGGATACTATAGCTCAGGCAATAGGGATTAGTCCAGAAGGGGAGAAGTATTTTAAAACAAAACAATTTAAAGAGAAATCGTGGACGCAGTTTATGTCTAGATCCAGAGTCTCATCAGTCAACTGGAAGAAAGGTGTTCCCAGAAGTTGGTTGATGCATCCCTGGGATGAGATGGTCTAAATCCTTCAAAAATTCATAACATGCGAAGGCCGTTACAGTATTGTCTATCTATACCATATTAAACTACTGCTCCACTTGAAGAAACAATGTGTTATCAGTCTACCATATTTTCTATTACAAAGCTTAACCAAGATGTCCAAGACTATCCAGAAGCAGAAGGGGAATGAAGACAAGAGCCTATATCACTTTGGCTTAATTAAAATTCTTATTGAGCATGAATTGCAGAGAAGAGGGAAACCGTGGAAAGAATTCATAGCTGCTAATCAAATTAGAGATGAGGAAGATAAAGAAGAAGTGCAAGAGGACTCAGGGTTCATGAAGGATATTGATGAAGAAATCCCAGTATCCAAAGCCAGCAAGGCACCTCTACCTGTGGGCAGCATAAGGACCAGGAACATGAGAAAGGAAGATGCTAAGAGGGCCGAACAAGATAAAATTTTCACCACTTACTTCATGAAGAACAAGGAGGACACCAAAAGCCCAGTTACAAGAAGACCAGCTTGAATCCAATGCACCTGCACAAATGGATGTTGAGAGTGGTGACCACTCACTACCAGGACCAGAAGTTGATATAGAGGTAGAAAGCAATAATAAGCAGGAAAAATGTTCACCACCTCCCATTAAGAGACAGAAGAAATTGGAGAAACAAATTGAAGAATTAAAGGAAGAGCTCATGGAGGCTAATATGCTAGAAAAAGTTATCAAGAGAGAAAATGAAATGCTTCGGCCGCAGAGTAAAGAAACTCAGAAGAAGAATGAAAAGTTAAGGGAGAGAATCAGTGAACTGGAGGCTGAGCAAACAGAGATTTCTAACTAGGCCACTAAGTGGTACAATCAGAAGAAGACCCTCAAAGAAAAATACAAAAGGTTAAAGCAGGAGCTCAAGGGTCAGAAAGATAACCAAGTGAAAAAGAATGTGGACACATTGCTCAAGGCAGCAAAGATCCAGGCAGGGACAGAGTTCAAGGGAAGCACTTCGGGGATAGCATGAGGACATGCTAATTCCTTAAGTCGGGGAGAGATGTTGGTATCATCCCATGACCCCCTTTTTCCTCCTAAAACATATCATTTGCCCATTCCTTTTCATCATATATCTCTTATAATCCTTGAAAATTGATTAATTAATAGTCCTATAGTTATTAAAATGCATTGAAATTGATTTAGGAAGTTTATGTTAAAGAATTAGAAGTTTTTGGTAAAATGGTTACATGAAGTTCCAACATCCTGTAATTGGCTCATTGTTTGACATGTGGCACACCAGCTGGGCTAGAGCGAAAGGCATGGATGAAAAGTAGAATGTCCAAGCATGGACAAACACCTATCCTACAACAGAATCGACCCTCCTACATGCGCGGTCAACACAGGTCAAAGCATGGCACACTGGCGACAAAGGCAGCAACAGCAGCGCATTCTAATTTGATTTAGTTTTTTGTTCTTTTTGAAATCAGTTAGGATAGAAACATTTTGAAAATATCGATGTAGTAAAAGCGACAACAACCATATTCCAAATGTACATTCATTTTCGAAATGACATGGTTGTAATAGACATATGTAAATACAGTTCAATGTAATGAACGATGGATAATAGTTGTATCATTCTAAAACAGAGCTTTTAAACTTAATACTAAGAACCCAGTTGCAGTTACGACTCATGTCTTGTGCATTGATTTGCTAGTCGGTTGAATATAGTCCAGTATACCTCTGGAACGCGGACGGGCCCTGCGTTAAACCGGTATACTGTTCTTTTCATTTTATTTGCACTTAGGGTATTATATGGTTTGCACAGTAGTTACGATTGGTTTCTGATTTCAATAGCTCTTGATTTCAATTGAATGTATATGGTTTGCGTTTATGGTAATGCTTGAACAGTCATCGCTGAGATCTTGAAGCGCGTCCTGTAAGGGATTCGATCCCTGTGTGTCTTTTAAAAGCAATGTCATGAACTTTATTTTTATTTCAAAATCCATTTATGATCTCTGTATATTTTTACCTTGTGTAAATATTAGTGAATGCTGGGTGTTTGCAGAACAAGGGTTTTATGTGTGATGTCTCTGTAAGGAGATCGAAAACTTGGTTTGCAGTGATACACAGTGTTTAGGTTCAGTATTTAATTTGGTAAAAGCATTTATTGATAGTATTGTAATCAGGTATGTTAGCAGAGTGACCTGAGTGTTTGCATGATAGGTAACATACCCCAATCTTCTGTAAGGAAGTACTGTGACCTACATCATAACCACTTAGCCAACAATCCTTTATGTCTATATACTTTAGACGCATGCCTCTAAGCTTACGCATCCTGGTCGATAATAAATATAGTCTAGTCTAGTACCCTAGCTAGAACACTACAGTTACCTCAGATTATTCCTTCTTTTACTAACTTCTAGGGAAAACTTTTGAGTGATAACACCACTGTCACTATTTAATTCTTTCAAATCTACAATCACAACGATATACCTCTTTTCCTATTTCATTACAAAGGTCTCTCATCTTCTTCGTCATCCTCATTCACAACAAGTTTGTGACTAAGAAAATAAGATGAAGAGTACCATAAATGCTCTTGCGATAAAGAGTACATCTATATGTGATGAGATTATCAAGAACATGAATTGAACTTTATGTTTCATGCCCTTCTGTGTGTCGAACTTGGGCCTTTGGTGTCATGGAGATTATCAATTTATTCAGCTAGTGGGGTGGTTTGTCCAATGCTTCTCCTTGCAATGGTGAAACAAGAATACTTAGGATTTTCCTTCCATTTAACTTTTGGATTTTGAACAAGAGTACATATTTCCTTGGCTTGTGTTCTCTGGTCCATTTTGACCTGGAGAGCATTTAGATGAGAGGAACCTGCTATAATTTCATCTTTATGTATGTTTAACAAAGAAAAATGATTGATTATTGCTTTCAATACAATAGTAACAGTAAAACAATTTGCATTAGGATTCTTACTCCTTGTATCTTCTATAGGTTTGAGCTTATTCAACTTGTCTTTCCATGTTTTTGTCTTAAACAACTTAATAATGTGACAACTTTGTAATATGAACAAAGAAGAATCATTAGTGAAATATAATAGATTTTCATTGGCTTAAGTCATAAATACAAAATCATTTCTCCATTACTCTAGTACATATGCTTATGATTTCATAGTACTTTCCATTAAGGTTTGAAAATATTGTTGGCACCCAAATCTTCATTGAACAGATGTGGCAGTGAATTTCATTTAAACGTGAAATGATCCATAATCTAGGCATTAATCAAATTAAAGTTGATTATCCTTAATTATTGATGTTAAGGCTTAAAGTACATGGATTAATACTTTAATTACAATGATTAGCACTAATGTTGCACCAACGCCATCTTGTAGAGTGTGTATTTGAAGTTCATTTACAATGGTGTGTCACGATGGGAATTTTCTTTCATTATATAAAGAAAGAAAATGTAGTTCCTTACAAACGATTCCATACAACTGAAAAGGGACATGGAGATCAAGAGGCTAGAGGTGGTGGTAGGGAACCATTGCAGTGGTGGATATGTGGTAAGGATCATTGTAAGATGGATTGTCCGCAATATCATAGTGGTGGTAGACCCCAGATCTATAATGCTAAGAAGGCGCATACATTTGGTGATGTTGGTCATAGTATTCCTTGGATATATGTAGTTGTGGACAACAGGTAGGTGGATAATCAGGCTTCGATCATTGAGATGGACAGTAAGATTTGTGATCAAGTGCTTGCAGAATCTTAGTTGGTACAGTTGGCTACATGTACGAAGAAGAGAGTTCACCATTGGGTAAGAGCTTGTGCATTCGAGTTAAATAGTATGCCTACAACAACACATTTAAATGTATTTCCATTGGGATTGTATAGTATGTTTCTGGGTATGGATTGACTATACCTTCATAGAACCAAAGTGGATTGCTTCGACAAGACCATTGGGTATGTGGATGATAGGGGTGTAAAGAGGACTTTGTAGTGAAAGAAGAAGCCTATGTCAGTGAGGATGGTTACCACTATGCAGGCTAAGCATAGTTGCAAAAAAGGTTGTCTGATGTTCACGGTACACATTTCTAGTGACAAGGGTAAGGAGGTTGAGGATCCTGACGCATTAAGCAGGTACCCAATATTGTAGCAGTTTCGGAATGTATTTCCTAAGGACATTTCAGAGTTTCCACCTCATAGGGAGGTAGAACCTTCTATTGAGTTGGTGCCAGGGGAAGCTCCAACATCAAAAGCACCTTACAGGATGAGCACACCTGAGTTGGTAGAGTTGAAGTTGTCGTTAAATAAATGTTGGACAAAGGATACATCAAACCTAGTGTATTACCTTGGGGCGCACTAGTGTTGTTCGTGAAGAAGAAAGATGGTACTCTTAGAGTGTGCATTGAATACATGTAGCTGAACAAGGTAACAATCAAGAATAGGTACCATTTGTCAAGGATTGATGTTTTGTTTGATCATTTAAAGGGAGCAACAGTGGTCTCTAAGATCGACTTGAGATTAGGATACCATTAGGTATGCATCAAGGAAGAATATATATTCAAGATTGCTTTTAGGATCATGTATGGGCATTATGAGTTTGTTGTTGTTCCATTTAATTTGACTAATGCTCCAGCTACATTCATGTGTTTGATGAATAGTGTGTTGTGTCCATATCTAGAAAAGTTTTTTATTGTATTCATTGCTGACATATTGGTATATTCTAAGAATGAGGAAGAACATGCCGAACATTTAGCAATAATGGTGAGGTTTCTAAGAGAGCATCAATTGTATGCTAAGCTCAGCAAGTGTAGTTTCTTTTAGACTAAGGTAAATTAATTGGGGCACGTTGTCTCCATGGATGACATAGCAGTGGATCCAGAAAAGATAAGGGATATCATGGAGAGGGCAGCTCCTAATAATGTGGATGAGGTGAGATCATTCATGGGATTGGCAGGTTACTACAGGAGGTTCATCATGAAATTTTGATGCATTGCAGTAGAAAGGTAAGAAGTTCGAATGGAATGAAGAATGTGAGGCTAGTTTTGAGCAACTTATGTAGTTGTTGACACATGCACTAGTGCTAAAGATTTCGGATCCAGATAAGGAGTTTGTAGTGTGTACAGATGCTTTCAAGAGAGGACTTGGTGGAGTTCTCATGCAAGAAGGATAGGCAGTGTCTTATGAGTCACAGAAACTGAATGAGCATGATCAAAACTATCCAATGCATGATCTTGATCTAGCAGTGATTATACATGCATTGAAGATGTGGAGACATTATCTTTTGGGCAAGAGGTTCACATTGATGAGAAATCATAGTGGGTTGAGGTATTTGTTTGACCAACTGAATCTGAATGCTAGGCAGGCTAGATGGTTGCCTACTCTTACTGAGTTCGACTTCGAGATTAGATACATCAAAGGGAAAGAGCACTGGGTTGCAGATGCTCTTAGCAGGAAGGTACAAGTAAATCATATAGCAACTATGAGCTCTTATGGGACAGAGTTACAGGATAGGATCTTGCAGGCAGGGCAGCAAGATGAAAAATAAATGCAGATTATGCACAGGTTACAACAGAGTACAAGTACAGGTACAGGTGCAGGTGTAGGTACAGGGGATCAGGATGCAGACTACCATCTCACGGTAGATGGTTTGGTGAGGTTTAGAGATAAGACCTATGTGTCGAATTACACTGAGCTCAAGAAGCTTATCTTGAGGGAGTTTCATGCAAAGCCATACTCGGGTGATCCAGGATATCAAAAGATCTTGACGGTGGTGAAGAAGTTTTACTATTGGTCGAATTTGAAGAAGGAAGTGGCAAATTTCATGGATATATTTTTAGATTGTCAGCAAGTAGATGCGGAATGCAAGAATCCAGGTGATCTACTACAACCTATTGCAATTCCGAAATGGAAATTGGAGGTCATTTCCATGGATTTCATTACAGGTCTTCCAAGGAGAGTGAAGCAACATGATTCTATTAAGGTCGTGGTTGAAAGGTTGATTAAGGTAGCTCATTTCATTCCAGTAAAGACTACATGTTTAGCTAGTGAGGTAACATAAGTGTTCATCAGAGAGATAGTGAGACTACATGGTGTTTCAAAAAAGATTGTGTCAGACAGGGATGTAAAGTTCACTTCCAAGTTTGGGAAGGAGCTATTTGCAGGCTTGGGTATAGAGTTTTCCTTCAGTGCAGCTTATCATCCGCAGACAAATGAACAGACAGAGAGGGTCAATAGGATCTTGGAAGATATGTTGAGGATGTACGTGATGCACCAATAGAGGAAATGGGAAGGGCATATACCATTGGTGGAGTTCGCATACAACAATGGTTATCGGGATTCATTGAGGATGAGTCCTTTCGAGATATTGTATGGGTGGATTTGTAATACTCCCATCAGCTGGAGTGATCTAGTGAATAGGGTGCTTATTGGCCCGGACATGTTGGCGGACATGGAGCAGGAAATGCAGGTTATAAAGAAGAATCTAAAGGTAGCACATGATAGACATAAGTGTTATGTGGATCAACACATGGTGTTCCAGGAGTCTCAGGTTGGGGAGCATGTGTATTTGTGCATCAATCCCAATAAAAGCTCTTTGAGGATTGATTTAGGTGCCAAGTTGGCACCATGATATTGTGGACCTTTCGATATCCTTGAGAGGATTGGACCAGTGGCATATCGACTTGCACTGCCTCCAACAATGAAAGTCCATGATGTTTTCCATATTTCATTGCTTAAGAAGTATATAAAGGATGTTGATCATGTTATTGATTGGTTTGTATTGCAGGTGGAGAAAGAAGGTCAGTTCCAGTCAGAGACTCAGTGCATAATGTAGCAGAAACATCTCATGCTAAGGAATAAGGCCATAAAGAAATTTAAAGTGTAGTGGAAGCACTTTGGGCCTGAAGAATCTACATGGTAGATGGCGGATCAAATGTGGGCATTGTATCCTTCATTGTTTGCCAGTTGAGGCAAAGTAGTTTTGGTTTGATGTTGGTATATGTTGGCATATTTTTTGTTGTTGTTGTTTTGGTATATGTATGTAAATACTGCCATGAGCTAAGTTATAAAGATCCAATAAGCGGTATGGGTGTCATGTTATTATGGTTGCTATCTTGTCATGTTGTCATGATGTTTTTCTTTTTACCATATATTTCATTGTAAATACTTCATCGATCTAAGTTATAACGCTCCATGGGCAGTATGTTTTCTTTTCAACAATTTTGCTGAGGTCATGGTGTGGTTCAACACCGAGGATGGTGTTCCCCAAGGGGGAGGATTCTGTAATAGCCTTGGTGAAAATTTCATGTAATAAAAGTTAATAAAGGAAAAATAAGACCACGATTAAGGGGCACTTATTCCAAGTTGAATGTTCGGCAAAGATATCCTAGTGGGCATCACTAGATATGTGTTTTGGCTAAAGGAAAATTGGCAAAGGCTAAGGCAAAGGCATTTTTGGCACATTTATTTATGAAAATAAAGGAAATTAAGAGAAAGGAAGGTGAAAGGTCACAAGTTCCATGTGAGGAGGAAAATGAAGGAAAATAATGGAAAATGAAGAAAATAGGGACCTCATTCATAAAAAGGCTCCTGAGGATCAGTTGGTAACATTTTTGTCAGTTTAACTTTAGAGATTTCTCATTATTCTCTCTCTTTCTCTCACTCTTGGTCACTTAGAGTTTTTCTTGGATCACTCTAGTTTAAAGCAAGGAAAGGAAAAGCAAGCAAGGATCAAGGAAGGAAAGCAGGATCAAGCAGCTTCAGTAGGAACACTTGCAGGTAACCTTTTGCATGTGTGATTTCTTAGTTGGTTTGGATATGCATGGCTTTGCATGTTGGTTTATGGTTCGCTTGTTGTCGGTGTCATGGTTTTGCAGGGTTATGACATTGGATTTCAGCCTAGCCTTTCCTTTTTTCAGATGTCATGGTGTTGGGATGTTTATTTCAGTTTTTGAGCTTTGGTTTTCTAGATGGATTTTAGAATCCGACGTGGAGGTGGTCTCAAGTTCCATTCCCAAAGGCCTAGCAATCCCTTGACTGGTTTTGGTGGGATACATTGTAAAGCTTGAGGGAGAAGTCTCGGTTTAGGGCCTAGTGATCTAGGTTTGGATTGTGGTAAATCCTGAGAGACTGGTCTCAGTTTAGGGCCTAGTGATCCGGTTTGGATTGCAGTAAAACTCGAGAGACAAGAAGATGGAAAATTCCTCAAGGATATTTATGGATTCTGGATGGCATTCCGAGTTCGGTTCGGTTTTTATCGGAGCACCAGTTTTGGTGTGATCACGGTTTGATGAGGGTGGAGGTGGTTTAGCCTCTAGATTCCCTTGGTTGTTCTATGAAATCCCACATTCATGCTTGGAATATGCCATGGGGGTGACTGGCTGAAAAAGAGATTTGGTTCAACCATGTCTATGGTCGGGTGGTACGTGGAAGTCTTGAACCTTGTCGGATTTGCCTATGATTAATATATGTATTTACTTATGGTTGTTAAATGAACGGATCCAAGACCTCATTGATGATATAATAGTTCATTGGAGAAGGAGTTGATCCTTCTAGTTATGTTTCATAAGTTATTTCAGTCATTTATGCTTTGTCTTGTATCCTAGACCTGTAGGTTGTATTGATGCCAAGTGTTTGACAGAATGTCAGTCTTGGTTGGGGGTACTTAGGCATAACCCCGAGGTTAATTTTGAAGAAAACTAATAAACAAATAATACACACTCACACTCATAAAATAAATATCAGACATGTAGAAAACCAGACATGGCGGAAAGGCATGACAGACTTTCCTGTAGTCTCTCATTCTCATTAATTTCATTATTAAAATAATGTTTATGATACATATAAATACATGAGGAAGTTGTCTCAAGATAGTGCATCTATCTTGAACAAACTTGGTTGAGAAAATATCTGAACAACGCACTAATCTAGGAGCCTAACTAGTTGGAGAGAATCTCTCAACCAACTAAGCCTAAACTGACTCCTAACCATGAGGAACAAACTCAATCTAGAAAGGTAGGATTAAATCCTAACTTTCATGATTTTAATTAATTTAATTATTTGGACATAGAATTGTTTTTAATGTGAGAGTGAGGCTAACATTACCCCCCTTAATGATAAGTCCAAATTAAGAACCAGGAACCATCTTGCAAGTTCTCATGCTGAAACTGTTGATCCTCAAAAAACATTTGCCTAAAAAACCGCCAAAGCTAGATGATGAAGAAACTGTAATATGAAGAGACCATGAGTCAGTTGCATGTCTAATTCATCTTTGAATGTCGCTTGGCAACTCCATCATGTGCTAAGCTGTAAAAGGATCCAACTGTCCTTTGCTTGAAATCAACATCCTGTGTCCACTGACAAAACATTGAGAACGCCCAATGGCATATTTGCTGATGATGATCGCCCACTGGCTGAAAAACAACTCACTGTTGCATTTGTTGTGTTTGAAAACTGCTCACTGCTTTTGCTGTCGATCACCCACTAGCGAATTTGTTGATGCTCACTCACTGATGAAAATGCCCACTGGCTGCTTCGCTGATGTTGTCGAGACTTTCAGTGTGACAACCACTGTCAATTTCATTGACATTTCCCCCCTTTTTCAATTGAAAGGAGAGACAATCTTCTTCAAATTATTTCTGAACTCCCCCCCTTCAGGTGTAGGAGTGGTTCACTGGTGTACTCCCCCATTAAACTGCACGAGAGTACCATCTTCATTTTTACTGTTGGCTGTAATATGTGTGAGTGAATTCGATTGTAAAACTTATACAATCTTCTGACCGTGGATGACCATTCCCAAGGATCAATCCATTAATAATTTATCTTCAATCTGGTTGATTGTTGTTGTTTGTTGCATTGTGCTGATGAATGATTTTACTTGCCACAATGGTGACAAGGATGGAGATCAAAACACTAATCTTCCAGATGACCCGTTTTTTGACAATGAAGGCATTTTGGTTTGACTATAACTTCAGTTTGTGTGTATTTCTGTTTGTCGTCAACTTTCTCAGAACTATTTGACATATCCTAAGCCTCGTCGATTTCTGTTACTTTGGATTTGTTCCCATGGCTTAATGATTTGTTTGGAAGAAAGTTGAACTGGATCAGGGACCACTTCGACACTTGAAGTTGGTTGGATCAGTGACTTGGAATTAACATCTTTATCTTCATTTGTACGGATGAAAGACTTGGAAACATCACTCTTCTGTTGCAACTCATCTCTTTGAAGTTGTGACTCTAGTTGAAGAAACTCAATCATTTCATGTGCATGTTGTAGATTCATTGAAATATCAACAAGAGTTGATTTGTTGTTTTGCACCATGTCTTCAGCAGTTGAGAGGATCAAATTGTCAAGAATATTTAATAACTTAATGCTTTTCGCCATGTGAACTTGCTGGAACTCACGCTCGCTTTCTTTTAATACTTGTTGGACTTTTAGAACTCGCTCGCTTGATGTTTGGTTGATTGTTGCACGCTCGCTTGAACTTGTTTTAACAATTGATTGTTTGAACTCACACTTGCTTGCTTTCACACTCGCTTGATGATTGGTTTGAATCAGTTTTAGGCTCGCTTGATGTTGTGAGATTTGAACTTGCTTGAACTTACACTCTTGATTGATCACAAGAAGGGTGTCAAATACTATTGAAAATGAACCCAAGAGGAATGCTTACAATGATTTGAATGACTCAGTTAAAAAACAAAAGATTCACTGGGTTTAATTGATTCCCTATCAAGTCAAAGCGTGGGTGTTGGTTTCAACCGAGAATGCACCCTTACAATTTAACTTAATTTGGCTTTGATTACAATCCAACTTACAAATTATGATTTGCAAGTTACAGTTTTGTATTGAGCTTATTAAAAAAAATGGTGCAAGTGAAATTTCCAAAAAAATTGTTGTTGAATGGCTGCAAAAATTGTTGATGTAGATGACAGCTTGATTGGACGTTGATGTAGAAATGTCTTTGACAACTTGATTATGTATTGTTGCTTCTTGATTGTTTGTAGTTTTCTTGATTACATAAGTTTGAATGGAATTGATTATGTTCATGCAATTCACTAATTTTTTATGTGCTACATGTGTACCATATTAGAAAGATACCACATGAAGGTTAGTGTCAAAATTAGACACAAAACAAAACAATTTCAAGATTCTTGCACCATCACAAACATACACATGGTGTACCTAAGATCCCATTATTCAATTTCGTGCAGATCTAGGATACAATCACCACCAAAAAGATATGTTTTTATTTAAGTATGGGAGTACATCAGTCTTCACCTTCACAACATCGTGAATGAAATTTCTCAAACAATGAGAATGCCAAGCTCACAGCTCCTTGAAGCAACTTGTCTTCAAAAATAAATGTACACTGATTCAATTTGCTAAAAATAAAGCTTTCTTCAAAATACAACAATGAGCTTCCCTTTTAAAAGTCTTCACTTGTCACTCCAAAGATTTATAAGTCACACCTTATCGCTCCAAAATTCAAAATACTTGAAAAAATATTTTTATAATCCACCTTATTCCTCCAAAAGCATTATTTTATGATCCCTATAAAAATGCTTTTACATTCATCCCATTAAATTTTGAACTTTAAGAAAACACTCCAAAGTGATGTAACGTTTCCTTTTAAAATGATTTATGAAAACACTTCAAAATCATCCCCTTCTAAACTTCCATTAAAAATCAAAAGTGAATTGACGTTTGTTTTCAAAAGTCTTATGCATGTAAAAATATAAAGCCATACTTTATGCAAGTATTTTCGTTGGAGAAACTAGTATGCACCATAGGTGTTCAAAGAAGTGCTACAAATTTCTTCAGTTGGACGCTTTTCACCATACAAAATATAGAGTAGCCTGGGATTTACGTTGACATCCTTAACATTACAAATCTCCACGGTGGTATCAAGATCCTCATAGTGCTATACAGATCCATCCGTTGGCTCAAAAATTCACAGTGATCCACATGCTGCCATGAGTCGGGGAAGAGTCTTTGGCGTTGTTGCTGCTTCCAAACGCTGGTTATTCACACAGTTTTCTCCTTTGTAATGGCTTCACACAGGCTTTACGATGGTTATTATACACTGGATTGGGCTTATGTTGGTGCTCAAGGCTTTAAGGTGGCTCAACAAGAACCCACGCAGAAGTTTATGGAAAATGGGCTTTCGAGGTCTTCTTGGAGTAGAATTGGAATGTGGGAGTATAATAGTAAGAATAGGTCAATTTTTCAGCTCTCTATTCAATCCTCTATACACAGAGAATTCCAATGTGTTTGTGCTGCCCATAAAACGAGATTGCATATATTCTCCAATTTCAGGTCTCCCAAGTTTTCAAAAATTTCCAGAAAAGAGTTTTTGGAGCGCGGAAGAACTAATTTCAACTGTTGTTGCAACTGCGTTGGACATAGATTTGAGCAATGCATCCCTTGTCTTTATTTAAGTTACTTTGAAACAATGTGCAAATATTCTACTCCAGTGTTTCTCCTTCTATTTGCTTTTGCCTTCAAGTTGCAGCTCTGCGCCAATTTCATCTATTCCATGTGCCCCAAACAATCCATATCTAGAAGCGAATTCGAACAGCAAATAAAGCGCCATTACAAAGTGAGAAATACACCATCTGTGAGTAGGTCCCGACAAAAAGAATAATAAAATGGACGATCAATTCATAAAAAATCGGCGTCCTTTTGCAAGGTTCTGTATAATTCCCCGGATTTTTCACCGACGTTCTTGTTTAACATATGTAACAGCGTTGCTCAAAGATAACATGAAGCAACAACCAAAAAAAAGGCTCTTACAAGGAAAATGGGGTTTCAGTATGAACATACAGATGGTTCACGATGCTCCTTCCACTAGCAAATTGTTCCTGGCAGCGACGCTCTCCTCTTCAATCACACGCAGAATTGTTAACACTCAAGCTTTGTCACACGATCCTAGAAATCATGAGCCTAGCTCTGATACCACATGAAGAAAAGTAATAAACAAATAATACACACTCACACTCATAAAATAAATATAAGACATATAGAAAAACCAGACATGGCGGAAATGGAATGAGAGACTTTCCTGTAGTCTCTCCTTCTCATTAACTTCATTATTAAAATAATGTTTATGATACATATAAATACATGAGGAAGTTGTCTCAAGATAGTGCATCTATCTTGAACAAACTTGGTTGAGAAAATATCTCAACAACACACTAATCTAGGAGCCTAACTAGTTGGAGAGAATCTCTCAACCAACTAAGCCTAAATTGACTCCTAGAAAGGTAGGATTAAATCCTAACTTTCATGATTTTAATTAATTTAATTATTTGGACTTAGAATTGTTTTTAATGTGAGAGTGAGGCTAACAGTCAGTCCTGGTTGGGGATGCTTAGGCCTAATCCTGAGGTTGATTTTGAATCATTGGCATTGTTATCATGTTTTTAATGATTCCTGAAGGTTCCAACAATTTATGGGCAAAGGTTGGGAAGTCTGGGCTAGAAAAATGGCTCAATTTCAGGATTTCTAGCCCACGGAGCCTTACCCTAGAGACTAATGTTGCTAGCTGAAGGTTGGGAAGCATTATAACTCACTTGGGATGTTGCTAGGGTGCGTTACTCTGCCCTAAGTTAATCAAACAACAGTGGAACTCAGGGATAGGGTGTCTGAGTGGCTGACTTGTCTCCTGAGGGGTCTGCTAATGGTGTTGGATGACTGTGTGTGATCTTCCGTCAATTCCACTTCCTTAAGGACACATCGGAGGTTGAATCCCATCACAGTAGCTTCTCATCTCATGTTTACCCTGGTTGGCATGGTTACTTTAGGTAGACCTGGGAGGGGGTTTTATAGAGTGGTATCAGAGTGGGTGGAGCTCTCTTTGGGTCATACCTGATACCACAAATTGGTATCAGAGCATGGTTTGTAGGTTTTATCCCCTTACAAAAATTACCTACATACGAATTCTAAAAACTGAAAATAAAAAATGGCGAGAGCATAACACATATAAAAATATATACACAGAGATTTTCCCCTGGATCCCAAAATCAGGACTACCAAATTGATTTTTCGTTATTTTCATTTCAATGTTACAATACAAATATATACATGCCAAAGCTTGTGCCCAAAACCATGTGCAAAATCCATGCACAAAACCATAGGTAGTTCCGCCCACCTAAAATAGGGTCCAAATTTTTTTTCCCAAGGCACTGCCCCAGACACGGAGGGGGGGGGGCCCTACCACCCCCCACGCGTGGGCTAGTCATAGAAAGAATATAACACAACCCAACATTCTCCAACTTCTTGTTTTCTTTCCACAGGGATCCACAGGAGATCTTAATCATTGATCAAACCCTACAACGCCCATCGTTTCTCTACACCAAGAGAACTTCTCAATGCTCACAGACTTTGTCAATGCATCTGTAGTATTCTTCAAAGTGTCCACCTTTATGAACAACACCTTTTTGTCTTCTACCATATCTGTCACAAAGTGATACTGAACATCAATGTGCTTTGTCTTTGAATGATAAGCAGGGTTCTTTGCCAAGAAAATTGCACTTTGGTTGTCACAGTCTATCCTTATAGCTCGCTGTACTAACCCCATACTTGAACACAATCTCTACAACCAAACTTATTCCTTGCTTGCATGAGTGGCTACCATGTATTCTGACTCTGTAGTTGAAAGTGCCACTATAGATTGTCTCTCACTCATCCAACTGACTGCACCTCAAAATAGGTTAAACACATATCCACTTGTAGATATTCTCTAATCCATATTTCCAGCCCAGCCTACATCAACAAAGCCATGAATGTCCAAAACTTTTTCCAATCCTGGTCTTCCTTAGTAGCACAAACCATAATCACTAGTGCCACGCAAATACCTAAAAACCTACTTCATTGTTGTCCAATGCTCATTCCCTGGTTTTGACATAAACCTTCTCAATACTCCCACTGCATGTGCAATTAATGGTCTAGTATAGACCATCACATATATTAGGCTATCGACTGCACTTGCATATGGAACATGGGACATGTCCTCTTCCTCTTCTTGTGTCTTAGGAAAATGTTCAACAGATAACTTTACACCTACAGGAATAGGAACCTTCACCGGTTTACTATCCTGCATATTAAACCTTTGCAGTGTTGTCTCGACATACTTCCTCTAGTTTAACCAGATCTTCCTCTTTTCCCGATCTCGTTTAATTTCCATGCCTAAAATATAGTTTGCAACACCAAGATCTTTCATGTCGAATTTGGAGGACAATTTGGTCTTCAAATCCTGGATAATTTCTTTGTCATTTCCAACCAGCAACATATCATCCACATATAATACCAGATAAATAACACGGTCACCAATTAATTTAAAATACACACAGTGATCTGCTTTGCTTCTGGTGAAGCCAAGTCCCCATATAAATGTATCAAATTTCTAATACCACATCCTTGGTGATTGTTTTAACCCATACACAGAATCTTTTAACTTCCATACTAGTTCTTTCTTACCCTTCACCGCAAAGCCTTCAGGTTGCTTCATGTAGATCTCTTCTTCCAGATCCCCATGAAGAAATGTTGTCTTCACATCCATTTGTTCTACCTAAAAATTAAAAGCAATAGCAATAGATAAAAGTAAACTAATAGAAGCTACCTTGGCAACAAGAGAAAAATATCACCAAAATCAATTCCCGACACCTGGGAATACCATTTTGCTACTAACCAAGATTTGTATTTCTCCACCTTTACTTCTACATTCATCTTCTTCTTGAACACCCATTTTTTCCCAATGGATTTCCTTCCAGCCGACAACTCCACCAGATCCTAAGCCTCATTTTTGTGCAAATATGCCATTTCATCAACCATGGCCTCTTTCTAGAGTTTTCCATCCTTTGAATCTACTGCTTCCTTCATAGTTATAGGATCATCATCAATAATAAATAATGAAAAATTTGAACAGAAAGCAGATGGACTATACCTTTCTGGAGGCCTTCATTCTCGAACTGATCTTCTCACAACCGGAGTTTGTGGCTCTTCATCTTCTTATTCCTCTTCTGCTGTAGAGTCTGGTTATTCCTCCTTTAGCTCAAACTCTATCTTCTCAGGTTCCTTTGGTAGGACTTCATGTTTAATAACATCTTTAACCTCTCTAAACACCACATCTCAGTTGTACACAACCTTCCTTGTTACGGGGTTCTAAATTTTATAGCCTTTTAAACCATCCTTATACCCAATAAAGATGCAATTTTCATATTTACTATCCAACTTTGTTCTTTTCTCCTTTGGAACATGTACATATGCATCACATCCAAATACCCTCAAATGTGAAAGAGAAGATTTATTACCAGTGCATTCCTCTTGTGGAGTCTTATCCTCCAACGCTGATGAAGGTGATATGTTGACCAGGTAACATGCACTCTCCACCGCCTCTGCCCAGAATTGTTGTCCTAGCCTGGCACCACTGAGCATGCTTCTTTCCATTTCCATCAACGTCTTGTTCATTATTTCTGCAACTCCATTTTGCTAAGGTGTGTATGGAGTAGTCTTTTGTCGTGCTATACCACACTTCTTATAGAACTCTTCAAATTCCTTCTTGCAAAACTCTCCACCATTATCTGTCCTCAACACCTTTATCTTCTTCTCTGTCTGGTTTTCCACCAGAGCCTTAAATTCTTTAACCTGTCAAAGACTTCAGATTTCTTCTTGAGGAAATATATCCATGTATTCCTTGAGAAGTCATCTATAAATGACACATAGTACACAAACTTACCTAGTGATGGAACCGAAACAGGTCCAAACACATCTCTTTGCACAAGGTCTAATATCTGTTTCACCCTCTTACCACCAGAGGGGAAACTCGCCCGATTCTGCTTCCCATATACAAAATTTTCATATAAATCAAAATCCAGAGAGCTATTAGACATACCTTTTACCATACCTTTACCATGAAGTATTTGAAGGTCCTTCTCTCCAATATGTCCAAGCCTTTTATGCCATAGCATGGTCTTTTCTCCAGAGACCACTAGATTTTCTGCTCCACTTTCATGAACCACAGAGTTGTTGCACCCATCAATAATAGTGCTAGCTTGCAGCTTGTACAGAGTTCCAATCCGAACTCCCCGCATCAATACTAGTGCTCCCTGAACCATCTTGCTGGTATCTTTCTCAAACACTGTTTTTACACCTGCACCATCCAAATTTCTTACAAAAATCAGATTTCTGGCTAATGCAAGAATATGCAGAACACTCAGAAGTGTTCTAATACTTCCAACTTACAACTTCAACTTGACTTTTCCATGACCAATGATTATAGCCTTCCTATCATCCCCCAATAAGACATCACCACCATAATATTTCTCATACTCGCATAACCACTCTATATGGGGAGTGAAGTGAAAGGATGCACTTGAGTCAATCAACCATGCCTCATGATCTACATGTGTACTTGAAGAAGAAGCCAAGTACACATCCCCACCTTCATCTGAGGTGGTTTTTGCCTCTGCAGAAGGAGAATCATCAGATACGTTTCCTTTCTCAGGAGATTTAGATTTACAGCCCCTTTTGTAGAGCCCTTCCTTTTGGCATTTCAAACACACCTTTACAGGTTTTCCTAGAGATTTAGATCTCCCTCTATCTTTAGATATCACACTCAAGGACTTATTTTTGTTTTTGTTCTGGGACCGTCCTCGTACAGACAAGGGATCACCATTCTGGTTCTTCATATTTTTCCATCTCATCTCCTTCGTCAGCAAGGATGAGACTATTTCATCAAACTGCAAGGCAGTTGCATTGCTACCTATTACAACAACCATACTATCCCACGAATCTGGTAGAGAACACAACAAAGTGATGCACTTATCTTCATCTGAAATTTTAATATCAACATATAATAACTAACTTACCACAATATTAAATGCATTTATATGCTCTATCACTGAGTCTCCATCTTTCATCCTCAGGTTATACAAATTTTTCCGTAGGAACAGTTTATTCATCAGAGACTTAGATTGGTACAAAGTCCATAACTTGTCCCACAAATCCTTCGTCGTAGCTTTCCTTGATATATTCAGAAATACTGGATCTGAGACACACAATCGTATTGCCTTCCAATCCAACTTCTTCCATTCTTCATCAGACATTGTTGTTGGTTTAGTACCTGGATCTAACCCGATCCACTGATCTTTATCCACCAGTAGAGCCTCCATATTGAGTTTCCACAACTCAAAACTCTGACCATTAAATTTCTCGATCTCTATATTTCCATTGCTTGCTATCTTCTTTCACCACAAGAATCGATCCCACAGATCTCCCACTGAACAAGGTCTACCACAGGCTCGAGAAAAACCCCTTAGCAACAAAGGCGTCCCCTTGAAGCCAAAACAACTATGATATCAAATGTAGGTTTAAACCCCGTACAAAAATTACCTGCATACAAATTCTAAAAATAGAAAATAAACAATGGTGACAACATAACACATAAAACAAATATACACAGAGATTTTCCCCTGGATCCCAAAACCGGGATTACCAGATTGATTTTTCATTATGTTCATTTCAATGTTACATATATATATATATATATATATATATATATATATATATATATATATATATATATATATATATATATATATATATATATACATATGCATGTCGAAGCATCCATAAACCCCAATCCATTAACTCTAGATTAGATCATAATCGTAGTTCCCTTGACCGAATCTACAAAATACTATGGACAGAAAACCATCGCACCCAAAACTATGTGCGAAATCTATGCACAAAACCATAGGTAGGTCTGCCCACCTAATATAGGGTCCAAAAAAAATTTCACGGGGCACTACCTCGAACCCCGTGCATAGGAATTCTATTGAACATATCGGCGACACGACTCCGGATTTTGGCAGCATTTGACTCAACATAGGATCAAAGGTCATGATGACGAAGCAGTATAATCATAGGAAAGGCAAAATGGATTTCCCAAACCTAGGAAGGCAAGTGACTAGGTAAGGATGTCCCAAACCCGACACAAGCAATAGATGAGTCTCATGTTCAAGAGGAACATGTTCCCTTTACAAAATACAAGATATGATTGCTTTCACTTTTCCCCCACCATCTCTGGCGAGTACCCCATACATTTTTTATCGCAAGCTTGAAGGGGATAGCATATGCTTGTCGTATAAGTTCATCCTTTGAATGAATCCATCCTAGTAAGTTTTACAAGCCTTAGGAAGGAGAAACTTGGCCTTGTCTGGTGACAAGTCCTACGTCGTTTATGTTTTACGAGTCCGACGAAGGTGAAATTTGACATCTCTTTCATGTTTAGAGAGTTTGAAAAAGAAGCGAAAAAGAAAACTCCAAAGGTCCCATTTCGTAAATCGTCTCTTGAACCCGAAAAGGTAGAAAACAATATCCAAGAGAACCTCTTAGTCATGTTCGACTAAGGCATTCCTTTTTCGTAGCTAGTCCATCTTAGTCCGAAAAAGGGTTAAACTTATATTGAGTAGATGTCTTTTCATTTTATTTTACAAGTTCGAAAAGACAAGTGCTTGACAATCTTTTCATATCTCAAGAGTCATAAAAGAGCTGAAAGATGACTTTGCTTAGAAGGATGAGTGGTATAAAAGGATAGCAACTGGTTTCAGTCGTGATGGAACTTTTCAAAACATGTAAATGTCAAGAGGCTAGCTAATAATACCACTCATCTTAGATGTTCCTCGGGCAAGGGTAAACAACCAAGTAAAAGCATATGATCGGCCAATGAGATGGTGACTATGGAAAGGAAAAAACCAAGGCTCATCCAACAAAAAAAAGCTGATAAAAACGAAAATCATGAGAGATAAAATGGGGATGGTTTCATTTTTACACAAGCATGAAACATGGGAAACTATGCTTGAGTATGTGTCAAGATGGTTTCATTTTTTCACAAGATTGAAACATGAGAAAAAACTATGCTTGGATTTGGTTTCATTTTTACACAAGCTTGACATGGTAAAAGAACTATCCTCATGACCTTGATCACAGACTATAAGAGACCATGGCTTCCATGAGGTTCTTGTTAGATGGGAGAACAACACTCTAGAAGGGATACATGTCCAGGGATCCAAATGAAATATCAAGCTCCAATGCCCCCAGTACATGACGTACTACATCACCTACTAGATCATCAGTAGATGTGGGCATGGAACAGGTGCCCACGTAATTAACCTGTGGCGGGGGTGATACTGCTTGCACATAAGAACCATTTAGGGATGATGGTTGATTGAGAGTTGATTAAGGACCAATGGATGTAAGTTGATCAATGATCACGATTCTTCGTTCATGTGGGAAACACATCACACGAAAGAGATAAGAGATAAGAGATCCCATGACATAAACATAGTCACAACCAAGGAATAGATTAAAATCTAAAGGGCCTTGGACAACCATCACATCTATATAGACAATATTTCCTCCCAAAGTAATAGGCAACTTAGGAAGGATCCCTAACGGTTGACTAGTTCCTCTGTTAAAAGCTAACATATTATGGGTGACGAGCACAAGCTGAGGAGAACCTAAATCTTGCCAAGTAGCTGAGGACATAATGCTAATAGATGCACCCTCGTCTATGACTGTGCTAAGTATGGCCATATTGTAAGCTTGTACTATAATCTAGAAAGGCACATAAGACGGAAGATGATATCCTGCCAGTCGACTCCAATCAAAATAAGTGACTAAACTACTCAGAGGGGGTGTCATAGGAACGTGAGAGATACCCTCTTTATCTATGGGAAATTCTCTCATGCACCTCGGGAACGAGAGGATTTCCCTCCAGTTCATTCAACACTGAAGAAACCAAGAGAACCTAAGTAGTACTAGGTTCACTCTCTACCAGAACGATACAGTTAACTAAAGTTGGAATAAAGTCTACCATTTTATCAACCAATGGTTGGTCGAGAATGGACTCACGAGACTCACTTTCAGAGAGAGCAGGGTTGACCAAAAATGGCTTTTGATCAATCCGTTGATCAACTAGTGAAGGATTAGGGGAAAGATTCTGATAACCAACCGGAAGACAAGGCTGGGAAGCTGTAAGGTTTTCCAACTCTTTGGAAGCCTCATCCAGAAGAGGACAAAGGTGAATGGGATGATTACCTTCACACAACTTACAGGGAAATTTGACTTTTCCCTTTTCCCAATGGACCTTTTTATTACTAGTTGAAGGCTTATCACCAACATGATCTCCAGACGCTGATGACAAAGGTTGCTGTGAACCCGTGGACCACATTTCTAAGACCTTGGGAATATGAGGACAATTTCAAAGAAGGTGGTCACCCTTACATAACATGAAAGGGAATTTTACTTTCCAGGGCTGGTTGGAAGATTTTTCTACATCACTTGCATTCGTAGAAATGGTTGCTTGGTTGCTCCCTTGCTTATTTTGCTTCTTCTTCTTCATCCTCTTCTTCTTCTTCTTAGTTTCTTGGTTACTAGTCCAGAATTTCACCAGGCGAAGAGGAAGAGCGAGGTGAAGAAATAGGTGAAGAAGGTGAGGGGTCAACTTTAGGATCAACATGAGTTTGATGTTGTTCAGGTGGAGGAGAACTCGATTAAAAAGCAGTTTGGACACTCGGAATCATCGAGGTCGAAAATAAATAAATTGGCAGACCAATGGTCAATCCAGGAAGGAACAACATTGCCATATAGGGAGCACCAATATTTCCAAAAGAATGAAAAGGAATGGGATTCCCGTCAGAGGGGTTTCCTTGAATGGTAGACTCAGGAAATGTTGCCATCAGTATCAACCTAAGATCTACTATGGAGTATTTCCACAGGAAGGATGTTGTTCCGTGGTCAATTAATTTTAGAAATTAACAACAAACAAATCAAAAAGGGGTAACTAGGCAAAAGGGTTTACCAAGTATCTGCGAACCACAATATACGCCTTAGCTGAAACCAAGGACTTAATGTACAACGACCAATCTCCCCGAATGTTGTGTTCGGTGTATCACGTCTACAAGGCGGCTGACTTAGTTACATGTGGCTAAAGGAGAGCAACCCACTGGGGTCTCCCAATATATACTCGAAGGTACAGGGAGCACAAGTTTGTGCTAGCGCTGTCTAATGCATAACCGTTAGGTGAGAGAGTTCCCATATACTTTCCATACTATAGTACCTCAGATATACCCAAGAGTACTAGAGAACCTCCGATATACTTCCATACTAGAATGAGATTTCACCCTCAGGATACAATGCAGGCAGTTAACGACAGCTGCTAGGTTTATGGATGCCATAACACATCTCTAGCCTAAACCTATAAATGTTTGCATTAAGTTCCAAATGCTCTTTAGGTTAACTCAATAAATTTTAATGTTTTTCTTGAATTATGTTTCAATTTTGAGCTCAAACGATGTCACCTGAATCCTAGAATGCAACTATATGAGAAAAGGAAACTTTCATTTCAATGAATTTTATACTAGAAAAGGAAGAGAGTTCAACCAATTAATGCATCAAACAATATGCCTCCACTAACTTTTCCAAATGAAACATGCAATAACAAAACTAAACTTCACTTTCACCAATGAATATGCATTATATTGAAAGCAAAAATGACTTTTACTTTACTAAGATGCACTTTACCTATATGATGTTCGCTTTGATTTTCATATGCTCACTTGCAACTAAGCTTCAACTAAATAAAAACGAAGATTTCGATTCAAAATACTCCTAATGCAAACAAGAAATCAATCAAAGCAACACCAAATTCGAAAGCACTCAACGAAAATATCTTTCATTTTCTCTTTCGAATAGATAAGCAAATATACTCATTTCAGTTTGTAAACCAAACAATGCAATCTATTCTTGATAAATGATAAAGATGAGTTCAAATGCAAGATGACCTAGTATAAATGAAAAACAACTTTGCTCAAAACAAACCGAAACCAATGTTTCAAATGATATTACTAGATGAACATACCTAATCATTCAGCAAACCATAGACTTAATGACACTCACAAGCGGCAAGTGACAATCAAACAACCTATAAACCCTAAAATGAATCCAATTTCACTCAAACACTTGAAACTTCAAAGAAGTAAGAATTTGCTAATAAAATGAGAATCAATCAAAACATCAACAAATCCAGTCATGGAGGACAAAACAATACCTCAAGGGCTCATATACACTGGAGTTTAACAGAGAAACCCTAGTTTTTTTCCAATCTAAGGGATCAAAGCCACTGTTATGGCCAAACTGGCGCTGAACAGGGTATCAATGTGACTACACTACAACAAAAACCTATGGTTAGCATCCCTTTTTTCAACCTTTTTTGCATCTAGAGCCCATTTTTGGTGCTATTTGTGTCCATTTATCAAATATGGTGCAAAAATTGATGCAATGTTTGCACCGAGTTTTTCACCAAGTCTTACACCAAGTTTAGCACCAGGTATTGTAATAGGTTTTGCATTAGGTTTTACACTAGGTTTTATGCCAGGTTTTATGCCAAGTTTTGTGCCATCCTTTGCACCATGTTTTGCATCAAGTTTGGCACGTAATTTTGTTTCACCAACTTTTGTATCATTTATTGCATCCACTTTTTGTGCCTACACTTGCATCAACTTTTCAATCATCTCTTGCATCTTCTTTTGCATCATTCTTAAAATCATTTTTTGCATCCATTTTTACATCATTTTTTGCATCCCCTTTGTGTCAAGATTTGCATAAGGTTTTGTGTCTCATATTGCATCTACTTTTGCATTGAATTTTGTTGCATCAACTTTTGCATCATATTTTTCATCCATTGTTGCACCCATGTTTACGTCCACTTGTGCATCCCTTTTTTCATCTTCATTTGCTTCTTTTTTTGCATTTATCATTACATCCACTTTTGTTGTGACACTATTTATACCATGTTTTGTACTTACTGTTGTACCCACGTTTGCATCCAATTTTGCATCCATCTTCACATCGACTTTTGCATCAAAATATTGCATCTATTTTTGCATCCACTTTTGTGTTGGGTTTTGCATCTCATTTTGTATCTTCTTTTGCATCTACTTCCAATGCATCATATTTTTCATCCAATTTTGTTTCTGCTATTGCACCATGTTTGCATCCACTTTTGCATCCCTTATTGCATCTTGTCTTGCATCCAAGTTTGCATATTTTTTTGTGTTTTTTATTACATCCACTTTTGTTGTGCCATATCTTGTGCCTATCATTGAAACCCACATTTTCTTCCAATTTTGCATCCACATTTGCATCCTCTTTTGTGTCCAAGTTTGCATCAAATAATTTAGATGTTTTTTGCATCCCATTTTGCATCTACTTTTACATCCACTTCTGATGCGTCCAATTTTGAATATAATTTTGTGTCCACTATTGCACCCATGTTTGGTCCATGTTTACATCCATTTTTGAATCCAATTTTTCCTCCTTTTTGCATCCAAGTTTGTGTCTTTTATTCTTTTTTTTTTCGTTCATTGTTGTATCCACATTTATTTCACAACAATTCATGCTAAGTTTTATGCCTACTATTACACCCATGTTTTCTTCCACTTTTTCATGCATGTTTGCATCCAATTTTGTGTCCAAGTTTGCATCAACTACTGCATCTACTTTTTCATCCACTTTTGTATCAATTTTTCTGTCTTGTTTTGCATATACTTATGTTGTGTCCACTCTTCATCCAATTTTACATCTATTGTTGCCCCCATTTTTTTTTTGACTTTTGTATCCATTTTCCAAAACCCATATATTTTTTGCATTGATGATATTTCTTATGACATTAACAATTATGAACAACAGATGACAATGTCAATAATTATGATGATGACATGAATTGTGATTATTATGATAATCAAAATGATGATAAAGATGATGGGGGTTATAATGACAATGATGATGATGACAATGATGATGGCGATGATAATGACCTTGGACAATCTTCCCAATTTTTAAATGTTGTCATGGTCATAATCATAATCATTATCTTTAGAGTCATCTTCCAAGTCATCATCATTTGATCATCATTATCATTATTTTAATCTTGGTCATCAACAACAACAATAATGACATGCATGATGATTATGATGTTCATGACGAAGTTGAAAACAATGATGATAGAAATTACATTAATTATGATGATGGGGATGATGAAAATTATAATGACGATGATAATGGTAGTGATGATGATGATCATCGATCATCTCTAAAAAATAAAGTTGTCATTTCTCTTGCATATATCATGTGTCCTAACAACCCTTTTTGAGCACTCATAATATTTTTTGGGTTGATGATATTTCTTACGACACCTATACTTATGAACAATTGACGACAATGTCCATAATCATGATGATGATGATGACGATGATGATGACGACATGAATGGTGATTATGACGGTAATGCAATGATGAGATTGATGGTGGTGATGATGATGACACTCCCTCTAAACTAGGGAGATACTCATAATGAGACAAAAAAGTACTCTCGAGTTGAAATATTCATATAAGAAGGGATTTGGATTGATAAGCATCAACGATAATTTACATCATCATAGCCAACATTGTCAAAATAGAAAGGCCTTGACTAACAATTTATATCTCTCCATTAGATCATAGCACAATGTTGGGAGGCATAAATTTGGACACCACTCCCTCTTTAGGCACTTACCGCACTAGGATGTTCATCAGGCATGTCCTTGCATGATCATTTCCTAATCCACTGTCATAATATTTGACACCAGGAAATGTCGATCCTCATGACTATTCTTATCTTGGATTAATGTACTTGACTTATGGCGGTTAGTACTAGTCAAAGGACAAATTCTCAAAGAATATTGGTCCCAGATGTTTATCTAATCCACCATTCTCCCTATTGGTGTCTTTAGTAGGCTTAAAACTGTTAGTCTCAGCCATAGTACATGACAAATGGATAATATGGTGTCAATGCTCACTCCCATCAACCAGGGAGGAGACATCCACAAGCATAAGCATTTCTCAAGAATACCCATCATTTTCATAGGGAATAACATCATTAATTTTTTTTCATTGCATGACGCCTTTACGATTAAGCATTCATAGATTTGTGGCAAAATATTTCCCCTTTTGTCATTTGTGATGAAAGAAAATCAAAAAGTGAAAGCCAAAATCATTAAAGATACACTATAATGATTTATCTAAGTCTAAACTCTAAGGTTAAAGTGAAATTTTTTGTAAATATTATATCTATGAGTTGTTCAAAACTTAGGAAAACCTTATTCCCTAAGTCCTATATATAAGAAAAATCAAAAAAACGAAAAATAAGGCCCAATGAATGGTAATTCATGTATTCACACCCTCTTTGGAAAACATATGAATATATACACTCCTAGTCACACTTGATCACATGTTTGTGATGGTTTAATCATGAAGTCCTCTTTTCCCCTTTCATTTTCACTTCATCATTTAAGCACCTATTTGAGGATCTAGGGAATTTTTCTTGCCTAAGGGTTTCATGTCTACTCTTGGTTTACTTATGTCACACTATGGTCAATCATGTGACGGAGTGAAATACTTAAGTTTGTGGAGTTATTAGAACAATGTATTAAGTTAGTCACCACACACACATGTATTACATGTCATTGATCCACATGTGTGGGTTGGAGACTCATTGCTTGAGAACTTTAATGGATACTATTTTAGGGCCTTGATGGTATATCTTACAAAATCTCTTGGTAAACATTGTGATTCGTCCTTTCTTTTCCTCGAGACACTTGATAATATTGAAGTCACTCCCAATAATCCACGGAGATGGGGAGTATAAATTACTTGTGCTGGAAATATAATTGAGAAATAGAGGTTTTCCATTTGCGATATTGGAGTCATAGACATTGGATACATGGTAGTAGTCCTCGATGTCAATTAACTAAAATTATATTGTCATAATGTGAAAAGAGGTAAACATATTGGTAACCTTGATGTCCTGATCATTTCAAATAATAGCCATTCAACCCAAGTATATCTAATCATCAATCACTACTACTTGGAAATTCCTCCCCCATTTTCTAATTATATGAGGTAGAACCTCACTTAATATTTTTATTTCTTATATCAACATTATTGATGGGTGCTTTGCGTACCATTTTTCTTTTAGGAGTATTTGTTTTCCTTTACTATTGAGGTCCCTCATGTTCCATGAGACTATTTTCATGGAGAATTTACACAGAAAGGAAGTATAATGTGACTAAAAAAAACATGTTCCAAGATTTAAGTTATTGTACAATGCCACTTCATGACTCCTATATTTCCTTAACCTGGGACTAAATGGTGAACTTGATAGCCTTAAGGGAAATTAAGCAATGAAAATCTCAAAAAGTGGTGACTTTTGACTTTATCACATACAAGTTAATATACTAAAAAAATATCCATAAAATTTTTATCAATCAATGAATCTTTAAAAAAATATCCAAAACAATTTCATCAAGCAATGAAGCATTGCATTATAAATTACAATCTATAAACCTTTTGGGAACTTTTTGCTAAACCATGTTCAAAACCAACATATTTAATATTAATATTTAACAATAATATGGAAAATAACACATTTTCATAAATTAAATAACATGTTATCAATCCTAAGAAATGTCACTAACATAAAACTAAAAAGCATGCAACTAATGGGAGTGACCACTCAAGGCCACCATAAGACAATTAATCTATTAAGACAAGGATTAATGGGGAAAGAAATCTACAAAGGACAAAGGCAAACCTATTTTAACTTTATTGTTTTATTAGGTGGAAGTTGAACATCTCAAGATATAATGAAGAGAAGAATTAATTTTATTGCATTAAGAAAACCCAAGCACATTCTATAACTTAGCAAGGAAGAGATGTATAATACCCATCTCAATGACACAACACATGGCATTAAGTTACTTTTTTATATATAATTTAAACTTATATCATAAAATCACAAATTTATCATGAATGGATGTTTAAAATCCATTTTTATAAAAAGAAATATAATTTTTGTTATAAAAAAAACCAGAAACTAAATATATTTTTTTAGAAAATAAAAAAATACTAAACTGAATATATATTAAAAAAAAACTAAACTTAAGCAAATAATTTTTATTTTAAATATTTTTAGAATTTTTTTAAACACTTCCCTCCATTCTAAGAAGCAAAAATAATAATAGAAATAAGGACAGACCAAAAATATTCCTTTCCTTGATAAGTGTTTCCCACCATTCATTCCACTCACTTGAGTTATTTCATAAAACAAAGATAAGTGTTATTTCACACTCTTTTAGCAAAGCCTATTGAGCTTCTCTTATGATATATCTATTCCTTGATGGAGTCCTTGATATATTGATCAAGTTTTGATTCCTTGGAGATTAATTAGTGAAAAGAAAACATGAGTACTCTTAATTCCAAGTTCAATGCCTCTAATGGTGGACATAAGGCAAGGGAGGGGTTGCTATCGTGGTCATAACTCCAAGTTGATTGCTCTTATGGTGGACAAGGCAAGGGAGGGTGTTGCGGTCATGGTCGTGGTCGTGGAGTTTTCTCTTTTACATTATATTTAGGGAGTTCAAAGCAATTTGAATGGAATCTTTGTCGTCACTAGGTATAATGGATTAAGTGTGATAATGGATAAAATGAAGTAATTATTTGTGAGCATTTTTTCTTGAATGAACATTAGGATCCATCTTATTATAGAGAAAATTACATGCATTAAAAACAGCTCAATATTTCATGTGACATTCATATTGTATGCGACTTATTTTTCATTAAAAACAATTTACTTTTTCATGTGACATTCTTTTTTTGTTAAAATTTCTTTTATTTCTAATCTGAATTACAATTGTAATTTGAAATAAAGCTTCCAGTAAATATTAATTTACCAATTCTGCATGGAAATCATAAGAAACATTCACAATATAATATGAAGAACAAATGGGTACCTACTTCATATGGATTAAAAAATGCTTCTACTACTTAATGTGAATTACAAGTGTAATCTTAGTTGGATCTCCAATATATCTTAAGCCACATTTTCATTTTATTTTTAGTACTATTAAATGTTATTATGTCCTACCTCATTTTATTGTTAGCATTGTAATAAAAATATGCATTTTGCTATAGAATTAGTACTAACATGTAATATTGATTTTTTTTCCAGAACGCTATAGGTAATGACCATAAAGATGATGATATAGACTATGTTTAGATTACATCATATATCAGAGATGATCATGATGAGGATGGCAATGGCATTGGTGATGATTATGTGGATGATATTATCAGGATGGCTGGGATGATGATCATGAGGATGAGCTTGACTATGATTTTTGCGGTGCTAGCTAGCCATGCGTTATTTTTTATATTTAGTTGGATCTCTTAATATGGTAATCATACATTTGAATTTTAGTTTATTTGAATAATGATGATGATACTATCGGTACTATCTTGTTACCTTATGAATATGTTCAAAATTGTTTACAATTTTTTAATGAAGAATTATTGTGTATGATGAGATTCCTATTTTTTGATGGATGTTGTGAATTTACCTTAGCATAATGATATCTATGAAACATTTTTATTTGGTAATATTACATTGACTTTTAGTTGATTTGATTAAATATGATGATGATATTATCATTTTTATCTTGTTATTTTATGTATATATTGAAAATTATCAACATTATTTTCATGGAGAATTATTATGTATGACGATATTACTATCTTTTGATGGATGTTGTGAATTTACCTTATAATAATGGTGTTCATGAAATATTTTGATATGATAATCACACATTTCAATATTAGTTGATTTGATTAAAGATGATGAGGATATTATTAGTATTATCTTGTTACTTTATATATGTGTTGAAACCTATCAATGCTTTCTTATGGAGAATGATTATGTATGATGATATTACTATTTTTGGATGTAATGTTATGAATTTACCTTGGAATAATGATATTTGCGATAAATGTTGATTTAGTAGTAATATATGTATATTGAAAATTGTCAATGTTTTTTTGACGGAGAATTGTTATATATGAGGATATTGCTATATTTTTTTATGAATGTTGTCAATTACCCTTAAATTTGTTTACAAATACTAAGTTACGAATTTGAATTGTGATATATTCTTAAATGTGTTATACATGAAAATACCTCCTCATCATCTTGGAGGAGAATACTATGTTGTTGGTTGAAATACCCCTTTCTCATAAACTATATAAGCCTAGAACACAAGTTATGTACCATGAGGACCACGGTATCCTAGTCTATAACAAGTTGTCCCCTTCATCTAACTTTTGTTACCAAAATTCTCACATTAGAGGAATTTTCAACTCAAAAAATAACCACCTAAGAAAAAATTAAGAAACTAATAAAATAATGCCATGTAGACAATTTTTTAATATATCATTTTTATTATTCTTTTACCAAAATTACCCAAATAAATGTCACATTTATCAAAATAATTGTATATGTATTTTATATTTAAATTAATATATTAGCACAAGATTTAATAAAATTTAAATTAAAAAAGCAAATTCAAAATTTAAAGGAAATTTAAATTACCCAAATAAACGTCACTTTTATAAAAAATAACCGTCTACATGTATTTTATATTGAAATTAATTGATTAACACAAGATTTAAGAAAATTTAAATTTAAAAGGAAAAATATAAATATAAATTTAAGTTCAATTTAAATTTAAGTTACTCAAATAAATGCACTTTTATCAAAATAACCATATATTTATATGTTATATTTAAATTAATTTATCAATACAAGATTTAATAAAATTTAAATTAAAAAAGTAAATTTAAAATTTAAATTAAATTTAGGATTTAAGATTTTATATTCAAATTTATTTATTTAACACGCCATGATTTACTCTTCATTCAAAATATTCTCGATATTCTAACTTTTATAGATTAAGATATTAATTTTATTTTTAATATTTAATATAGTTACGGGTCACTTGGGCACCATTCACAGTTAAATCAGGTAAGTTATATTATTAAAAAAAAAATCCACTGCCTAGTCACACCTGTATGTCTTTTTAAATTTTAAAAGATTTTGATTGGATTACACATTATGACATGGAAATTCAATGTTAACATTTTAAAATGAAAATTCCTCTAATGCGAGGAAAAAAGCTCGAGTTAACTAGAATTTGACACTCTTGTTCACTTTCGGAAACTCATATGGTGGAATGTGATCTTTTTATCATTATCTTTAGATTTTTCCTAAAAAATAAAAGCATACAAAAGTGGGAAAGAGCCATAAAGCATGGGGAAGCTTTTTCCTAAGCACAAAAGCATCTAAAAAGTGGAAAATGTCATTTTTATATGAGGAAACATTATTCAGCCAAAAGATTTTGCCAAAATTGAACTAATGAGGAATTTGGAAAATCTTCATAGCCTTCACTTTCCTATATATTGGAGGCTTGGCCATTGAGGAAATGATGGGAATTTGTGTATTGTCACGCTGCTGAGATTTATCTTGAGAAGGAGAGTTTTGGAGCTAGGAGTTGGGGGAGGTGTTGTTGCAACTGCATCTGATGGTTGTAACTTTCCTCCAACGCCTTTATTAATATAGACTAGTTGTTATTCCTTCCATATGATACTATTCATTTTTTACTTATCCTATTTAACTAATGAATGTATGGGATTTTGGTTTATATTTATTTATTCAGTAATATTTATATGTTTATGATGGTTTCAATTATCAAGATATTATGTTGTGAAGTTTTCTTTGTTCTCTCTCTTGTGTGTAGGACCAAGATTTGGAGCTATCTAGGAGTGCTTCCCAGCTACACTAAAAACTCCAACAAGACTTGCATGCGAGGACTCATATGAATTCATTCTTCTTTTCTTAATCTATACTCTACACCTTGATCTACTAAGAATCCTGAGCCTTAGAACAACCTTTCTCTTAATCACTCTATCTTAGGTTTTTGGGATAAACTGAGAAGGTTTTATGTTCATCTAACCGTGCAATAAATCCTACAACAAAATGATATTTAGAAAATGTAAATTCTTTCACTATGTAATAAAATTAGTAAAATGGAAGTAAAAGTAAAACTCTAAAGAAAAAGCCAAAAGTGGATGAAACCGTTGATGCAAAATTGGGAGTAGAATTGGATGTTAAACTAGCCATCAAAACAAGATGCAAACAATCAGACAAAAAGGGTTTTAAAGTAGAATTCAAAAAGGTGCAAAACTAGACATAAAGAAGGGAACAAAATAGGGCATACAAAAAGATACCAAATTGGGCGCAAAAAAGAATGAAAAAATGGACACCAAAATGAGGATGCAAAGAATGGTGTAAAATTAGGATGAAAAATTGGGTGCAAAAAGGATGTAAGAAAAGACAGAAAACAAGAATAAAAATGGGACTAAAAAAGGGTGAAACTAAGGATGCCAAAAATGATGCATAACTAGATGAAAATTCAAACTAAAATCTAGGTGCAAAATGAGATGAAAATGTGGACACAAAATGTGGTAGAAAAAAGGATGCAAATTTGGATGCCAAAAAGGATGCAAAATTAGACACCAAAAAAGATGCAAAATTTGACAAAGAAAATGGTGAAAAATTGGACCCAAAAGTAGAAAAAATGTTGTGAAAATAGGCATAAAAATGGCTCAAATTTGGAAGCAAAATGAAGTGCAAAAAATGATTCAAAACTTGGTGCAAAAACAAATGCAAAAGTAGACCAAAAAAATGGCTCAAAATTGAAACTAACATTAGACACAAAATGGGATTCAAAGGTGGACGCAACACATGGTACAACATTGAGTGAAAATTTAGATGCTCAAAAGGATGAAAAATTGGATGCAAAAAATGTTGTTAAAAATGATGCTAAATTGGATGCAACAAATGATGTGAAATTAGGTGTAAAATAGGATGCAAAAAAGGGAGACAAATGAAACGAAAAAGTGGATGAAAAAAATGGTGCAAAAATGGATGAAAAATTTGGCACTAAATCAGATTCAAAATGGTGAAAAATTAGATGCAAAAAATGGTGTAAAAAATGGCAGAAAAATTGGTGCAAAATTAGATATAAAAATAAGTACAAAATTAGAAGCAAAAAATGGCATAAGACTAGATGCAAAAACTGGCACAAACTTGATGCAAAAAATGCACTAAATAAGATGCAAAAGATGGTGTAAAACTCGATGCAAATTATGACACAAAAATAGAAGCAAAGAATGGCACAAAACAGGAAGTAAAAAATGATGCAAAAAATGGCACAAAACTAGAAGCAAAACCTGTTGTAAAACCAAATGCAAATCTTGGTGCAAAATATGCTACAAAAAATGATGAAAATTTTGGCATAAAAAAAAAGATGCAAAATTTGGCGCAAAAAAGGACGCTTTAAGAATTGTACAATAGAGCTAGATTTAGCGCCAAGATGCTCATCCCAATGGAGAGAAAAATACACTAAAATCTGGTGCTAAATCTGGCGTAAATTGCCTGTTTTGTTGTAGTGCTATTTTAATAAAAAGTGTGCTAGCAGCGACTATCAGAGAAGAAAGTGCGTTGGGCGAGGAATAAGAAAAAAATAAAAATAATTTCACAAACACTTCCAGACTGAGCACTCTAAGATAACAACCAGTGATTATGCAGACCTATACAGATCCAAACTAATTGAGAACACGATGGTCAGTCAAATTGATCAAGAGATCATTTGAGAAAGGAGGATGAAAAGGCTATAGCTTTCCCAACAGAGTCACCATTTTGTTGTGAAGGCAAATCCACTCTGTGGACAAAGGTGATCCCTCTGGCCCAATAAGTTGGTCTAGCAACAATCTAAACAGACTAACATACATTTTCCTAGCTTATGTTCGACAGATGTAGATAGAAGGAGAAACCTACCTCACCCTGATGCTAATCGCTCGGTCCTTGGAGATGGCTTTGAATCTTTCGCTCTAGGCCTCGCTCCTTACTTGTTCTTCACGTCCAGGTACCTGCAAGGAAGATCAAAGAACTATGAAGGATCCAAGAGCATTTACGACATACATCAAACATAAACTACTTAATAGATCAAGGAGTATTAAGCTAAAAGCATAAACATTTACACAATTATGGAAAGTGAACATCAAATGTATAGATTAATAAGCTAAAAAGGGAAGCATACAACCTATGCCTTGATGTTGGAGACCTCCTTTTGGTAGATGTCCAAGTCCAATCAAAGACTCTTCAAACACTCCTTCTCCAAGGTAGAATAGGTACCATGTAAGCATAATATCAGCATAGGGATGCAGCAATCAATGACCAACCATTTGGGGATGGAAGGGAGTGAATTTGTAGGAAGGGAGAGGGAGTTAGGGATCCAAAAAAGAGGGAGGAAGGTCCACATCTCAAGGGGAAAGCCCGTGATGATAATATCAAGAGGTCCAAATCGGAGAGCTTGACCATATCAAAAACAACTAATATCCAACTCATTGTTCTTGAAGATTCTAATGTACGAAGCTTCTCCTCTAGTTTGGGAAAACATGCCAAAAGAGGTTCAACGAGGGTTTTCCTATGAAAACTCATGCTAGTAGGGTGAGTGTATAACTGAGAAACTTTCCATCAGCACGGGCAAGAAGTGGAGAAAAACATGTTGATTCTAAAATTTGGGTTTTTAGTCAACCTTCTTCAGAATGGATTCAGGGCAGTTTTCCATTCATTCTTCAGCGAGGTTTTGGTATGTATATCATGATGGATATGTTGCACAATAGTTAATGTTTTGGCACTTCGGGATATGGAACAGGAAGTGAAAAAGAGGTATGACAAAATATTGTGTAAGAGTTGGTACAGTTGGCTACATGTACAAAGAAGAGAGTTCACCATTGGGTAAGAGTTTGTGCATTCGAGTTAAATGGTATGCCTACAAAAACACATTTGAATATATTTCCATTGGGATCGTATAGTATGCTTTTGGGTATGGATTGGCTATACCTTCATAGAACCAAAGTGGATTGCTTTGACAAGGCCAATGAGTGTGTGGATGATAGGGGTGAAAAGAGGAGTTTGCAGGGAAAGAAGAAGCCTACATCAGTGAGGATGGTTACCGCTATGTAGGCTAAGCGTAGTTGCAGAAAAGGTTGTGTGATGTTCACAATACACATTTCTAGTGACAAGGGTAAGGAGGTTGAGGATGCTTACACATTAAGAAAGTACCCAATATTGCAACAATTTCAGGATGTATTTCATAAGGACATTTCAGAGTTGCCACCTCACAGGGAGGTAGACTTTTCTATTGAGTTGCTGCCAGGGGCAGTTCCAACATCAAAAGCACCTTACAAGATGAGCACACCTCAATTGGTAGAGTTGAAGTTGTAGTTAAAGGAAATGCTGTACAAAGGATACATCAGACCCAATGTATCACCTTGGGGCACACCAATGTTGTTCGTGAAGAAGAAATATGGTACTCTTATACCGTGCATTGACTATAAGCAGTTGAACAATGTAACGATCAAGAACAAGTACCCTTTGCTGAGGATTGATGATTTGTTTGATCAGTTAAATAGAGTAACAATGTTCTCTAAGATCAACTTGAGATCAAGTGATCTATTGTTGAATGTTAGTTTTGTTGTGCTAGTTTCAACTTCAGATTTATAAACAAATGCTTGTCAATTGCTTCATGTGCATACTTCTCTTATGGTGTTTGTGATTGGAAACAGGTAAATTTTATCAAGTTTTATGTGAAATACATGACCAAAATAGAATGAAAACAAGTGCTAAACAATATCAATGAAAAGTACGATAAACGATCAACATGAACACTTAACATAGTGTTTTGATGAAGGAGTTCACCCCTCCTGGTCTACATCTCCTTGGTCCAGCTTCTATGGCTTGGGCCTCTGAATTAGCTCAATATGGAAAAAATGTTGTCTACAAAGCTCTACTAGACCTGAAACCTGCTTCAATTTGTTCATAATGCTCAAATTAGCTAGGAACACCTTTTCTTGAGCTCCATTTGGTCGAAATTTGCTCTAGTTATGACCAAAACTGCTTTCTCCTAGTAATAATCCACTAAAACTGGTGGAACTCCAGTTAACTCCACCAAACTAGAGTTTCCGCCAAATTAGGAGGCTCCGCTAAAAATACCACCCAATTAAACTCCGGTTTAATTAATATAAAACTTGGATTAATTAACAATAATCTGGATTAGTGCTTTTAAACTCGTTTTATGGCACGTTTTTAGGCTAACCATTAGCCTTAATGTTGGCGGTCTCCATGGAGGATGTCACATGCACGGTTTGATTGAGTTTTAGGCTGGTAGTTATGGCTTTTGCGTTGGCCATTTCCGTTCACCGTAATCATATCCGTCACCGCCGGAGGAGTGTTCACGTGTATGGCATTGAATGTCGCGCATTCATGGTTATGTTGGCAGCGCATGTGTTAATTAACTATAACCGTAACTGTCGGAGCGTTCACATGGGAGGGTTGGCCCTCCTAACCCCCAAACCCCATTGTATTAAACTTCAAATAGGTGCGGTAAACATAATGGTTAAGTTGTAATGTGGTGGTGTAATGGAAATGTGTTGTGGTTGTTCAGTATAGGTCCTGGGTTCGATCCCCCGGCCTGCCATAAAATTTTGGTAAGCACTGCGTGCCAAGCCGACCTTTGGGGAGGGACACGTGGTGGCCTCCGGGCTTTCCACTTGTCCCCTCCTCATTGGTCCTCCATTAACCAACCAAATCATGCCACATCACCACATCTGATAACCAACCAAAATATGACACTTGTCGAAGCCTAATTGGATTGTTGACCAATGTTGACCTTGCACAGTCACTTGCCACGTCAGCAGTATGACTCGCTGACTATGCAGTGATTGTGCATTTTTTTTCAAAATTTATTCTGTTTGGCAAAGTGGACATAACGTAATATCTTCCTCATATGAACTCAGTTTTTAGTGAAACGAGTTGCGTTGGGATCGTTTTACCGAGATGGATGCGGTCGTTTAGGTTTCGAGCCATTATGAGAACTTTTATTTTTTAGCTAAATATTGAGCACTTGATCATTCCTCCCCACTACAAGCCTTTTGGACCTCAAAAGATACTATCAATTTTTCAGCATGTGAGGGTAAAACTCCCTCACCTTCTTGATTTGCAACCATTTGGCTTCAGAAGGATTTTTCCCCTTGAGTCCTACTCTAAGGTATTTGACATTCCCTCTCTTCGAAGTTCTGGTTCTTCTGTCAAGTATGAGATCCAGTTGAAGTTCATCAAGATATTCTGGCAAGAAATCATCTATTGATGGCAGTTGAACATGCTCTCCTTGATCATCAATCAAGGAGTCTCAAAAAATCTCAAACTCCCAACATTAACAACAAAATATATTTGCATATAAGGAGACAAATCTAGCTTAAATTCATTGTTACCAATCTTTTCTTGAATTTTGAAAGGACCATAACAGATTGGCTTAAGCTTTTTACCTTCCCCTTGAAGTCTCTCTTTGCTAATATATAACCAAACTTCGTCTCCAACTTGAAATTTATGATCAACACAGTGTTTGTCATGCCTTGCCTTGTAGTTGCTCTAACTTCTTTCAAGTTGTTCCTATATCAATTGAATTTACTCAATGAACTTCCTTGCCTTATCGATGTCGCTGTGACCATCGATGGCGACATCTTTCTGAAAGATGAAGTCCAATAACGATCTTGGCAAGTACCCAAAACATGCCCCAAATGGCGATGTGTTTGTGGAAGAATTCTTTGCCCTGTTGTATGCATGATGTATGTAATGCAATTGTTCATCCCACAACTTGGGATGTTTGCTACAATATCCTATAAGAAGATGAATGACTATCCTGTTGGCCACCTCGGTTTGTCCATTTGTTTGCAGATGAAAGACTGTACTCTTCTTCAACCTAGTGTCCATCATGTCCCACAAATTTGACCAAAAATTCCCAACAAATCGGGAATCTCGATCACTTACAATGGAAGTAAGAAGACCAAAATGAACCCAAATATTTTGGAAGAAAATATGAGTTTTTGTTCAGCTGTAATTTTATTTTTACATGGTATTAGTATACACATTTTTCTGAACTTGTCTACAACTACATACAAGTAATCATGAACTTTCCTTGACAATGGAAGACCTCCTACAAAATCCATTGAGATAGTCTGCCATGTACGTGAAGGTACCGAAAGTGGAGTGTACAATCCTAGTTTCCTATTTCTAGGCTTACTTGTTGCACACAAAGAATATCCTCTCATGAAATGAGATACATTATCAAACATGTGTGGCTAATAACAATACCTTTGGAGATTCGCTACTATCTTGCCTACACCAAAGTTTCCAACAATCAATGAAGTGTGCACCTCCCTTATGATATTGTTTATTTCTCCCTGTGGAATACATAACTTTCCCAAGTGATACAACAAATTGTTATATACATGGTAATATAACTCTTCAATTTGGTTTCCTTAACTCAGGCTTGCATACACCTCTTGAAAGTCATTATCATATGCATATTTCTCAATGTAAATTTCATGCAAAACAGAATTATGCTTGAGTCAAATAGATGAATTTACAATAGGCCTAGAAATCATATCAGCTACTTTATTATCGATTCCCTTTTTATACTTGATAGCCAAATGAAATTGTTGTAGAAAACCCATCCATTTGAAGTGTTGTGACTGCTGCAACTTTGACTGTGATTGTAAGTACTACAATGCTTGATGATCAATATGGATAATGGTCTCCTTCCCCATCAAATAGTGTTTCCATTCTTTGACACTTTGTACCAATGTGTAAAGTTCTTTGTCATAAGTGGGATAGTTAGTCACAACTCCATTAAAAATTTTAGAATGAAATGAAACGGGCTTACCATGCTGCATAAGAACTTCTCCCATGGCGTAATCACTATCATTCGTTTGAAGCTCAAATGGATGTCTAAGATCCGAAAGATCCAATACTAGTTTTGAACTGATCTTTTGCTTCAAAGCATCAAATGCTTTCTGATGTACATCTCCCCAATGGAAGACATTCTTGACACTAGTCATTGCATGTAATGGAGTTGTAATGGAAGAGAAATTAGCAATAAATTTCCTACAATATTGTGTTGCCCCAAGAAAGCTTCTTACCTCTGTCACTGTATTGGGCTTGGGCCGATTCAGAATGACCTCAACCTTATAGGGCCGATCTTCAACTCACCTCCTCCAACAATGTGTTCCAAATACACTAAAGAAGTCTTGCCAAATTCACACTTCGACATCTTTAAAAACAATTGTTATTTTCTTAAGACATCAAGTAATTTGTTTACATGCATGACATGTTCATCTATGGATTTGTGGAATATGAGAATATCATCTAAGTAAACAATGACAAAGTCATCTAGAAATGGTCTCAATACATCATTCATAACTCTCATGAAAGTAGCTGGAGCACTTGTAAGACTGAAAGGCATAACAAGCCACTCAAAAAATCCTTGTTTAGTTTTAAATGCGGTTTTCCAAATGTCCTCTTCAGCTATTCTAACTTGATGATAACCACTTCGTAAAACCAACTTAGTGAAATACTTTTCATACCTCAATTGATCAAGCAAATCATCAATTCTTGGGAGTGGATAGAGATTATTTATCATGATTTTTTTAGTGCACAGAAATCCACACACATGCACAAATTCCCATCCTTCTTTGGCACCAAGACAGTGGGCGAACCACATGGTGAAGTAGATGGGCGTATGATACCTTTGTTCAACAATTCTTGAATTTTCTTCTTGATTTCCATGCTCTCCATAATCTACATACGATACATGCCAATGTTTGGAAGTGGAACATCCTACTGCAGCTGTATCTCCTGCTGAATTCCCCTCTTGGGAGGTAACCCCTTTGGTTCCTGAAACATCTCACCATGCTTGCTTACCACATCAAACAAATCACATTTTAATTTGTCATGTGATGAGCCTCAGTATTTCAATAAGAATGCTACAACTCCCAAGGCTACTGATTTTACTTATCAACCTGGGGTTCATACAAACTTAAGAGGTATCGACACTATATGTGTAGCATACAATGTGTCCTTCCTTTTCTATCATGATGTAATGGGGTGCATGTACTGAAATCAAACCCTAAACTAATTGCAAAAAATGAACTAAAATGGAAACCCTAGCCTATTGCAAGAAATAAAGTACAAAGAAAGAAACATATTCTAATTGCGTAAAGATCATGAACTAAATTTAAAAGAAACCTAACTTAACCCTATTTATCACATGTGATTATTTAAACTAAATGAACATGGAATCTGATCTAGAGAGTGCTAACTGTTGTGTGTGTTAGCCTCCTGTTGCAATAGGGTTTCATCTTTCATGATTGACATTTTTACATGCCAAATATGTCATACTTTGCAAGCTGCAGTGTTCCATATTTCCAGAAGAGACCAAAGAAGAAAGCCATGAAGTGTACTAGTCCAAATGGCACTGCTGATTCCAATTTTGATGAGTTGTTCCAGTTTTGAAGAGTTTTCATTTAAGGGAGGTCTAAACAGTCTAATCTTGGTCTCCCTAGGTTTCAATTTCCTGTTTTAGAATATAGAGAATGCATCTGACCAAACAGTTTAATCTTGGCAGATTTGTAGATAGGTAGAGAATCAAAGGGACCCAACTGTTTAATCTGGGCCCTGGCAGAAATAAGTGTAGAGCTAGATAGGAAACATTAAAAAAGAAAAATCGTAAATCTAGGTCTGCAAGTCTAAGTGCACCCAAACCAAAAAAAGAAGAAAAAAAATGTTAGGTGAGTAGGCTGGGTAGGTAGCTGAGAGGTTGCAGAAGGATGACTTATGATCAATTTTGTGTTACTAAGTGTATATTTTTCCGGATCATAGTGCAGGCAGTTTTCATTCAAAGGAGCTCAAAGGTGGACATCACTAACTCCCCCTTCTTCTAATTCCCTAAGTCACTTACTAACTTCCAAAGAGGTCAAGATCTGCTTGATTCCTCTTAGTTTTATCATCATCCATATCAGTTGCCTTGGTGAAGATCTGCTTCACTCAAGGATTTTATTTCTTTCCAAATTCCTTTCCCCAAAATTAGCCTAAGGTCCCTGACCTTAGCGCCTGTTTATCATCACCATATTAACCACTAACTCTACTATATAACTCCCTATCAGTCTTCCCCTTTCCCCTACTAAAAAAATGTATATAAAACTCCCCTATGTAAATATCCCCCCCCTAGCAATATAGCCATATTTTTTATAATTCCAGGAAAAAATGGTCCATCTGGGGCTGTTTTTAGCCCATCCGAGTCATAACAGGGGTTAGATGACACCTGGTCATGCTAACAGCCTCTTCCCTAGCCCTAAAACCCTCAAAAACCCACTTTTTGCCCCCTTATCCTAAGTTTCGGGCATAAATTGTTAAACCCGCGCGCAAAAAACCCATGTTCTACCCCTTTTCCCTACGCCCTAACTATAAATATCGTAACCCGCCCATTTTAAACCCCATAACCCACTTTCCCTAAGTTTAAACCACCTGCGCAGGTTATTAAATTTGGAATATTCTGCGCATATTCCCCGCCCGTATACCCCCGCCGCCTCACCATCGCCGCCAGCCGTCCGATCGCCCTGCGCCCAGATCGACGATTGGCGGGCCATCCCATCTCCGAACCGATCAAAACTTAGTGTCCGGGAGATGGGCGATATTGCCGCCGTACTCCCGCCACGCGTCACCTCCTGGGCTGTGGCAGAGCCCCCTCTGACAAAACCGCTCATGCCCAAAGGCGGTGCGCCCAAAAACCAGAAACCGCCCCCTGCCTGGTGACGTCACTTGCCTGCGTCACCCCCCTACCCAGTCACCATGACACGCCATCCGCCTGCGTGGCCCTCCTGCCACTGTACCGCCGAGTCACCTGCCACGTGTCTTGCCACATCTTCAGAGCCGTCGTACTGCCACATCACCTCCGTACGTGATGACGTCATCGCTGACGTCACCCGCCGTACGAGGTCCCATCGCTGACGTCATGCTGACGTCATCATCACTTTTTTGGCGCGAAGGGCGAAAATCGCACTCCGGAGCCCCGGAATCAGTTTCTGAGGCAGTTTTTGATGAGCGATTTGCGCAAATCGCTCATCGCTGGATAAATTAGGCCTGAATGGGGAATCTTTAGGGAATCTTTTCATTTTGCAGCCCCCAGCAAGCCAGAAAGGCGCACAATGACCCATTTTTCTTCGCGAAGCTTGCCAAAAGGAGCAGAAGACAGTTCTAGAGGAAACAGAGGCCGGACAGCGGCCATTAATTTGTGATTAGACCCACAGCAAAGGAAAACAGCGGCCCAGTTTATTGTCAAAGAGTATCAGTCAAGATTTTTTAGGGGCTCGAAGCACCTGAACATTGATGAGCCCCCAGAAAGTCAAATCAAGAGGCGTAAGCCCATCCTTGCCCTCAAATCATAGTTAAAGCTTTAAATGTAGACAAACAGCAAAGAAGCAGAAACCCATACACATTTATTGCAGAAAACACTGCACCAAGCCGCCAAGGACTACATCATTTACTCAGTTTGATACGGCAGCCCTGAGCACAGCCCGAGATATTTTTTGCATTTATTTCTGGATAGGATTAGGTTAAGTAATCATCTTTCTTTCAGACCTGTTTAGGTCAAGCAGTTGTAGAGAGTTTTTCCCTATATATACCGCCCTCTACATTGTTACAAGGGTTGGTCAATTGAGAATTTTCACTAGAGACTCGCATTGTATACCTGGGTTTTTTCTATAATCAAAGATTACTGAAAGCTTGGAGAGAAAACTGCCTATTGTAAATGAATGTTTTTGGAGATATGAAGATGGAATTCTTGTGCTGCAGTCTGAAGCAATAAGTGCATCTTACCTCTGTTTATTGTTTACCACTATCTAAATAGCAGAAAGAAAGAATAGCTTAGAATTTGTTTAAGTACACTCTATGCTCAATTTCTGATGTTTCTTTATGTTTTCCTCTGAATGAATTGGTTATGAATGTGAATTCCCTCGGGTTCATATTTACCCCGATTCACCTGTGTTTTCCAATTATCTAGGGATTCTTTACTGCCCCTAGGTAGAGCTCTGTTACCCCCATCTGTTAAGCTGATTGAGAGATTCTTAACTGCCTCTCATTACTTAGCATTCTTTCCATCATTTAAACCTGAAATATTGTTTCATGCGCAGCTATCTTGCTCCATTTTCCCTCTCTTGTGACCGAATAAATGCACCAGCAGTTCTCCTCCTCGACTCCACGCCCAATGGTTTGAAATTTCCAGACTATGCCTTGCTTCTCTGTCTGAAAACATCAATTTTCCCACCAAAAACAAAACTAAAACCCTCTGAACTCAAAACCTTGCCTAAAATCCTTTTCAACAAAGCTAAATCTAAAAGAGAGAGCCCTCTCTGATTGCAGGTTGGCTAGAACCTGCAGTCCAAAGTTGGTCTGTGGTTACCTCGGCCGTATCCTTTTCCGGAGCTTAAGGACAACCTGAGTGATAACATAATGGCGACTCCACTGGGGATCTTCCTCAGATAGTTTCACGAAGAAGGTAAGAAAGCTCCGCTGAGACCATAAATCAAACTTTCCAATTGCTGTTTATCTCTTAAAACTACAGATGAAGCCTGAATGTCAGCCAGGAAGCCTTTGAAACTGTTTTTTGCTTTGCATTAACAGGAGTAAATAAATGTTGCTTCAGTCAATCTTCATGCTAGTTTTAAGTTACAAATAAGTTGTCCCAAATTTTAATTAGTCCCTTGTTGATTACAAAAACATTCCCAGGAAAAATACCCAAAAAACAATTCGGAAGCTGGCTCCCAAGAAAAATCCACGATATACAAGGTCAAATCCAGATCCCAACCCTCCAGCTGTTTTTGAAAACCCTAACATAATCTCGAAAATCCTTAGGAAGCAAGAAAGACAGGAAAATTTTGCTGATTTGAGCCCTGAAACAGCTTACCCTAGCTGTATTCCGACTCCTGTCAAGGTTTTGTTCCGTTCAACCCCTATTTCCCTTAGTTCATCATCTACATCTCGTAGTACTCCTTCCACACCTTCATTCACTGTACATACTAACACTACTGTTGTTTCCAGCGTTCCAGTTACTCCTGTGATCCCCGTTACTCCAATTGTTCCATTTATCCCCGTTGTTCCACTTATACCTGCCAATATGGCTAATAGATATGCACCCCTGCAATTACGTGCTAATGTTGGGGCTTTACCTCAAGAGTACCAATCTAAAATCACATATTTTGACAGCACCGGTCCTCTCACAGCCCTTCAGCACACCAAAAAGATGCAAGACTATTTTGAAAACTACAAGATAGATGATGATAGTGTAAGAATGAGAATTTTTGTTCAGAGTTTAACAGGTGATGTAAGAACTTGGTTCAGATCACTTGCTGCAAATTCCATAACCACCCCAGATGAGCTTTACCAATCCTTTACCAACAGATGGGAGAAAAAGAAAGACCCCTTGCACATACTAGCTGAATATGATACGATCAAACGAGGTCCTCAAGAGACTGTTTTGGAGTACTGTGCAAGATTCAATAATGTATATAACGCAATACCACAGAACTTAAGGCCTCCATCTGACCTTGCCTTGTACAAATTTGCCGATGGATTCGACCCGGATATGGCATACCAGTTAAAAGAAAGAGCTCCTCAGACCCTTGCGGACATGCAAAATGTTGATGTCAGCGTAGAAGCCAATTTAATTGCCAAAAGAAACAGAGCTAGAATGGAAAGAAGAACCACCTTTAAAGAAGAACCCTCGGCTTTTGATCAAAAGCTTGATGCTATCATCAGTGGCCTGCAAAGGCTGGGAGAAAGAGTAGAAAATGTTGAGAGAAAATCATCATGGGAAGGACAACAGTCTAATACCATAAGGAACCCAAATTTTAGGAAAACGTAGAACATAAATGTTGGTAGGCCTAACCAAGACCATGATATAAGACCCCCTTTCCAAGATAATTATGTTGAAGGATCTACTTCTAGTGAACCCATAGAGGACACTCACATGAATTTAATGGATCTAAAGGGCGAGCACCAAACTGTCTTGTCCCAAGAAGACCAAAATGAACCCGATTACAATCAGTTTTAGACTAGGTCTGGAGAGTCTTTTGATTTTAAACAAGGTTATGATACCGTTGTGTATGAAGTATACAAACAATATAAGCTGAGAACTAGGACCATTGACATTTCCGAACCTAGTAAAACAAAGGAAAGCAAACAACCCAACAAGACTAAAGGCAAGGTTGTCATAACAGAACCAGCTGATATACCTGTTCCAAACCCGCATCAAGTGACTGTAGAAGACATAACAGAAATATAGCCTTCCAAAGATCAGCCTTTCCCACCTCCTTCCTCGAAAGAAAATTCAAACAACGTTCCAAAAAACTTTCCTGAAGTTGAAAAACCGCAAGCAAAAACTTCCCATAACGCTGAAAAACTAGAGCAAATCGCAGATGTTTCAAATGAAACAGAAAAAACTACCATTATCAACACCAAGACTCCAATGGAAAAGCCATTTAATTTAGAGACAGAAATAGCTAAGTTAAAAATATCCATTCCCCTCTCAGAACTTGCCAAACACGATGTATATAGGCAGCAAATTCAAAGATCACTTCAAATGCCAGAGGTTAAGGATGATGTAAATGTTTTAGACGACACCCTAGAGCTGCTGTTTGGCCCAGAAGTTAATGGAAAATCAACACATGGACCGGTCCCACCCTTTTATGTCAGTTTGCATATACATGACAAAGTTTTGCACAACGCTATGTTTGACTCAGGGCATCGCACAATCTTATGCCCAGAGCAGTTATGGAAAAACTGAATCTTGATGTTACAAGACCTTACAAAGATTTATACTCATTTGACTCAAGTCAAGTGAAATGTTTAGGCTTCATCAAAGACTTGTGTGTCTCCTTAGTCCAATATCCCAACAAGACCATCCTCATGGATGTAGTGGTCGCTGACATTCCACCAAAGTATGGTATGCTCCTGTCAAGATCATGGGGAGCAAAGCTCTAAGGATCCCTTCAATTAGACCTTTCCTATGCCACCATTTGAGTCTTTGGGCAACTGAAGAGACTGTATAGAGAAACGCTCATGAAACATGTGGTAAGTAGTGAGAGAAAGCCTGAAAATTTTCCCATTTACTCAATCCACTCTGATATGGATTCCTTTATTTTGTTTAATGATGATACAAATTCTCCAATTGATAATGAGCCCTTTACCCTAGAGCAACAAGCACACATCAACGAAGAATCAGTTCCACACACTGATGAAACTGTCACAACAGCTAATGCAACCAGCATACCAAAAGAACTTTCCCAAACAGAAGTTTTGAATCTGCCCAATCCTAAGCTAACTGACACTTTAGGCATCAACCACAAGCAAGAAATCACATGGTATTTAGAATTTGATGGCTCTGTTAACAAGTTAGGAGCAGGGGCAGGTGTCTGGATTCACAATACATATAACAACCATGCAGAAGGTCATGCCTACAGACTGAATTTTAAATGCACAAATAACATGGCAGAATATGAGGCTCTGTTGCTAGGCCTTAAACTCCTCAAAGCTCTAGGAGCTGCAAAAGTGTCTATTTTAGGAAACTCTGATTTAATCATACAACAGATGAAAGGCAATTTTGTAACCAATGACAACAGAATGAGAGCCTACAGGAACGCTGCTACTAATATACTCCGGGCATTCACTGACTTCAAGCTTGACAAGATTTCTAGAAATCACAACATTCATGCACACAGCCTAGCCACCTTTGCTAGTACATGCAAGCTTCCTTTTGACCCAAAGCATCACTTCACAGCTGAAATAAAACATAGGCCCATTGTCCCAAATAACGTTAAAGATTGGCAGGTATTCGAAAATGATGCCCAAATTAATAATTTCCTCACCCTTGAGCATGAGTTTTCGAATATTAACATCGACATGGATGCTATGAATGGCTCCCAACACCAAACAAATGAAAATCAGCAAGATATAACAGCTGCAACAATCAAGCAAATCCTGAAACCAACTATTTTTGACAAAGAAAACATAGAACAGCTGAAACAAATACACTTGGAAGATATAGCCAAAACAGAGGCAGACATCATTGACCTAAAGGATAACTTTCTGCCTGCTGGCCTAACCCCATTAGAAGACATGTTTGATGCTAATGACGTGCCAAGAAAGCCAAAATTTCAGCCCATAAACACTGATATAGAGGAACACAACATTGGGACAGCAGAAAAGCCAAAAATGATCAAACTGTCCAAAAATTTACCACCTGATCAAAAGCCCAAGTACATTGACTTATTCAAAGAGTTCCAAGATGTATTTGCTTGGAGCTATGAGGATCTGAAATCCTATGACACCTCGGTGATCCAACACACCATTCCTTTAAAACCAAACCAGAAACCCTTCAAACAGAAACTTAGAAGAATTAACCCTATGCTTCTTCCCCCGATTGAGAAGGAAGTAAAGAGGATGTTTGAAGCAGGCATCATAGCACCCATCAGATTTTCTGAATGGGTGTCCAATCTTGTTCCTACGAGAAAAAAGACAGGTGAAATTAGACTTTGCGTAGATCTCAGAAATTTAAACCAAGTCTCCCTAAAAGACCATTACCCTTTGCCTAAAATGGACCACATCCTACAAAGGGTAGTGGGATCATCTAGAATCTCCTTGCTAGATGGTTTTTCAGGTTTCAACCAAATACTTGTTCACCCAGACGACCAAGACAAAACAGCTTTTACCACACCCTGGGGAACATTTAAGTATGTAAAGATGCCATTTGGTCTTAAAAACGTTGGTGCTACCTTTCAACGTGCAATGGATATTGCTTTCGCCAAAGAAATACATGACTTCCTAGTTGTCTACCTTGATGACTTAACCCTATTTTCCAAATCTGATGAAGAACACCTCAAGCATCTCAGGAAAATTTTCATGACATGTAGGAAATATGGCATTTCCTTGAACCCCAAGAAGTCTCTGTTTGGCCTTGAAGAAGGCAAATTACTTGGCCACATCATATCAAAGGATGGAATCAGAATTGATCCCGAAAGAATACAAGCCATCCTCCAAATCCCATTTCCAAGAAACATTAAAGAGCTACAAGCATTCCTTGGGAAAATCAACTTCTTGAGAAGATTTATCACAAACCTAGCTGAGCTGATAAGATTGTTAAGCAACATGTTAAAGAAGGATGCCAAGGTAAAATGGTCTCTTGAAACCAAGCAAGCATTTGAGAGTATCAAATCAGCCTTAACACAAACCCCTGTCCTAATTAGCCCACAGTTTGACAAAGATTTTATCATATTTTCGTTTGCATCTGATCACACTATAGTCGTTGTCCTTTTGCTAAAGGATGAACAGGGAGTTGAAAAACCAATCGCTTTTTTCAGCAGAGCCTTGAGGGACGCCCCTTTGAAGTACCCAATAATGGAAAAGCAGGCCTACGCACTTGTTAAGGCCATCAAGGATTTCAGAGTGTACATTTTATATTCACACGTGATTGCCTATGTCCCACACGCTACTGTAAAAGACATACTGACCCAAGAGGGATTAGAAAGCAAAAGAGGCAAGTGGATTGCAAACATCCTTGAATATGACATAGAAATAAAATCAACCAAGCTGATAAAGGGACAAGGTTTAGCTAAACTGATGTCCGAAACAAATTTTCAAACCTTAGAGATTAACCAGCTGGACAATGAACCGGAGCTGGCGACTCCACAGATCAGTGAAATCTTTTTACAATCCCCATGGTACGCTGATATATGCTTTGTATTGTTAAACCTGTGCGCTCCCCCAGGATTGTCCAGAGCCAAGAAAAGATTTTTGAAAATGAAGGCTTTAAAGTTTTGTGTTATAGATGGTGCATTATTTTGGAGAAATCATGAAGGTATATTGCTTAATTGTTTAACCATGAATGAAACTAACAATGTCATGAAAGAATTCCATGCAGGTGACTGTGGAGGACATCTATATTGGAAGTCCACTGCTGATAAAATTATAAGGGCTAGTTTTTATTGGCCCTCTCTTTTTGCAGATGTAAAGAATTTTTCCATGTCATGTCACAAATGCCAAATTTTTGAGGGCAAGAGAAAGCTGTTACCCCTGCCCCTTAAACCCATCTCAACCGAACAACCTTTTCAACAATGGGGTCTTGACTTCATTGGAGAAATCCATCCTTCTTCCTCAGGCCAACACAAATGGATCCTAACAGCCACCGACTATTTCACTAAGTGGGTTGAAGCCATTCCCTGTAGACAAGCCAATGACACCATCATTATCCAATTCCTTGAGTGCAATATCCTGTCTAGATTTGGCTGCCCTGAGAAAATCATCACTGACAATGCCGCTGCCTTTAAGTCCAAAAAGATGATCAATTTTTTCCACGGATTTCATATTACCTTGGGCCACTCCACATCCTATTACCCTCAAGGTAATGGCTTGGCCGAATCATCTAACAAAAGCCTCATCAACATCATAAAGAAAGTGTTGGAAGAAAACAAGAAGAACTGGCACAAAAAACTGGTAAATGCCTTATGGGCAGACAGACTTTCAAGCAAAAGATCAATTGGGATGAGCCCTTATGAGCTAGTATATGGCATGGAGGCTAGATTTCCTTCATCCCTGGGCATTCCTACTATCAAACTGTTACAAGAGATTCAGGCTGAACCAAATGACATCCAAAGAAGAATCAATCATACCATCCATCTGCAGCAAACCAGAGAACAAGTTTATGACAGAGCTCAAATTGTGCAAGAAAAGCTCAAAAAGATGTTTGATAAAAGAGCTAAGGCTGAGGATTTCAATGTTGGTGACAAAGTTCTAAGATGGGACTCAAGAAGGGAAGACAAGGGCAAACATGCCAAGTTTGATTTTCTATGGAGAGGTCCATTGGTTATTTCTGTTGTTCAAGGAAATAACACTTATTTTCTCAGATCTGTAGAGGATTGTTCTGCTAAAGAAGGCCCTGTCAATGGCCGTATGCTGAAACATTACCATGATCCCTTTTAAGGGACACAATGCAGTTTTGTATATATCTTTGTACAGTCTTATTTGTGTATATCACCACTCTGTTTTTATTTTTGTATAAGCAGGCCGATTGTTTAAAGAACAACAGTAAATTCTGTGAAGACGTAGCTGATGCAAGTGCCCCAGTTCTGAAAACTTTGTCTTTGCACCAATTTCAGCAAAACAGCAAAAGGAAAACTGTCACATTACAAGCAATTCATGGTAGAAAAGAACTATCCGCAATCAAAGGCATGTTCCAGCAGCATTGTACATAATTATCAAGCACGCAGAAGAAAGCAGGCGATGCTGTACAGTTCACAGTAATTCAGTTGAGGAGGAGGTTGCTCATAGTTCAAAGTTTATATTTTTTTTTAGCAGCCAGAACAAATGTTCCCAGTCTACAGCAACCACAGAAGATCAAGGTAGTCTGACCTGCTGTTCTTGGCTTTTCACAAGGAAAAGCCATCCCCAAGTGGAGCCACTGTTAGCCTCCTGTTGCAACAGGGTTTCATCTTTCATGATTGACATTTTTACATGCCAAATATGTCATACTTTGCAAGCTACAGTGTTCCATATTTCCAGAAGAGACCAAAGAAGAAAGCCATGAAGTGTGCTAGTCCAAATGCCACTGTTGATTCCAATTTTGATGAGTTGTTCCAGTTTTGAAGAGTTTTCATTTAAGGGAGGTCCAAACAGTCTAATCTTGGTCTCCCTAGGTTTCAATTTCCTGTTTTAGAATATAGAGAATGCATCTGACCAAACAGTTTAATCTTGGCAGATTTGTAGATAGGTAGAGAATCAAAGGGACCCAACTGTTTAATCTGAGCCCTGGCAGAAATAAGTGTAGAGCTAGATATGAAACATTAAAAAAGAAAAATTGTAAATCTTGGTCTGCAAGTCTAAGTGCACCCAAACCAAAAAAAGAAGACAAAATGTTAGGTGAGTAGGCTAGGTAGGTAGCTGAGAGGTTGCAGAAAGATGACTTATGATCAATTTTGTGTTACTAAGTGTATATTTTTCCGGATCATAGTGCAGGCAGTTTTCATTCAAAGGAGCTCAAAGGTGGACATCACTAACTCCCCCTTCTTCTAATTCCCTAAGTCACTTACTAACTTCCCAAAGAGATCAAGATCTGCTTGATTCCTCTTAGTTTTATCATCATCCATATCAGTTGCCTTGGTGAAGATCTGCTTCACTCAAGGATTTTATTTCTTTCCAAATTCCTTTCCCCAAAATTAGCCTAAGGTCCCTGACCTTAGCACCTGTTTATCATCACCATATTAACCACTAACTCTACTATATAACTCCCTATCAGTCTTCCCCTTTCCCCTACTAAAAGAATGTATATAAAACTCCCCTATGTAAATATCCCCTCCCTAGCAATATAGCCATATTTTTTATAAGTCCGGGAAAAAATGGTCCATCCGGGGCTGTTTTTAGCCCATCCGAGTCATAACAGGGGTTAAATGACACCTGGTCATGCTAACAGCCTCTTCCCTAGCCCTAAAACCCTCAAAAACCCACTTTTTGCCCCCTTATCCTAAGTTTCGGGCATAAATTGTTAAACCTGCGTGCAAAAAACCCATGTTCTACCCCTTTTCCCTATGCCCTAACTATAAATATCGTAACCCGCCCATTTTAAACCCCATAACCCACTTTCCCTAAGTTTAAACCACCTATGCGCGTTATTAAATTTGGAATATTCTGCGCATATTCCCCCCCGTATACCCCCGCCGCCTCACCATCGCCGCCAGCCATCCGATCGCCCTGCGCCCAGATCGACGGTTGGCGGGCCATCCCATCTCCGAACCGCCCGAAGGTTAGCGTCTGGGAGATGGGCGGTATTGTCGTCGTACTCCCGCCACGCGTCACCTCCTGGGCTGTGGCGGAGCCCCCTCTGACAAAACCGCTCATGCCCAAAGGCGGTGCGCCCCAAAACCAGAAACCGCCCCCTGCCTGGTGACGTCACCTGCCTGCGTCACCCCCCTGCCTAGTCACCATGACATGCCATCCGCCTGCGTGGCCCTCCTACCACTGTATCGCCGATTCACTTGCCACGTGTCCTGCCACATCTTCAGAGCCGCCGTACTTCCATGTCACCTCTGTACGTGATGACGTCATCATGCTGACGTCATCCCACCACATCGTCATGCTGACGTCACCCGCCATACAAGGTCCCATCGCTGATGTCATACTGACGTCATCATCACTTTTTTGGTGCGAAGGGCGAAAATCGCACTCCGAAGCCCCGGAATCAGTTTCTGAGGCAGTTTTTGATGATCGATTTGCGCAAATCGCTCATCACTGGATAAATTAGGCCTGAATGGGGAATCTTTAGGGAATCTTTTCGTTTTGCAGCCCCCAGCAAGCCAGAGAGGCGCCCAATGACCCATTTTTCTTCGCGAAGCTTGCCAAAAGGAGCAGAAGACAGTTCTAGAGGAAACAGAGGACCGAACAACGGCCATTAATTTGTGATTAGACCCACAGCAAAGGAAAACAGCGGCCCAGTTTATTGTCAAAGAGTATTAGTCAAGATGTTTTAGGGGTTCGAAGCACCTGAACATTGATGAGCCCCCCAGAAAGTCAAATCAAGAGGCGTAAGCCCATCCTTGCCCTCAAATCACAGTTAAAGCTTTAAATGCAGACAGACAGCAAAGAAGCAGAAACCCATACACATTTATTGCAGAAAACACTGCACCAAGCCGCCAAGGACTACATCATCTACTCAGTTTGATACGGTAGCCCTGAGCGCAGCCCGAGATATTTTTTTCATTTATTTCTGGATAGGATTAGGTTAAGTAATCATCTTTCTTTCAGACCTGTTTAGGTCAAGCAGTTGTAGAGAGTTTTTCCCTATATATACCGCCCTCTACATTGTTACAAGGGTTGGTCAATTGAGAATTTTCACTAGAGACTCGCATTGTATACCTGGGTTTTTTCTATAATCAAAGATTGCTGAAAGCTTGGAGAGCAAACTGTCTGTTGTAAATGAATGTTTTTTGAGATATGAAGATGGAATTCTTGTGCTGCAATCTGAAGCAATAAGTGCATCTTACCTCTGTTTATTGTTTACCACTATCTAAATAGCAGAAAGAAAGAATAGCTTAGAATTTGTTTAAGTACACTATATGCTCAATTTCTGTTGTTTCTTTATGTTTTCCTCTGAATGAATTGGTTATGAATGTGAATTCCCTCGGTTTCATATTTACCCCGATTCACCTGTGTTTGCCAATTATCTAGGGATTCTTTACTACCCCTAGGTAGAGCTCTGTTACCCCCATCTGTTAAGTTGATTGAGAGATTCTTAACTGCCTCTCATTACTTAGCATTCTTTCCATCATTTAAACCTGAAATATTGTTTCATGCGCAGCTATCTTGCTCCATTTTCCCTCTCTTGTGACCGAAGAAATGCACCAGCAGTTCTCCTCCTCGACTCCACGCCCAATGGTTTGAAACTTCCAGACTATGCCTTGCCTCTCTGTCTGAAAATATCAATTTTCCCACCAAAAACAAAACAAAAACCCTCTGAACTCAAAACCTAGCCTAAAATCCTTTTCAACAAAGCTAAATCTAAAAGAGAGAGCCCTCTCTGATTGCAGGTTGGCTATAACCTGCAGTCCAAAGTTGGTATGTGGTTACCTCGGCCGTATCCTTTTCCGGAGCTTAAGGACAACCTGAGTGATAACAGTGTGCATGAAGAAATATAAAATAACTTTTTCCTTTTTATCTTTTTGATTGAAAAAATGTAAATGCTAATCTTGCTTGGTTCTTTGGTATGGGAGATGGCTTAGAGTACAATGGTTCAGATGGCTTGGAGGGAAAGTAGGGGCCTAATCATGGCTTCTAGTGATGATTTTTCTCAATTCGAGCTCAAAACAGGCCACTACAGGTTTTTCTATAGGATGTCTACAAGATCCCCTGTTTTACTACAAAAAGCAGGCCGAAAGATTAGGAAGTGGTCTAGAAGGTGGAATGGAGCTTGGGAAATGTGGATAATGGAAGAATAAGTAATGGAGATGGTGGACACTACCCATAAATCAAGAAAGGGCTTCAAGATGGGTAGATTCGCTTAATGGAAATGGAAATTTTGTCTTATAAAACAAGAATTTGGATTGAGACTTTAGTGGATTTTGGCGACATGGGTGGATGAGGCTTGGATGAGGAGAACGAGATGATGTCTCCCTAAAATGTAGAAGCTCTTGCAACAACACACATTATTGTCTGCATCTATCCTCAAATTCATCTATACATGGGAAAGATTTATTAAATTACTAAAAAAATCAGAAATTCGAGAACTAGTGAGCTAGTAAATCTATCAAATGCCTAACCTAATCAAGTGAAAATGCAATGGGGTAATTTTTTTTATTAAGGATAAGGCATGGAGGTGGTGGACACTACCCAGAACTCAAGCAAGGGCTTTAAGATGGGTAGATTTGCTCAACGGAAATGGCAATTTTTGCTTATAAAACAAGAATTTGGATTGAGACTTTAGTAGATTTTGGCGACATGGGTGGACGAGGCTTGGATGAGGCAAAAGAGATGAGGTCTCCTTACAATGTAGAGGCCCCTGCAACAACACACATTATTATCTGCATCTATCCTCAAATTCAAATATACATGGGAAAGATTTATTAAATTACTAAAAAATCAAAAATTCAAGAAATAGTGAGCTAGTAAAACTATCAAATGCCTAACCTAATCAACTGCAAATTAAATGGGGTATTTTTTTTTATTAAACAGATATCTTTTTTGATCTAATGAAAGTGGAACCAACTCGATTGAAGCTTGTTAGCATGCTCTAAAAAATAGCAGAAATTTATTGTTCTTTGCAACAAAGGAGTTCCAAAAATCTAGATTTGGGAATAAGAAGACTAAGCCAAGTAGCTCAATGATTACTATGACCTTCCAAATATTTTCCAAGGATGAAATTATGCTTGTGATCCTGCAAAAGAACTTGCATCAACCATTTAACCCAATCATACAACAAGAAATCATTAATACTAAATGCAGAAATAGAAAGAAACAAAAACAAGAGATGCATGTGAATAAGAAGTGAGAAAAATAAAAACAAATGGTACAAAAGGGTTCTGAGGCCCCCGGGATGGCCAAACCCTAGGAAAATCAAAGACCTATGGATGAGAACAATATTTAGAAGCTGAACATGACACCAATCTTCATTATTTCCATCAATACAATTACATCCTTGCACGAAAATACAATGGAGTTGCAAAAATATGAGTTCTCTCCACAAGAATACTAATCAAAGTATCCCCCTAGAGGAAAATTCGACTTGGTACTTATACAAAATGATTAGGAATCATTCCCCGTGAAAGGAGGAAGCTTTCCCCACCAAAATCCCTTAATTAGTGGATCTGGTTCCCAATACTAGGAATCTACATTAATTGGCAGGGAACACATTCCTAGATTTTCTCAATCATTGGAGTTCCACAATCTATGACAGGATTCCATAATACCTTGTTGATTTATTATTTAATATTGATCCTCCTGTAGTCGGAAGCAAGTCCTTTAATTATCTCCTCCTCCAAATCTTCATAATCTGCCCAATATTCTCATAATATTCCACAAAAATAAATAATATTAGGCACAAATATGCAATTATTCATAAACCTTCATAATGAATATATTAAAGTTAAAAATACATTATCTAATGCAAAAAGAGAGGTTTAATGTGCTGAAGGATACTCAGATGGGCCTTAATTTATGTTTGATTTAGAGTGCATGGGCCTTAATTTATGTTTAATTTAGAGGCCCATCATACCCCCTGCTGAAAGTGTTTCTCATCATCTGAGCAACTTAGTGACCTCATTTTTCCTCATTCATGGCCCTGGTGGCCTCTCTCTTGTGCATTAGGAATCTCGGTTGTAAGTTGTAAAAGGACAAGCCCAAAAACATATTTGTGCAAAGAAAAATCATTGTTTCTTGAGACCATTACCTTGCCTTCTTCTTTTCTTTTGTGGCCTAGATGATTTCCTAATGGCCTTGGAGTTTTCTATTTTGATTAGGTCTCTCTTAGGCATTGCCTTTTTTGGTTTTTAGCACAATTTGTTCATTTCTTCCTCCTTGTAGCAGCATTCTGCCTTCCTGTAGTAGTCATTCCTTCTTCCTTCAGAGTCTTCTAATAGTATGGGAGTGATGAGAATTGATGTAGGTTTGTGAAAATGGAGAGGATATTGTTAGGTCCCTATAATACTAGTGATTCCCCCATTACTATTGTCATTGTAGCCCTTATTGTTATTAGTGTGCCCCATAGAAACCCATTATTGTTATTGTTGTGCCCTTATGTTATTACTATTATGTCAGCTTGATTATATTGTGACCCCTTAGACTCCTATATATAGAAATGAGGTTTAGTCATTTGTATCATCCAAGAATTGTTCATTTGTGTAATGTAAAGGAGGTTTCCCCCTCGAAGGGACTGAATTCTAAGGCGTTGATCTATCTTTTCTATATTTTTGTGAGTTGGTTTCATAACATTTGGTATCAGAGCTTTGGATTCTAGGGTTTCGCTGCTCCAAACAAGTCATCGTGGAATTTTTTCTACAACTTTTTTTTCTGTGATGTTTCAAAAGCTAAAAAAAAACCCATTTGATCCAAAATCATTCTGAACTTCGGGTCTAAAATTCAGAGCTTGTCTCGCTATATTTTCGGAGATATGATCTGTGGAAGTTATGGTTTTTGCAGACTCCCGAATTACATTCCAAACAAGTGACCTGGGGAAAACCATCATAACTTTTGTTCTGAGCATCAGATTGAAATTTCGTAAGAATTTTCAGAAATAAGACGGCCTATAGTTTTCTATATATCAGTTTTAGGTACTAAGGTCAAAACAATGACACGTGTAACTTCATACAAGTTCGCTCTACTGAACTAGTCTATAATCAGGTCACCGTGGGAGATTTGACATAACTCATCCTTGGAGAATCCAATTTTGATAAGACTTATGGGGTTAGAATGAGGACTCAAAAGGATACTGCAGGACACAATTTCATATATTTGAGATCCGCAGTTACAGAGATACAACAAATTCAATATTGAGCTCTTACAAAGTGAAAAAAAAGGTGTGTAGTTTTTTTTTTTTTTTGCATAAGATTGGTTTGGAAAATTAGTTTGAAGGAATTCAAAGGGAATAGTGAAGAATTATTAGCATTAATTGATGCCCCGAAGAAAGAAAATGGAAACACCTAGTAAGCGACCTGAAAGCTCTAGCATGACTTGTGAAGAAGAGGAAGAAATGCAACATGATATATCAAAATTACAAGACCAAGTACAACAAATTTCACTCTCACAAAAGGTAATTGAAGCTAAGATGGATGGCATGGAAGCTAAGATGAATGGCATGGATGCTAAGATGGAAGAATTGAAGATAAATTTGAATAAGTTGCTACAAGAAATGGTTACTAATGGTGAAAGGGTAGTAAAGGAAACTCATGATGAGAACAAAAGAAATGTTAATCATGATTTCATAGACTCTAATGTTGGATTGAAGACCCACCATGTTCCAAAAATCGATATGAGGAAGTTTGATGGCAAGGATCCCGGAACATGGATACTACAGATGGAGCAATTTTTCGATCTCCATAATGTGCAAAACACACAAAAGGTATGTATTACAACTTTATATTTGGAACCAAATCAGTTTGTATGGTATCGATGACTTTGCTCTCGTAAACAAATTGTCACTTGGGCAATTTTTACGGAAGAAATGATAGCACATTATCAGGATACAAAAAACAACACCTTTTTTAGCCAATTGATAAATCTCAAACAAAAGGGTTCAATGATGGAGCACATTGAGGACTTCCAAAAATTGAACATAAGGGTAAAAGATATTCCAGAGGAGCATAGGATTGTTCTGTTCATAGGGACTTTAAAGGATAATATCCAACATGAGGTTCGCCTTTGGGAACCTGATTCATTGGAGAAGGCATTCAGGTTAGCAAGAAAAATGGAAAGAAAAGTTATGGAAACCAGGAAGCCTACCACTCACAACTATAAATATGGAAGTGTTGTTGCCCCTAGCCTTCCACAACCTACAAGGTTGACACCACAACAATTGGAAGAAAAAAGAGAAAAAGGGCTTTGTTACAGTTGTGATAGCAAATACACTAAAGGTCACAAGTGTGCTAAGAAGAAATTATTCTACATAGGTTGTGAAGAGGAGGAAGAAAAGGAACAAGAAATGTCAAAAGAAGAGGATATACTCCAGGAACAAACCCTAGATAAAGAAGAAATGAATCCGATCATATCTTGTAATGCATTGGCTGGAATTACCACTCCTCAAACTATCAAGATAGAAGGACATATCAAGAAGAAAAAGGTAATAGTGTTGATCGATTCGGGAAGTACCCATAATTTTATTCATTGTAAGATAGCCAAGGAATTGAATTGCTTCCTATATCCAACACCAGAGTGTCAAGTGATGGTTGCAAGTGGAGGAACCATAAATTTATCTGGAAAGTGCCATAATATCAAGCTATCCATGGGAGGATATGTATTGAATAGCCCAATGCTTTCCATTACAATGCGTGGTGTTGATGTTGTACTAGGAGTCCAATGGCTATAATCTTTGGGTATAATAGCTTTTAATTTTCAAGAACTTTTCATGAAATTTTGTGTTGAAGGAAGGGAAGTTGAATTAATGGGTATTGTAGGGAAACCGGGAAAGATAATCAACTCTAATGGTATGAAAAAGCTTCTAAAGAAGGAACAACGAGGCGTAATTTCACAATTATGTTCACTAGAGGTTCCCACATCGAAATCATCTATTTCTATAGATCTCCAAAAAGTCTTGGACAATCATTCAAAGGTATTTGAGACTCCCAAAGGCCTCCCACCTATTCGTGACCATGATCATGTTATTCATTTGATTCTAGGAATTGTTCCTTCAAACATCAGGCCGTATTGATATCCCTATTGCCAAAAGAGTGAAATTGAACGTATGGTTACAGAAATGCTAGAGGCTAGTATAATTCAACCTAGTCAAAGTTCTTTCTCTGATCCAGTAGTATTGGTGCACAAGAAGGATGGATCATGGCGCATGTGTCCAGATTATAGGGAGCTCAACAAGCTCACTAGTAAAGATAAATTTCCCATTCCTATCACTGATGAATTATTGGATGAATTGCATGGATCAATTTACTTCACCAAGTTGGATCTTCATTCATGATATCATCAAATTAGAATGAAGAATGAAGACATTCTGAAAACAACATTTAGAACTCATGAGGGTCATTATGAATTTTTGGTCATGCCTTTTGGCCTTACCAATGCACCTTCTACATTTCAAGGTTTGATGAATTCCATTTTCAAACCCTTCCTTAGAAAATTTGTGTTAGTATTTTTTGATGATATACTAATCTACAGCAAGTCTTGGAAGGATCATGTTCAACATGTTGACAGGGTGCTCAAACTATTGGAGGAGAAACAATTATATGCAAAAAGCTCAAATGTTTCTTTGGAATACAAGAGGTGGAATATCTGGGTCATATTGTATCTCATGAAGGTGTTAAGGTAGACCCTACCAAAATTAAAACCATCAAGGAATGGATAATCCCCACATCCATAAAGCATCTGTGAGGATTTCTCGGGTTGACATGGTATTATCGCAAGTTTGTTAAGAATTATGGGAGAATAACAACACCTCTAGCAACATTATTGAAGAAAGATGCATTTTCATGGACTGCAGAAGCAACAAATGCCTTTGAACATCTTAAAGAAGCAATGTGCCAAGCACTGGTCTTAGCTATGCCGGACTTCACAAAACCTTTATTGTGGAATGTGATGCTTTAGGAAATGGAATTGGTGTTGTTTTAATGCAAGATGAAAGACCCGTTGCTTTCAAAAATCATCCAATAAAAGGAAAGTATTTACACAAAGCTATTTATGAGAAGGAAATGTTGGCAATTCTACATTCACTTAAGAAATGGCGACCCTACCTAGTGGGAAGACACTTCAAGGTAAAAATGGATCATGATAGTCTTAAATACTTTTTAGAACAAAGATTATCCTCTGAAGAGCAACAAAAATGGGTCACAAAGATGTTGGGTTATGACTTTGAAATCATCTACAAAAAAGGGAAGCAAAATGTTGTGGTAGATGCACTATCAAGAAGGGATGAGGATGTGGAAGCATTGTTGCGTGCCATTTCTATTATCCAACCATATTGGGTAAATGAAGCAAGGGATGAATGGAAGAATGACGAAGAAGTGCAGGCACTCATTCAAAAGTTACAACAATATCCTAGTACATCTGATACATTTAGCTGGAAAAATGTTTCGTTATGGTACAAAGATCACTTATACCTATGTAAGAATTCCCAACTCAAACAAAATATTCTTACGGAATTGCACACTTCTTCCTTAGGAGAGCACTCAAGATTTTTTAAAAATTCCCACAGGATTAAGAAGGAGTTTTTTTGGGATGGCCCTAAATCGTATATTCAAAAGTTTGTGGCGGAATGTTTGGTTTGCCAACAAAATAAAGTTGAAACAATTAAGACCCTAGGTTTATTACAACCTTTATCCATTCCAAGCCAGTGTTGGGAGGATGTTTCAATGGATTTTATCACAGGTTTACCCAAGTCCAAAGGAAAGAGTGTCATCATGGTGGTAGTTGACAGACTTACCAAGTATGCACACTTTTGTGCATTATCGCATCCATTTAAAGCCAGTACAGTTTCTACTGCATTTATGGAAACAATTCAAAAGCTACATGGAAACCTAAAGATTATTGTAAGCGACAGAGATCCCATTTTCATTGGAAATTTTTGGACAAAATTATTTTCTTGTCTCAGTACTCAGTTAGCTCATAACTCATCTTATCATCCTCAATCTGATGGGCAAACTGAGATAGTAAACAAATGTTTGGAATGATATCTCCGTTGCTTTGTATCTGATAAACAGACACAATGGGTCAAATGGTTGCCTCTAGCTGAATGGTGGTATAACACTTCCTTCCATATTGCAGCAAAAATGATCCCATTTATGGCACTTTATGGATATCATCCACCATCCATCACATCATATTTAAGAGAAAATTCTAAGGTTCAAGCAGTGGAACATCACATTGAGCATCAACAACAAGTGTTGGGGGACCTATATCAACCTTCCCTAAAGAATACCTGACCTTTTGACCCATTTCTCCATCATATTGCCTCTTGTAGCTTCTTCTCAACCTTCCTGTAGAGATCCTGTAGTAATTCAGAACTTCCTGTAGAGATCCTGTAGTAATTCATGATAACCTCTTGTAGCAGACTTGTTTTGGACATATTTCCAAAATGCTATAATGGATTGACTAACAATTTATGAGCATGTTGCCATCATCATTATGCACCTCCCCATAAAAAAAAATTGGCCATTGGATGCACGAATCTCGATAAAACCTAAAAATGGCTGAAGGTGATGGAGGCTGATTCCTTGGAAATCGTGCACTGTAATTTTCTAAAATTGCTTGGGTATGTTACCATAATCCATATGCATCTCCCCATGAAACAACTTATCAAATGGATGCACGGCTATCGAGAAAATTCAAAAATGGATGTAGGTGATGGAGGTTGATTTCTTGGAAACCGTGTACTGAAATTTGCTGAAATTTCTTGAGCATGTTACCATCATCCATATGCATCTCCCCATGAAACAACTTGGCAATGGATGCATGGTTTTCAAGTTATGGCAAAAATAAATTTCTACTCTATGTATTTTTGTTTCCAGTAGTAAAACAAAGCATTCCTGTATTTTTTTGGACAGCAAGAAAACTAAATGGGAAAAGCTTGAGAATGATGGGTGGATGGTGAAAATATATGAGGATGATGGATTGGCATGGCCTTGGCCTTGTTGGAGCATTTGAGAAAATGAGGATAAAGTCAAAATTTGACTTCTTTTGACTAGGCTTGACCAATTTTTATTCTTTTGGTACCAACTTATTTTTGTTGCTTGTAGATGTTGGAGAGTACACGCATTCATGAGAGAGACACATGGGGCAAAGATTTATTATTTATTATTTTCTTTTTCTTTTTCTAGGCCTACTAGCCGCCTCAAGGAGATTTTCAATTAGTAGGTCTACGTAGGTGTTTCAAAGGAGGTTTTCACTTAGGATCTTTTCTTTTTCTCTTTTTTTTTTTTCCCAACCCATTGACTGCCTCATAGAGGTTTTTAATAAATGAGGCAATCTGAGGCGCCTCAAAGGAGGTTTTCACCTAAGATTTTTATTTTTTTTTCTCTTATTTTTCTTTTTTTATTGTTTTTTTTTTGGTTTTTTGTTTTTACCCTACCCTACTTGAAAAACAAAATCACTTTCAAGTATAATAATACTTACAATGGAGCCATGTGCATATCAAGATGATAGAAAAACTGATGTGTAGGCTTGAAATGTATAATTTGACATGTACCTAGATTTCAGAGACCAAATGATTTGACTTTGAAAGGATCAAGCATAGTTGAAGAAGAGAGTGATGCTGCAACTTAGTGACTGTCTGGAACCAAACCTCAATATAACTTTCATGCCCTTGGTTTGATTGCTTATCTGGATCATTCTTCATGTCTTCTTCTACCATGACCTTCAAATATTCCTCTTTTTGCTGATTGTTCTCTTGAATACATGGAGGATTTTATGGCAACTAGGAGGGAGCTTTCTCAATATCTGATTTTGATGTATGCTCTTCATCAACTACAACCCATGATTATGTGGTCTTCTCATTTGAATCTTCTTCTTCTGGATGTGGTCCTTCAATGATATTAAAAGAATCTCTTTTTTGTAATACTCTTCCTGAGCTATGGTGAATACCATTGATCTCAAGAGGAGATGTTTGGAAATGTTGTACCTCAGCATCGTAAGTGGGTTGCGCTACTTCAATGTATGGGTTTGGAAACGGTGGTACAGGTAGTTGAGTGGGAGTGGGTATTTGACATGGATGTGGTTGGGGTTGTGGTTGTGGTGGAGATGAATGGTAGGGATAACATGGAGTTGGGTATGGAGGATATTGAGGAAAATATTGAGGATATTGTGGGTGGTTCCCATAAGTTCCCTGCCAACCTTGTTACCAAGATTGGTTTTGGGGTTGAGATGGCCAATGTTTCTAAGGAAAGGGTGTGTTCCAATTACTTTGAGATGGATGTTCATAAGTTTGAAATTGTGAATTAGGCTCTTGCATCATGTAAGGTTGAATAGGCTGCCATGGTCCTCTTAGAGCTACATAACATAGTTGCATTGGCAATTGACTTGCTCCATTGTCCTCTTGGTAAACTTCCTTCAACCTTGGTAATGATGGAAAATATTTAATATTATGTGATTCTATATGGACAACACAAATATCATTGTATTTTTTTCTTCATCTTGAATTCTTAACATTTATACTTGTTCACTTAGATTGCTATGAATTTCTATTTTAAAGTTATCAAGCAAATTTCCAAGTTCAGCTTGACTTACCGATCTTGATGTTGATTTACTTACTCTTGCCCTTCCTCTTGATATGTGTTTGCATGTTTCACGAAATTCTTCAAATGATAATTGGTATACATCACCTTTGCTCATGAGATCAAGGAGATCAATCCATTCATCCCTAATTGTTCAAAGTAAGAGGGTTTTTAGTGTGTCGGATCCTAAATGATGTAGTTTTTCCCTCTTAACATTATACATGAACCTATCTATTAGATATTCTAGATTCTCATCTTCTTTTTTATTCATTCTAAAGATTTCTTCTTTAAGATTATGGTCTTTATATTTTTCTAGAAATATCTTTTTCATACCATTCCATGATCTTATTGAATTACTCCCTAAACTCATGAACCATTTAAGAGCCCTATCCTTCAATGTTGCTGAAAACAATCTCAATTTTTGAGTTTTTAATAAGTAACCATAAGATCTACAAACAATTTCAAATTCAAAGAGAAAGGTTTCCGGATCCTCTGACCTTAGACCATGAAATTTTGGAAGAAAAGATGGAGGGATGTTCTTCATATGCACACTACCATCAGTATCTTGAATGGGAAATCCAAGAGGATCTTCCTCATTGTCATCATCTCCATCCATTTCTTCTACATTCTTTGTCATCTTCTTCTTCTACCTACAAGAGTGAATGGTCATGTGGCTCTTACTGCAACACGTGATCAAATGGGGGGGGGGTGGGTTGGTGTTAGAGATTTTTTTGTTTTTATGATTGAATGAAAACACTAATGAAATGCACTTTTCTATCTTTGAAATGAAATATCCCTAATGAATTTTTTATTTTTATTTTTCGAAAAGTACAAAGAAATGAATCAACTAGGGAAGAAAACAATCCATACTTTGACACCTCCTCGACAATGGTGCCAAAAAGTGATGAGCCTCGGTATTGCAACAAGTATGTTGCAAATCTCAAGGCTACCGACTTTACTTATCAACTCGAGGTTCGCACAAACTTAAGAGGTATCGGCACTATATGTGCAACATACAATGTTTCCTTCCTTTGATGTCATGATGTAATGGAGTGCATGTACTGAAATCAAACCCTAAACTAATTGCAGAAAATGAACTGAAAAGGAAACCTTAACCTATTGCAAGAAAAAAAGTACAAGGAAAGAAACATATTCTAATTGCATAAAGATCATGAGCTAAATGTAAAAGTAGCCTAACTTAACCCTATTTATCACATGTGATGATTTAAACTAACTAAGCATGGAACCTGATCTAGAGAGTGCTAACTGCTGTGTGCATGAAGAAATATAAAATAGTTTTTTCCTTTTTATCTTTTTGCTTGAAAAAGTTTAAATGCTAATCTTGCTTGGTTCTTTGGTAGGGGAGATAGGTGTGGAGGAAAAGGAGTACAATGGTTCAGATGGCTTGGAGGGAAATTAGGGGCCTAATCCTGGCTTCTAGTGATGATTTTTCTCAATTCGGGCTCAAAACAGGCCACTACAGGTTTTCCTATAGGATGTCTATAGGAAGTACTAGTTCCTACAAGATGTCTACAGGATCCCTTGTTTTATTACAAAAAGCAGGCCGAAAGCTTAGGAAGTGGACTAGAAATTGGAATGGAGCTTGGGAAAGGTGGATAATGGAAGAATAAGGCATGGAGGTGGTGGACACTACCCAGAACTCAAGCAAGAGCTTTAAGATGGGTAGATTTGCTCAACGGAAATGGCAATTTTTGCTTATAAAACAAGAATTTGGATTGAGACTTTAGTAGATTTTGGCGACATGGGTGGACAAGGCTTGGATGAGGCAAAAGAGATGAGGTCTCCTTAAAATGTAGAGGCCCCTGCAACGACACACATTATTATCTGCATCTATCCTCAAATTCAAATATACATGGGAAAGATTTATTAAATTACTAAAAAATCAAAAATTCAAGAAATAGTGAGCTAGTAAATCTATCAAATGCCTAACCTAATCAACTGCAAATGAAATGGGGTATTTTTTTTTATTAAACAGATATCTTTTTTGATCTAATGAAAGTGGAACCAACTCGATTGAAGCTCGTTAGCATGCTCTAAAAAATAGCAGAAATTTATTGTTCTTTGCCACAAAGGAGTTCCATAAATCTAGATTTGGGAATAAGAAGACTAATCCAAGTAGCTCAATGATTACTATGACCTTCCAAATCTTTTCCAAGGATGTAAATATGATTGTGATCCTGCAAAATAACTTATATCAATCGTTTAACCCAATCCTACAACAAGAAATCATTAATACTAAATGCAGAAATAGAAAGAAATAAAAACAAGAGATGCATGTGAATAAGAAGTGAAAAAAATAAAAACAAATGATACAAAAGGGCTCTGAGGTTCCTGGGATGGCCAAGCCCAAGGAAACTCAGATACCTATGGAGGAGAACAATATTTATAAGCTAAACATGACACCAATCTTCATTATTTTCATCAATACAATTACATCCCTGCAAGAAAATACAATGGAGCTGCAAAAATACGAGTTCTCTCCACAAGAAGACTAATCAAAATCTCCCCTAGAGGAAAATTCAACTTGGTACTTATAAAAAATGATTAGGAATCATTCCCCATGAAAGGAGGAAGCTTTCCCCACCAAAATCCCTTGATTAGTGGATCTGGTTCCCAATACTAGGAATCTGCATTAATAGGCAGGGAACACATTCCTAGATTTTCTCGATCATTGGAGTTCCACCATCTGTGCCATAATTCCATAATATCTTGTTGATTTATTATTTAATATTGATCCTCCTCTAGTAGGGAGCAAGTCCCTAAATTATCTCCTCCTCCAAATCCTCATAATTTGCCCAATATTCGCATAATATTCCACAAAAATAAATAATATTAGGCACAAATATGCAACTATTCATAAACCTTCCTAATGAATATATTAAAGTTAAAAATACATTATCTAATGAAAAAAGAGAGGTTTAATGTGTTGAATGATAGTCATATGGGCCTTAATTTATGTTTGATTTAGAGGCACGGGCCTTAATTTATGTCTAATTTAAAGGCCTGTCATCATCACAACCTTCAAAAGGTTCATAATCAATATCATTCTTTTTCTTGATCATGAGAAGCACAAAATTTTTACTTGAATTTACCAATCTCTTCATCTGCCCTGCATTAACCAAAGAAATATTTAACTTTTTGCGATGGGCTCTCACAATGTACTCCACCCCATTCTTGAGCAATAAGTATTTGTTCTCATGGCAATAAAATACTGCTTTCCTATCATACAAATATGGACTACCCAAAATGATTCTTGATATGTCAAGTGGAACTACATCTAACTCAACTTCATCAATGAACTTTTCAGTAATGGCAAACTTGAATAAGCACTTCCTTGTAACCTGTAAATTTCAATGGATATGGCTTATGATGAGGTACAGTTTCAAGGTTAAGCTTTTTGACCAAGTATTTTGAATTAAGTTTGATTGTGACCCACTATCAAATAATGCATCAATCTTTGTATGATTTGAAATTACCCTTACATGGAACAATTCTATTCTTGATTCTTCATTTGGAGTGTTGTTATGACTATGTGAGGAACTAGTGCTTGCAACAACTTCTTTTCCTTTTGTAACCATGGCTGAAATCTTGGTCTCATCACCAGAATTTGATCCAAGATCATGTTGTGTGGTAGCAGTCATCTTTTGTTTTCCCTTATTGTTTTGTTTCTTAGGCCTTAGTTCGGGATGTAATTTCCAACAATGGGCTTCATCATGCCCAGCTTTGGAACAATGTTGGCATATGGTTTTCTCCCCTTCTTTCTTCACACTTGCATTCTTCTTTCCCTTCCATTTTCCTCCCTTCTCTTTCTCCTTACCCTTGAATGGCTTCTTCTTACTACCCTCTTCCTGAATGTTCTTTCCCCTTGCTTCAAGGTGTGTGGCTTGCACACATACCTCATCCAAATTACTTGGATTGAACATAAGGATAGTATGTTTTAAATAGGAATGTAAACCCCCAATATATTTCAACAATGTATCTTGGGAATTCAAGTTTACTCCTAACAACAAAGCTCTCTTTCTAAACTCCCAGGTATAGTCTTGGACTGTTTGGCCTTTAAATTGCGTAAAATTCTGTCAACTCATAATGGATTTTTGCATATAGGCTAAAGGGTAAAACTATCTTTTAATTGTAGAAACAAATTCAACCCAAGAAATGGATATCTCACCATGAATTCACATTTCCTCTAGAGTCATTTCTTCCCACCAGACTAATGCTGCTCCTTCTAGCCTCAATGAAGCCAACTAGATCTTTATGTCATCTTCTTGAAGGTTCTAAATTCTGCAGTAAATCTCCAATTGTCGAATTCAATTGTCTAACTTTTCTACATTCACCTCATCATTGTACATGGGAAGTTAAAACTTAATGTCCTATTTGAGTAAGGGACTTTTTTCTTTTGGGGTTTTTGAATGAGTATGAGCAGCTTTTGTGGTGGAAGTGGAAGATGTTGCTATTTGAGATGTTGAGGATGATGAAGATGATGAGGAAGATGATGAAGATGGTGGAGGTGGAGGAGGCTTTCCTCCATTACCCTTTGAATCCTTCTTATCATCTTTTTTATCTCCTGAGCTTCCCTCTCTAGGTCGAGGCTTAGAACTCTCTCTAGTCATTCTAGTGTTCCTCTCTTATAGAAGACTCTAACCATGTCAGTCAAGTCATAGAAATATTTCTTGAATGCTTCCTCTTCTAAAATACCTTCAGTCTCTCTTGCTCCATACATGATGGCTTTGGATTAAAGCTCATCTTCTGGTACTGCTTGTACCTCCTCAATCTCAATTGAAGGTAAAACTTGAGGTGTTTCAAATGCAGCTGGAATTGGAACTTTGGGTGGATATTTTGGCCTTGTGGCTCTCCTTCTTCTGGGAATTACCTCGGGAGTTGCAACCAACAGTTTCCCTTCTCCTCTCTGCAACTTTAACCTTGTAAGAATCACAATTTTGCAACCATTAAAACCCTACTTGCACAAAACTCAAGCAATCAAGCAAATAAACCTTTCCTCTAATACCAAACTTGATCTGATAACCAACCAAAATCTGACACTTGTCAAAGCTTGATTTGACCATTGACCACTGTTGGCCTTGCAAAGTCACCCACCATGTCAATAGTACAAACTGCTTACTGTGCAGTGACTGTGCATTTTTTTTCAAAATTTCTTTTATTTGGCAAAGCGGACATAAATCATTATCTTCCTCATATGAACTCGGTTTTTAGTGAAACGAGTTGTGTTGGGATCGTTTTGTCGAGATGGACGCGGTCGTTCAGGTTTCAAGCCATTCTGAGAACTTGATTTTTGAGCTACATACTGAGCACCTGATCATCGGGATACCATCACGTAAGCATCAAGGAAGAGGATATCATCAAGGCTGCGTTCAGGACCAGGTATGGGAATTATGAGTTTGTTGTTGTTCCATTCAGTTTGACTTATGTTCCAGCTACGTTCATGTGTTTGAAGAATAGTGTGTTCTGTCCTTATCTGGACAAGTTTGTTGTTGTATTCATTGATGACATACTGATATATTCTAAGAATGAGGAAGAACATGATGATCATTTAGCAACAACGTTGAGGTTGCTAAGAGAGCATCAGTTGTATGCTAAGCTCAGCAAGTGCAATTTCTTTCAGACTGAGGTACATTACTTAGGGCATGTTGTCTCCAAGGATGACATAGAAGTGGGATCCAAAAAAGATAAGGGTTATCATGGAGTGGGTAGCTCCTAAGAATGTGGATGAGGTGATATCATTCATGGGATTAGCAAGTTACTACAGGAGGCTCACCAGGAATGTCTCACACATTGCATATCTTATCACCTCATTGCATCGAAAAGGTAAGAAGTTGGAATGGACAGAAGAATCCGAAGCTAGTTTTGAGCAGCTTATGTAGTTGTTGACACATGCACCAGTGCTAAAGATTGTGGATCTAGACAAGGAGTTTGAAGTGTGTACAGATGCTTGTAAGAGAGGACTTGGTGGAGTTCTCATGCAAGAAGGACAAGTAGTGTGTTATGAGTCACGAAAAATAAATGAGCATGGAAAAACTATCCAAAGCATGATCTTGAGTTAGCAACGATTATACATGCATTGAAGATGTGGAGACTTATCTTCTCATCAGGAGGTTCACATTGATGAGAGATCACAGTGGTTTGAGGTATTTGTTTGACAAGCCAAATTTGAATGCCAGGTAAGCTAGATGGTTGGCTACTCTTAGTGAGTTCGACTTCGAGATCAGATACATCAAAGGGAAAGAGAACCGAGTTGTAGATACTCTTAGTAGGAAGGTACAGGTAAATCATATAGCAGCTATGATCTCTTATGGGACAGAGTTACAGGATAGGATCTTGCAGGTAGGTCAGCAGGATGACAAATACATGGAGATTATGCACATGTTACAACAGAGTACAGGTATAGGTATAGGTTCAGGTGTAGGTACAGGTGCAGGTACAAGTACAGGTACAGGTGCAGGGGATCAGGATGCAGCCTATTGTCTCACGGTAGATGGTTTGGTGAGGTTTAGAGACAAGATCTATGTGTCGAATTGTAGTGAGCTCAAGAAGCTTATCTTGAGGGAACTTCATGCGAAGCCATACTCGGGTCATCCAGGATATTAGAAGACCTTGATGGCGGTGAAGAATTTTTACTATTGGCCGTATATGAAGAAGGAAGTGGCAAAGTTCATGGTTAGATGTTTAGATTTTCAGTAGGTAAAGATAGAATGCAAGCATTGAGGTGGTCTACTACAGCATATTGCAATTCCAGAATGGAAATGCGAGGTCATTTCCATGGATTTCATTACAAGTATTCCGAGGAAAGAAAAGCAACATGATTCTATTATGGTCGTGGTTAACAAGTTGAGCAAGGTAGCTCATTTCATTCTAGTAAAGACTACATGTTCAACGAGTGAGGTAGCACAAGTGTTCATCAAAGAGATAATGAGACTACACGGTGTTCTAAAGAAGATTGTGTCAGACAGGGATGCAAAGTTCACTTCCAAATTTTGGAAGGAGCGATTTGCAGGCTTGGGTACAGAGTTGGCCTTCAATACAACTTATCATCCATAGACAAATGGATAGACAGATAGGGTCAACAGGATCTTGGAAGATATGTTGAGTATGTACGTGATGCACCAACAGAGGAAATGGGAAGAGTATCTACCATTGGTGGGGTTCGCATACAACAATGGTTATCATGAGTCATTGAGTATAAGTCCTTTCGAGGCATTGTATGGGAAGAGTTGTAATACTCCCATCAGCTGGAGTGATCTAGTGAGCAGTGTACTTATTGGATCGGACATGGAGCGGGAAATGTAGGTTATAAAGAAGAATGTAAAGGCAGAACAGGATAGAAGAAAGAGTTATGCGGATCAACACAGGGTGTTCAAGGAGCTTCAGGTTGGGGAGCATGTGTATTTTTGCATCAAGCCCAAGAAAAGCTCTTCAAGGATTGGTTCATGTGCCAAGTTATCACCACGATATTTCAGGGTTTAGAGATCCTTGAGAAGATTGGACCAGTGGCATATTTACTTGCACTGCTTCCAAAAGTGAAATTCCATAATGTTTTCCATATGTCATTTCTTAAGAATTATTTAAAGGATGTTGATCATATTATTGATTGGTTTGTATTGCAGGCGGAGCAAGAAGGAGAGTTACAACCGGAGCCTCAATGCATACTGCAACGAAAACTTCTCATGCTCAGGAACAGGGCCATAGAGCAAGTTAAAGTGCATTGGAAGCACTTTGGGCCTGAAGAAGCTACATGGGAGATGGAAGATTAGATGCGGGCCCTGTATCCTTCATTGTTTTTTGTTGAGGCAAAGCAGCTTTGGTTTGGTTTTGGTTTATGTTGGCATATGTTTTATTGTTGTTGTTTTGGTATATCTATGTATATGCATATGGATGTAAATACTGCCATGAGCTAAGTTATAAAGCTCCAATAAGCGGTATGGGTGTCATGTTGTCATGATGTTTTACTTTTGAGAATGTCTTTCATTGTAAATACTGCATCAAGCTAAGTTATAAAGCTCCATGGGCAGTATGTTTTCTTTTCAACGGTTTTTCTGAGGTCATGGTGTGGTTCAACATCGAAGATGATGATCCCCAAGGGAGAGGGTTCTGTGACAACCCTGGTGAAAATTTCATGTAATAAGAGTTAATAAGGAAAAATAACACCACGGTTAAGAGACATTTATTCCAAGTTGAATGTTGGGCAAAGATATCCTAGTGGGCATCACTAGATGTGTGTTTTGGCTAAAGGAAAATCGGCAAAGGCTAAGACAAAGGCATTTTTTGCACATTTATTTACGAAAATAAAGGAAGTTAGGAGAAAAGGAAGGTGAAAGGTCACAGGTTGCATGTGAGGAGGAAAATGAAGGAAAATAATGGAAAATGAAGAAAATAGAAGCCTCATTCATAAAAAGGTTTCTGAGGATCAGTTGGTAACCTTTTGTCAGTTTAGCTTTAGATCTCTCTCATTATTCTCTCTCTCTCACTCTTGGTCACTTAGAGTTTTTCTTGGAGAACTCTAGTTTGAAGCAAGGAAAGGAAAAGCAAGCAAGGATCAATGAAGGAAAGCAAGATCAAGCAACTTCAGTAGGAATACTTGCAAGTATCCTTTTGCATGTGTGATTTCCTAACTGGTTTGGACATGCATGGCTTTTCATGTTGTTGTATGGTTCTCTTGCTGTTGGTTTTGCTAGGTTATGACAGTGGATTTCAGCCTAGCCTTGCCTTTTTTTGGATGCCATGGTTTTGGGATGTTAATTTTGGTTTTTGACCTTTGGTTTTTCGGATGGATTTCTGAATTTGGGGCGGAGGTGGTCTCAAGTTCCATTCCCAAAGGCTTAGGAATCCCTTGACCAGTTTTGGTGGGATACACGGTAAAGCCTGAGGGAGAAGTCTCGGTTTAGGGCCTAGTGATCCAGGTTTGGATTGTGGTAAAGCCTGAGATACTAGCTTCGATTTAGGGCCTAGTGATCTGGTTTGGATTGCGGTAAAGCCTGAGAGACAAGGAGACGAAAAATTCCTCAAGGATAGTGATGGATTCAAGATGGCATTCTGAGTTCGGTTTGGTTGTTATCTGAGCACCGGTTTTGGTGTGATCATGGTTTGATGAGGGTGGGGATGGTTTAGCCTCTAGATTACCTTGGTTGTTTTATGAAATCCCACATTCATGCTTGGAATATGGCACGGGGGTGACTGGTTGAAAGAGAGATTTGGTTCAGCCATGTCTATGGTTGGGTGGTACGTGGAAGTCCATAACCTAGTCGGATTTGCCTATGATTAATAAAAGCTAAGTTCTCTTACTTTTGCACCAATCTATATGTGCATTTAATGGTTGTAATATTTTTTATATTTATATGGTTTTTTGCTAGTTATAAGCATCGTTAAATCACTGGTTCATGTCATGGTTATTTTATGTATTTACTTGTAACTGTTTAATGAATGGATGAAAGACCTCAATGATGATATAATAGTTCATTAGAGAAGGAGGTGATCCTTCTGGGTATGTTTCTTAAGTTATTTCAGTCATGTATGCTTTGTCTTGTATCCTAGACATGTAGGTTGTATTGATGCCAAGTGTTTGATAGACTTCCAGTCCCAGTTGGGTATGCCCAGGCCTAATCTTGAGGTTGAGTTTGATTCATTGGCATCGTTATCATGTTTTTAATGATTCATGAAGGTTCCAACAAGTTCTGGGCAGAGGTCGGGAAGTCTAGGCTAGAAAAATGGCTCAATTTCAAGGATTGTTGTCCCACATAGTGTTACCCTAGAGACTAACGTTGTTGGCTGAAGGCTAGGAAGCGTTATAACTCACCTGGGTTGTTTCTAGGGTGCGTTACTCTGCCCTAAGTTACTCAAACAACAGTGAAACTTAGGGACAAGTTGTATGAGTGGTTGACTTGTCTCCTAAGGGGTCTGTTGATGGTGTTGGATTGCTGTGTGTGGTGTTTCTTCGATTCCACTTCCTTAATGACACATAGGAGGTTGAATCCCATCATAGTAGCCTCTCGTCTCATGTTTACCTCGGTTGGGATGGTTACTTTGGGTAGCCTAGGAGGGGGTGTTACATATTTTATATTGGGCTTCAACATATGTAGTATTAAAACATGATACCATAATCCAACGAGATCAAATGGCAACCATTCAATGGACCTAACAACTACAAATGCCATCAGATGGGAACTTGTACGCATATTAATGATTATATAGCTATTGGATAGGGTTTGAATGTTAAAATTTAATGATTTAAATGGGTTGTTGTGGGAGGGGAGTAAATCCCCAATTTTGTATAGAATCCTGATAAAAAATGGGGACCCTTGTCATTTTTATTTCCTATCTTACTTTTCATCTCTCCTATTTTCAAAACCTTCACTATATGGATTTTCCTCATTCGTATAATTTGATGGTCATAATCCCTTTGAAATATTTCAAAAGGACCAAAAAATGGTTTTAAGTCTTGAAAGCATCATAAAAAAATGGTATTTTCCCGTCTCCTATTACGTAAATTACTCGTCTTCCCTTAGATCGTACAAAAAAACTTAAAAATCGTGCCATTACCAACATTTCACAAAGTGATGGGAAAGCTCCCAAGAGTTAACATATTCAATTCATGTCTCACATCTTTGCCGTCGACATCAGGAACTCGTGAAGTACACTCATCTTTTTATTAAAAATGGGGATTTGTGTCACTAACTATCTATATTTGTGCGTGCTTTTTCTCCTCTCAACCATCGAAATCTAGACATCATTGTTACACTAGGGAGAATACCTATTTGATGATGAGAAAGAGAAGAGAAAACTAACAACCTTATAGCCATTGTTAATGTCGCCTTTATAACCTTTATTGTGTTATAAAATTATCTATGCAAGTTTCTCCTTTAGGAATTCCTCCTTCACATAGACTTTTTAAAAATAGAGATGTAAACTCAATGTTTTATAGTTAGTTAAATTGCTTTAATTTCGTTGTGATGAGTGGGGCCAAAAGGAATATGTTTTTATCAAAGTAGAGTTTTTGAGGTTGGTAGTGTCTCTTTTACACATCATTTTGTCACCATTAGGCAAATGAGTGCAAATGTGGATCTCTCACTATTCGATGAACTCTTGCAAACAATCCCATACAATCTTGGAAGAAAAACCATTTGGAAAACAACAAGAATCCTGGATTACATTGCTAAAAAAACCTATTTTCAAGCAGTGTCACACTTTTCCTAGAAACTATATGTGCAAATTCAGTTTTAATGATTGTGGCCTACAAAACTTGTTGCTCTATTTTCCATTAAAAAGTGTGACAACCTTTTAACGTAGGTAAAAATAAAAAGAAATTTCTAGAAGCCTTGTTGGGGAATGTTATACCAACAAGAAGGACTCGAGCCCTCACCTATTTGGACCTCATCTGATCCAAGATCTTTTACTTATAGATGCATCAGAATGACATGAAACAGAGCTTATAAACCATGGAACTTAAAAATCACATAAAACATTGCGAAAAGAACATGATAAGCAAGAAACCATGACACAAATATTCGACTATGGAGTTCCTCCAATTTGGATTACATCTCCGGGCCCTGCTCAATAGTGGGGAGGCCTTCTTTCATTAAGTGGCATAAAAAGAGATAAAAGTACAAGCAACATTCAATTACAATCCTTATACATCCAAGTTGGAAGATGGACGAAGAATGGAGAGCCCAGCTTCAGAAACAGATAGTACCACCGAACTCCTGGCAAAAAATCATGCAAAAACGCCTATTCGAACACCCAATTCGATAGTCGGGCTTTTTGCACCTTCTCGAAACCTCCCTGTTTCTCAAGGTGAGGTTCCGACCCCTACTACCAGGTCGGATTAGTTGCCTGCGTACAATTCTGAATTATCGGCCAGTCCCCTTTCCTTCTCTGACGTGGATAGTCCTTTATATATGCTGGTGGTAAACCCCTCAAATCTCGGATAGTTCTAAACAATAGACAAAGTTAGTAGGTGGGTTTGATTTAATATCAAGGATCTCGGGTCACGGCAACAACCCTTACTTAACAGGAAAAAAATCTTTAATTGCGTGTTTAACTCGGTGGTCTTTTACTATCAGTGTTTCCCTCATTAGCATTTCCAATCGGCGAACAGAACAAAGCCCATATATCAAGCACCCAATGATAACTGCAGACCCAAAAAACTATTAACCGCAATATATAAAATAGCGGGCCTCATCGCAAAACGCAATCAACGGGAACCAGGGTTGGCACCCCATACTACTGCTCCCTTTTGCGAACTGCGAATGCGATATATCGCATCGCAACTAGACTCTATAGAGGGCTGATTCATAAACACTTGATCCCCTCCGATTTGTGATATACGATATTGCAATCACAACCGGGATCTTGTCGTGGGTTGCTTCTGAAACACTTTCCCTTTTGCGATTACGATATGCGATTATCGCATCACAACTTTTCTTGCCTAGGGCCGATTTGAAACCGCTGACCTCTACCTTCTATGATAAGTGAAATGCGAGACCAATGGAGGCCTGCCACTTGGCGCTTCCCCATTCGCTGAATTTTTTCCACTTCATCTCCTCCTGCCACCTGTCCAAGTCAAACATAAACTTTGACTTGCTCTAACTTCTTCATACAAGCTCGGATTTGAGTGTTGCTTGCACAATTGGAATTAGAATGACGAGCACTTCGATTTGATGCTAATTTTATAGAGTTTCTTCCACTTTGGGTTTTGAGCCTTCTTACCATGCCACTGGTACTTTTTAGAGATCCAACTGGATCAATGCTCCCCACTAAGAGATTTTGGATCGCCAAAAGCCTTTTCAGTCTATTGGCAAGTGAGGAAATTGCTCCCTCACTTTCTCTTTCTCCATCCACCGAGATTTACTCGGATGCATTCCTTTGAAGCCAAGACGAATATACTCCACATCTCCCCGTTGTGAAGTCCTGGTTTTCCCATCGAGAATGATATCTTTGGGAAACTTGTCTAGATACTCTGGTGAAAAATCGTCCACTGTAGGAATATGTGCAACCTCTTTGGTATCCATAATCAATGGAGGTTCATAAAGCTTCAGGTTTTCAACATTTACCACTGAGTACATTTTCATATAAGTAGGCAAGTCAAGACGAAAAGCATTGTCTCCAATCTTTGCCAATATGGTGAAGGGACCATATCGAATGGGTCTCAATTTTTTCCCTTCTCCCTCCATTCTATCCTTGCTAATGTGGAGCCATACCTTGTCCCCAACTTGAAACTGATGGTCAACTCAGTGCTTCTCATGTCGAGCATTATACCGAGCCTGACTTTTCTCCAACTGCTCCTATATTTCCTGATGAATCACTGGTATCTGCTAAATAAAATTTCGTGCTTTGCCCCAATCATCTCATCTTTCCCAAAGACCATGTCTAAGGGATCCCTTGGTAGGTAGCCAAAACATGTCTCGAACGGTGATCTGTATGTGGATGAATGTGTTGCTCGACTGTATGCATGTTGCACATAAGGAAGTTGTTCATACCACAACTTGGCATGTTTTCCACAACAGCCTCATAACAAGTGTACCACGTTGCGGTTGACGACCTTTGTCTTCCCATTGATCTGTGGATGAAATGTCGTACTTCTTTTCAACTTAGTGTCCATAATTCTCCATAATTCTTTTGGAATTGATTAGTTTCATTGATTTATCAAAAGGCAATTTCTTACTTCTGGAAATTGGTTGTATGAATATGTCTTCTTTAAGTGATCTGATTAAGAATTCCTTGTGTCTATGGTAAAGAATTTTGGATTACTTTCACAAAATATAGATTAATTTGAGTTTGTTTTCTTGTTTGTCTTGTTGTGGGAAGCATTTTTTGGCTTGGATTTTAAGGAAATTAGGTTGCATTTTTTCAAAAAAAATCTACCTCATGGTCGCGGGGGTGGGGGGACGAGAATCATGTATTCTACATTCTCTTTTATTTTCATTTAGAAAATAATTCATTTATTCTTGCATTGTGAAAAGTGAATGAAACCTTCTCTCTTTTGTAGATAAGATTCATCAAAGTGAAAAGGATATATTTCATGTTAGTTGCATTTAAATTGAGTTATTACATAGGTTGATTATCATACATATTTGACTACTTTAATGAAAAGTGAAAAAATAAAGTCAATTAAAATTTACCAAAAATGATGTGATTAATCCGAAAGACATTTATCTACAATATGGATCACAAAAGTCTCCTTACATTTCATCATCCCATTAACCTTTTATCATATCATTTTCATAAATACATTTGGGTTTCACCTTCTTATTTTCCATTTTATTCATTTTATTATTACAAGTGAATTTATGATTAAATGGTAGAAAATATACATAGTTTTATATATATCTCAAGAATATGTGAGTTTTGTGATGTGTAGAAAATATGTGAAGAATTAATATCTCCTCCACCATATTAAGGAGATAATTATGCAAGCCTATTCCTAAGAAGAAAATCATGGAGGATTTGGTTGGCATATCTTATCCATATCTCCTCCACCATATTAAGGAGATAATTACGCAAGCTTATTCCTAAAGAGAAAATCATGGAAGATTTGGTTAGCATATCTTATCCAAGATATGTGAGAGATTTGTGGAGGATTCAAAGGGATCATATTTTGTAATAATGGGAAAGTAGTTGAATATGCTTGAGAGATTTGTGGAGGATTCAAAGGGATCATATCTTGTAATAATGGGAAATTAGTTGAGAGTGCTTGAGAGAATATTGGATATGTAATTATGAGATGGTTATCTTCCTCATGTATATAAGAGAGTGCTCTCTCTTCATTTTGATAATAATGAATAATGGAAAGAGTTTTTCATCTTTTATGTTTTCATGATTTGTAATTTGATTCTTGTAATATAATTTGAGATAGCTTTATTGTTGTGAGCTCACATATGTTGTTTGTCATTCAATTCTTCACATGTTGTATTGCTGTCCCTTTATGCAATTTCCTGCTTTCCTAGTTAGTGTTTCAATGCTTTTATATATTAAATTGATTTCAGACATTTAGATTAGATTAGATTAGTTCCACTTCAGTCCTGCATATATAGTGCATGTGTCTCGTAAGTCTACGAACCTGGGATTGACAAATTAAATAGTTGGGCAAGTACTACAATAGAATTAAACGATAATATTTTCACCCAACATTTTGGCGCCATTGCCGGGGAGGCACGATGGATTGAAGTTTAGTTTGATTTTTCATGTAAGTGTGAATTTCAATTTCTGCAAGTGTGTTTGATTTTCGCAACTGTTAAGAGTGTTTGATGAATTCATGGTTCATGGTTGTAATTGAAGAATTCAATTACTAAATTAATGAGCAATCCTTGTCAGAGGGTTTAATTGAGTATTGAATTCAAGATTATTTCTGTGGTCCTTTTGTTTTTAATTCAATTTTTAATGTGCTGATTTGGAAGAGTTTTTGTGAACTAAAACCTTGTAAAAGGATTAAAAGCTCGGACAATTATTAGCACTCTGTTTTTAGTATGTAAGAATTCCTTTTTTCAACATGGTTTAACGATGAGTTTCAGCTTGGAACTACTCACTCAGATCCTAGCAGAAGTCGGGATCTCTTCTTCCTTGGAAGAGGAGATATTGACAAGAATTAAAGGTTCAACTACTCCCCAAGAAACAAACTAAGATTCAACGTCTTAAGAATCCTGCATATCTGATGGCGAACAATCATTCGAATAGGAATTCGAAGAAGAAGAACAGCAGATCGGGGAAGAAGAATAGGAGTTACAACATGATCTAGGTGAGAGAAACTGTGCCTATCAAAGCTTTATCGAACAATGGTTCCAGGTAAGTACTAGATTAGATTCATCTTTTTATTTTTTAGTTGATTTGCAGTTACAGCAACTAAACTCATTCACTCTCGAATATTTTCATCCATCATTTAAAAAAGTGTTACTGGATATATTGTTGTTACTACTACGTGAATGGCTTCATTGGAAGTTTAATTACACGTAACTAATTTTTTTTCTAATTAGTATAGAGTAGGTAGGCTTTCATTTTTAGTTTTGCTTTTACCTAGAATAAGTATGCTCTCCTCCGCGTTTAGTGCGATCGCGAGGATCAGAAAATAAGTTGTCAATAAACATTTTCAAGAATGAATAAATTGTGATTTATCAAAGACATCTTTTCACTTTATGTCCATTTTCAAAAAAATCTTCTGAGATTAGGAATTTAATAAAATTTAGTTTCTTTTTAGATTTTAGTTACAAAAAAAAAAACAAAACAACAACTAACATTTTTTAAAATTTAGTTTCTTTTTAGATTTTAGTTACAAAAAAAAAAAAAAAAACAAAAAAAACAAAACAACTAACATTTTTTAGATAGGATTCAATTTCATTAAAAAAAAAAGGAACAAAAGTCACACAATATAATTAAAAAATACATATTAAAACGAAAAAAAAAAAAAACAACGGAGCATCGAAAAAGACCAACGTATTGTTAAAGCCTAAGCATGAACCAAGCAGCGCTGAAACCTGATTCGAAATATGGCTTTTTACTCCGCCTCCAAGTTTAATCCGGTTCGACCTGCAAATAAACTGTGAATGCGCAACAACTCTTCCTTAATTGTTTGACAGGTGTGGCAGAAAAACGAGGGTTTGAAAACAACAAAAGTTAATAAAGTGGAGATCCGGCGTTTCTTGCTCTACTGCTTCAAGCTTCTATCCAAATCGAACCTGCAAATCGAATAAACATCTGAGGAGTTCAATCATAAATGAAGGCGTTGAAGTTGTAATATTTGCTGGAAAAAATAGCCAGAACGTCATCTAACTGATATATGCACATGACACATCCCACCAGGATCCAATTTTGCAATATTTTTCGAGATTTTGGCCGCATCCTCTATCCCTGGCTAGCGAATCGTTGAAACCCAAATTTGTGCCACAGAACCAACAATTAATTCCTTGAATTTTGGGCCACTTTCAGCAGACTCAACCCTTGATTTCAACGCTATCATACTTCAGCGATTCCTCCTTGAACTACATGCTTGACAGACTGCCTACTCAGCCTCTATTTCTGCTTTGTAGCAGTCTTAAAATTCATGCCTCAGAAACTGATTCTCACGTTGTTGTTCCGTAAATTTTATGCCTAGAAAAGTGTGCTGGAAACTCTGCTCTCAGCCCCTCAAAAAATCACACTAAGAGATAGCTTGCTAAACCTGGTCTGCATGCTTGCTTTCTTTCTTGGAAACTCAGGTCTGTTTGGTGGTCGTCTTGATGTAATTTTCTCCTAGAGCAAACAATCTCTGCTATCACAAGAATTCGGTTTTGCGGGAGCTGATGAAGAAATCTTGAAACGTAAACTTGTTTGCAGACCAGGTGTCTTCGTGGAAGAGTGACTACAATGGAGAAATGTCAATGGATACTCAGGAACATACATTCGTACCTCGAATGCTATGAAGGGATGAACCTTTTGATCATTAAATGAGGTATGGATTTTTACATTAAAAAAAATAATTTAATTAATTAATTAAAAATAAAATAAAATAAAATAAAAATAATAATAATAATAATAATTTAAAAGACCTTTATCTGTTAGTTTGGTGTTAAAAATAAAAATTGTTTTCAATTTTCCTGCAAACCAATAAAAAACATTTTGAAAAAGTATTGCACAATCAATGAGTACATTGCATGGGGACATGCAATATTTCTAGTTGGGGGGAAATAAAAGTATGTTGGAATTTATCATTTATTTTTGTGGGCAAGAGTTAGGATGCATATACTAACAAGATAAATGAGATTGGTGTTGTGTAGGTCAAAGAGAAGCTTATGCAGAAAGCTCAATATTACGATGCGACACCCTTTTCATCCATGATTAGTGTAACTTCGAAAAATAATTAAAAAAAATGGACATTTCATAAATTCCTGAAAATGAGCTAATTTGTTTTTGAGTCACTTCATACAGGAATGATCGATGGAGATGGCACACAAAGGTGACAATTTTTATGCAGGAATGGTGCTAAGTTTTTCAGAGTGAAGACAATCTAATGCAAAAGTGATTTTTCGAAATCACAATGAAACATGCATCATTGGACGCTTGAAGGAACTAATTCTTCACTGCACATATCATGACATTTTCCACTACACAAAAATCCTTTTGCGTCATGACTACTCACCTATTTCCTTCCAAACGCCTAGACCATCCTTATGTTGCAGCCCATCTTCCATTACCTTATCTTTCACGACTTCATGCACGCCTATTTTTCTGAATCGCATACATTCCTTTATCCTTTTCAGTTTATTTTTGCCTTCTAGTTTTCCTTTTGAATAAAACTCATTCCCTTTCCATGATTACATTGCCTTGTTTTCCTCGCCATGTTGATCCACACTACTTGTCCATGAGTTCTTTCCATTTATAGTCCTACCAAATCTTTTTGTACAAACTCACGTTGACTGATGTGGGATTCCTTAAGGCGCACCTTTCAACAAGTCTTGCCCCATCGACATCAGCACCTTATCTGGGAAATAGACTAGAGTTCCTTTTGGGTACCTTGAGACTTGCATGCCTCAATGGCAAGTTCTCTCACTAACAATCGTGGGAATACATCAATGTCCCTTGATCGTCAGATCTTGCAAATGGCTCGACATCAACCCCTTTATTTGCATTTCGCAAGATGTACCCCAGTACCTTGGCACTCATTGACATCAGTGGTGAGTTGCCTCTCATTGGTTAACGGCATGCATCAATGGCCGGTAATCCAATGATTTCTTTTCATGCTCGACATCAACACATTCTTTCGCATGATTAGAATTGTACCAAGAAGTTTAGTAACAGGTGAAGACTATACACTTTTTCACAACTCCCTCAGCAGTTACAGCAGCATGAATTCTGATATATGAGAGTACCACAATTCCACTTTCAGCGTTTATCTTTTCCATGATTCAGCATCAGCAGTTCAGATTCCTTCATTTCCCAAAATCCAGTGACAACAACATCAATCACATTTTCCTGATCCAGCAGCAGCAATAGCTACATTCCTATTCCATAGTTTATCATTCTTGGGTAAGTAGAGGTATGTTGTTTTCTAATCTTTAATCATGCAATTCCTTATATGCTAACTTGAATATTTTGGAAAATTCCCTCACCATGCTACATTTCCTTTCATGAGCCATGTCAAGTTACATGAGGACATGCAACCAATTCAGTTGGGGGGGGAGAACTATATTCACTACATATTCACTACCATGATTCCATTTCTTCACCACTATCACTCCATTTTTCTCATTTACCATTCACCAACATTTATTTTCCAATGATACTTTGTTGCACTTTGCTTCATACGCAATATTGGCATGTTTCATTAATATTACAAAAGGGCTTTCTTATGCACATTATGATTTCCAGTGAGTGTTTACATTATTATTGAAGAAAAGAGAACAGAAAACGAAATGAATGTTGTTAACACAAGAACCAACATTCTTTGTATTCATGGTTGTCACACAGGAACCAACCATAAGAAAATGTAAGTTGTTACTCATGTATTTCACATATCCTGGAAACATTCATTATTAAAAGACATCATCATGTAAAGCCAAAGTTCAATGCCAAATATTCTTAAAAGACCCATGCATGGTTGCATGAGGACATGCAACAAGTTCAGTTGGGGAGGATGTTGGGACTCAAAAATGTCATATTTTCATCCACCTTTTTCTTCACTATTCCTTACATTTCATCATCCCATTAACCTTTTATCATATCATTTTCATAAATACATTTGGGTTTCACCTTCTTATTTTCCATTTTATTCATTTTTGTATTACAAGTGAATTTATGATTAAATGTTAGAAAATATACATATTTATATATATATCTCAAGAATATGTGAGTTTTGTGATGTGTAGGAAATATGTGAAGAATTAATATCTCCTCCACCATATTAAGGAGATAATTATGCAAGCCTATTCCTAAGGAGAAAATCATGGAGGATTTGGTTGGCATATCTTATCCATATCTCCTCCACCATATTAAGGAGATAATTATGCAAGCCTATTCCTAAGGAGAAAATCATGGAAGATTTGGTTAGCATATCTTATCCAAGATATGTGAGAGATTTGTGGAGGATTCAAAGGGATCATATTTTGTAATAATGGGAAAGTAGTTGAATATGCTTGAGAGATTTGTGGAGGATTCAAAGGGATCATATCTTGTAATAATGGGAAATTAGTTGAGAGTGCTTGAGAGAATATTGGATATGTAATTATGAGATGATTATCTTCCTCATGTATATAAGAGAGTGCTCTCTCTTCATTTTGATAATAATGAATAATGGAAAGAGTTTTTCATCTTTTATGTTTTCATGATTTGTAATTTGATTCTTGTAATATAATTTGAGATAGCTTTATTGTTGTGAGCTCACATATGTTGTTTGTCATTCAATTCTTCACATGTTGTATTGCTTTCCCTTTATGCAATTTCCTGCTTTCCTAGTTAGTGTTTCAATGCTTTTCTAGATTAATTTGATTTCAGTCATTTAGATTAGATTAGATTAGTTCCACTTCAGTCCTGCATATATAGTGCATGTGTCTCGTAAGTCTACTAACCTGGGATTGACAAATTAAATAGTTGGGCAAGTACTACAATAGAATTAAACGATAATATTTTCACCCAACAGGGAGATTACGTTATATTGTAGTTCACAACATCCTGGTAACCTTTTATACCTAGTATCCCATTTTTATTGCTTTTATTTATTTTAATCGATACCAATTGTAAAATTAACCATTGTACATTGTTAAAAATTTTAACTAAAATTCACTTTTCAGTAGACCTACGGGAATATGATGACAATAGTTCCAGAATTTACCAATCAGGGAAACCCTTTTAATGGGGATCCTAGTCCTTTTCCTTACGTTGGAAATGTTGGCCCTCCTTATGTGGTTACATTGTCTCTTCCTGGATTCACGATAGGTTTACCAGTATGGTTATTTTCAACTTCGTTGGCTTCAAATACATAAGTTGCTTCACCTCAACTGGATACTTCTCCTCAACCTCAAATGGATACTTCTCCTCAACCTCAAATGGATACTTCTCCTCAAACTAAACCAGGTCTTTCACCTCATGTTGACCCTATACCTTCTTTGCCCATCATGTCCTCTTCCCTTTCTTCTTCTTTGCTTCATTAAAGTCTTATTGCCAGTAACCAGGAGGCTAAGAAGAAGAAGAAGAAGAAGCAATATAAGAAAGGACCCAACCAACCAACCATTGTTGTGAGTGTTGATAATGTTTAAGAACTCTCCAATGTGCATCGCAAGCCCAAATACCCTTGGAATCTTTGTAAGGGTGAACACCTTCTTATCAATTGTCTTGGTATTCCTAAGGTCTTACAAGCGTGGTCCCAAGATTCTCATCAACTTATTGTTGATTCATAAACAAGTGATTCTAAGGTTCCAGGGAAAAAGGGTAAAATTAGGTTTCCTTGTAGGTTATGTGAAGGGAGTCATCAAAATCAACTTTTCCCTCATATGGATGAGGCCTCTAAATTATTGCAAAATTTTATTTTTTCTCAACAACAACTTCCAACTAGCTACTGCAAGATTTCTCCCAACCTATCGTCAGTTGACGAAGTGATTGATCCCATTTCAAGTTCGGTCAATCCCACTCTTCCCTTGGAGAGTGAAACCCATATCACTCAGGTTGATGAAAAATTAGTTGATGAAAAGGGTGGCTCGATTCCATCTTCGATTGATCCCACTCTCCCCTTAGAGAGTGAAGTTAATATCGCTCATGTTCTTCTTGTTACTTCAGATTCCACTGCACAAGGGGGAATTTCACCCGTTTCCATGAAACCCCCTCCAAGTACTGAGGTCATTTCCTTTGATTGGAATAGATTGACAAAACCTTGTCTCCCTTCTCGCATCCCTTTCCAAATCATTGTGAAAGCTTGTGATAAGAACGTGTGTCACACTATTGTAGATGAAGGTGCTTATGTTAGCATTTTATCCTCAACTGCTTGGTAAGATTTGGGTTCCCATTAACTTGTGTTTGTTACTCAAATTTGTTTCCTTTTAACATAAACGCTAGTGAACCTTTAGGGATCATTCCTCAGCTGCCTATTACCTTGGAAGGGATAACTATATGTATTGTTGTTATGGTATTCCAAGGCCCCTTGGATTTCAATTTGCTCCTTAGGAGAGACTATGTCTATGATATGAAAGTTATCGTGTCCACATTATTTCATGTGATGTATTTCCCTTAGTAATGGAAACATTTTGATTATTAACTAGCTTTCGTTTGGTTCCCCTTATATGACTGCCAACCATCCAACATCCTTGAATGTTCCCTATACGCAAGTGGTATCCATTCCACCATGGTTTAATTATGTGGAAAATTATCCCATGCATTCACTTACCAATCAAAATGAGCCTCTAGTTGTATGCTCAACTTCTTTTCACTTAGATCTAGTAAGTGACGTGATGAATCCTTAAATGGGGACATTGCAATTAGATATTCATACCCCTATTGACTTCCTTGACATGTATTTCTTCCAGAGAATTGTTCTTCCAGATGAAGACCTCTTGGAAGCCATGATCAAGGTATGTCCCTTGGCATGTATTCCTTTTAGAGAATTGTCCTTTTGGAATCCATGATAAGGTTCCATGAGCATAGTTATTTTCCTGTGTCAATCTCATTAAAAAATTAAACACATCCCCCTATAATCAATTCAAGTCTTTATTCTGATCTCGTAAATGAACCTTCATTTCTTCTATCTATTAGTAACTAGTAATCTAATTAGGAAGATCAAACAAAGCTTGGGGGGCATGTGCCTCTTCGGTTTATGATTGGGGGGCATGTGCCTCTTCAGTTTATGATTTGGGGGCATACTCCCCTACACTTTATGTTGGAGGCATAGAACCTATCTCAAGCACATTTTTTCTTTGTTTCAAGCTTGTGTAAAAATGAAACATATATCAAGCACAATTTTTCTTTGTATCAAGTTTGCATAAAAATGAAATATATCTCAACCACAATTTTTTCTCTGTTTCAAGCTTGTGTAAAAATGAAACCTATCTCAAGCATGGTTTTTCTCTGTTTCAAGTTTGTTTTAAAATGAAACCTATCTCAAGCACGGTTTTTTCTTTGTTTGAAGCTTGTGTAAAAATGAAACCTATCTCAAGCACAATTTTTCTTTGTTTCAAGCTTGTGTAAAAATGAAACTTATCTCAAACACAACTTTTATCTGTTTCAAGCTTGTGTAAAAATGAAACCTATCTAAAACTTATCTCGAGCATAGTCTTTTTTCCTTCTCATGCTTGTAAATACATAAGAATAAGTTACCGAGTACACTTTTATCACTTTTTCGGACTCTTTAAACTATTACGAAAAATGATACCTTAGAGTTATCTTTAAGCTCTTTCTTGTCTCTTGAAACATGAAAAGGTTATCGAGTATACTTGTTTATTTTGAAATCGTGAAAGTTAATGAAAGGATGTCTACCTGGTATAAGTTTACCCCTTTTATGGACCAAGTAGACTAGTTACAAAAAAGGCATACTTTAGTCTACCATAGCTAAAATATTTCTCTCATGCATTATTTTACCATTTTTCAGGCTTGAGAGACTAAATTTACAAAAAAAGACATTTTGGAGTTTACTTAAGTTTTTCTCCTAACTCCCTAAACATGAAAAACACCAAGCTTCACTTTCTTTGGGCTCGTTAAAACTTTACATTGAAAGAACTACATGAGTTTTCTTTTTGCCTCTTTTTAAACTCTTAAAATATGAAAAGAAGTCAAGTTACCCCTATATTGGACTCATAAAATTAAACAATATAGGACTTGTCAATCATGATGATACCGAACCACTCCTTCCTAGGGTTTGTTAAAAATACTTCGAAGGACTCATTCCGAAGGATGAGATTACATGACAAGCATATGTTATCCTCCTCAAGCTTGCATAAAAATAAAGAGGTACTTGCCAGTAATGGTGGGGGAAATGGGAAATAAACATTTATTTTTTGTATTGTGAAAAGGCAGTATGTCTCTCTTGAACATGACACTTCGTCACTTTTGTGTTTGGGTTGGGAGATCCATTTGCCTCTCAGTGGATCATACCTCATTGAAAGTCTTCAGAGTGGTTCTTGATCTTGTTTTTTGAGTCAAAGGTTGCCAAGTCGAAATGTCATGTTGCCGATATGTTCAAGAGAAGTTCAACCTCAGGCAAAATTACCTTGCAAATCATAGCCTTCAATCGCGTTGGCCATCCCTAAGTCAGTCTTGAATCATTCCAAATTTTTTCTTCAAAATTTGACATGAGTTTCATGTTGTAGGACCTCCTATGACAAATCATTTTCTATCGACTTCAACTCATTATCTAGGAAGTTGATCTAGAAACCTCCTTTGTTACCTTGGAGCCTACATGCCTCAATGGAAAGTTTCTCACTTTTCACGATGGGTTTTCATTATTTACCTTCAATTATATGATTTTATGGGTGTTCGACTTCAAGACATTTGACATTTATTCACACCTCATAGATTGTATTGGAGTACCTTGAGAACTATTATCATTATTTGTGGCTTCTCTCACCCCTGTTGACAGTTCACATCATTGGCTAGTAGTCAGGTGGTTTCTACCATGTTTAACTTCAAGAAATTCACTTTCATGGTTAGATTCATACTATGGATCGATAGAGATGAAGACCAAGACCTTGGATATAGTTTAATCCATTCAGGTTGCATGGAGTTTTTAAATATTCATGATTGTAAATATAGATCCTTATTTTATGGTTATGTCCATATTGAGTCTATTATTGACATGGATCTATGTACATTTCCATACTTGTTCGTCGAGATACTTGTACTCTTGAGTATGGGAATGCCTGCCTCAGTAAGGATTATATGAAGATATTGTATTGTAATTCTTGATTATTTTTTTTAGGTCTCCAACCAGTTGGTCTCTAATCCAAACTTTTGCATGATAAAGTGCTTTAGTCCTCAAATAACAAATCTGTATCTCTCCCTATCCGATGAACTCTTGAAAGAAATCCCCTACAATGTTGGAAGAAAACATTTTTAAAACAACAAGAATCTTGGATTACATTGATAAAAAAAACTATTTTCAAGCAGTGTTGCACTTTCCCTAGAAATTATATGTGTAAACGCAATTTTAATGATTGTGGTCTGTGCAATTTGTCACTCTTTTTTCCATTAAAAAGTGTGATATCTTTTTAACGTAGGTAAAAATAAAAAGCAATTTCTAGAAGCCTTGTTGGGGAATATTATACCAACAATAAGGACTTGATCCCCTACTTATTTGGGCCTCAACCCATGGTTCATGAATCTATTCCATCTCATTATGGAACCCTAATCCCCATCTTTGTGGATTTGATCCTTAGAAGTAGGATCTCTAACCCTCTCCTCTTTTCTTATAAATTCACTATAGACCAAAGGGGAAGGGGTTGACTTTTGATGTAAAGTTATGTTCTAAATTTTAGGTTGGAATCTTATCATTTAAGGGAGTATTTGAGACTATTGGAAGGAGATTTTCCAACATCATGGCTAGGTTGTATCTCTCCTTTTCATTCAAATTATAATACAAAAGGGTATTTCTTTCTCATTATACTGTCCATTGGATCTGATATATTGTATCTTTACTTTCATTATCCATTGGTTATGTTATTAGGTACTAGTCTCCTTGATCACTATTATATGTTGTATTGGATCATTTATGTATCATATGCCTTTGATACTTTGTTTGTTAGTGTGTTTGGAGGTCTAGATTCTGAGCATCGAAAGGTTTTATCAAACCATACCAAGGATCTTCAACAGGGATTTCAATTAAAAGGTATGGATTCTATACTCCATTACTCTTATTTATGATTTAATAAAGATGAACCTAGAGAAAGATTTGCAAGTTTGTTTGCTTGTTACTAGATTCAATCGTTGAGTCTAGGGAGATCTTGTCTTGTCCACGACGAGATTTGTCTACATAAAAGTCTCATAGATTGTGGTATTGAAAAAAGTTCAAAGAAGTAGAAATAGATACATACCATGAACCAACATATTATGTGTCATGTTTTTGAGTTCTAATATTCCTATAAAATTGTATTTTCCATTTCATCAAGCATTAGATTGGTGTCTTTGATTCCATTGAAAACAAAATCATTGAATTGAGCCAATGCAAAAAATAAAATTCAAGAAAAGAAAGAAAACCCATTAGACATTTGTGCGATGCAATGAAATGAATACCAAATAATTTTTGGGAGGGTGGAGATCATTGGATCAAAACAAAGCATGGCCTTTACATGTATGGGTGAGAAATGTAATGGGTGTTGGTGGACAAAAGAATATGAGTCAAGCATTTTATTTACTTTAAAAGGAAAATATAGGCTAAGACTAAAACACATGGAAGATATGGTGCATGGATTGGCTGGACCTTGGGAGGCAAGCCCAATGTCTTTGGTAATCGCTGCAATGGAAAAAATTGGCCCTTCTCGCAGTTTTGGACATATGAGGATAATATACTTTATTGTTGCAAACATTTGGTATGCATGCAAAGATTGGAAACATGTTGTGTTTTATGCTAGGTCAATATTCAATAGCCTTTGTTTAATGTATAGAGTAAAGCCTTCCCCGTGGCATGGTAGAATGTCCCTCCCACTTTCACAAAAGAAATTATAGTTATCAAATTATCAATAATTGTATTCAATATCAACTTATCAATGAAGATAAACAATATGCCTTTTCCCATCTCCCAATTGTCATTACTCGTTTCCCACTACTCTTATTGTTAAGGCTTAAAAATTTAGTTGGAGTTTTGCCATGGGATGTAAATGATTCCATCAAATTAATTTAAACTTCCACGATCTCACATATCTTGTTACTTCATAGCTCCTGGAATTTCTAAATAGTACATCACAATATCACGTCAACAAATTACTACTGCGTTGATGGGGCTTTAAGCTCCACGTTGCCACCACGTGGCAATGTAGGCATTGCCAAGTGTCATCCATGTTCACCCATATCAATACACACAATTCTTGCTTGTGATTATGAAGGGTTCATGTCTAAGGGTGAAGCTTTATCAGTTTGCATGTGATATCTGACATAGTGACAAAGCTCGACTCACCATTAGCTAGAAGGTGAAGAAAATGAAATTTTTACATCTTTTGACAAATGTAATTTTCTTGTCCTGTTGCAGTGCCTTTACGAACTATCACACACTTTCGTCCAACATCTTGCAATGTGAATTTGCATTAATTATATTTAATTACCTAATTACCTCTAGATCTTCAATATTTAATTAAAAAAGACGTCTTTGTGAGTAAATCTTGCAATGTGAATTTACATTAATTATACTTAATTACCTAATTACCTCTAATCATATAATTAGATCTTCAATATTTAATTAAAAAAGACGTCTTTGTGAGTAAATGTAAATATTTTCAGCATTTATCCTACTTGTCAATGTATAGTTGTGATGCCACCTTGTATGCAGTTCACATCATTTTCAATGTTTAATGGAATTTATTTTGAAATGATGTATGTTAATTGCATATTTCATATTTTTAAACCAGCTTTGAAGTGCTAAACTAATCAATTTCATGTAAAGGAATGCCTTTAACAAGGTCCTACCTTTCAACATAAAAAATAACCTAAATTTTCAAAGAAATAAATATGTCAAGTTAATACCAACATGAAACGTTGCCTAATGGAGTGAACAAGTCCGACCTATTTAGAATTGTAAAAGTTGATTAGAAAAGGAAAGCAAATACCTCCAAAAAGAAAATTTACATTAGTATGATAATTCAAATTAGCATAATGAACAAAAAGGGTATTAGCTCATTTCACTAAATATTGATCTCCATTTCTCCAAGTTCGCTGAAGAGAAGTACTACACAATTATTTTTTTATTTAGAGAGATTGTGTATACCTCCAAAAAGAAAATTTACATTAGTATGATAATCCAAATTAGCATAATGAACAAAAAGGGTATTAACTCATTTCACTAAATATTGATCTCCATTTCTCCAAGTTCGCTGAAGAGAAGTACTACACAATTATTTTTTTATTTAGAGAGATTGTGTCGCATAAAACGACAAAAGTATAAGTGATGTAAGATTTTTGGAATTAAATATGTTTTCCATCTTCGAGATCTGCTAGGGTTGTTGTATTTTTGGCGTTTCATTCTCCTTTCTTCCATTCCTAGTCTATAGTGAACTAACTTTGATAGTGAACCTTGATTGAAACTATAGACAAATGAATATAAAACCAAAATAAAAATGTGTAATACCTAGCACCATGTAATGAGTAGGCAGAGGAAATTCATTTTAATTGCAGAGTAAATGGAGGGTCCACACACATGGTTATAAGCGCAGATCATGCGAGGTGAATTTGTAAAGCACAAGATAAGTGACTTTGTAATGTAGATGACTACATGAGGGATTTGAAGGTCGAAGACATCTTTCCATCAATTTGAAATGAAAAATGGTTTAAAAACACCTAATATAGTTCACATGACTTTTAATATAGTTCTTTAAACTTATATACAAACTGTTTTTTAAAGTGATAACCTTTTTCTAGAAAACATCCTAAGAGTAAAAGTAGTTGTATAAAACAACATGTATGGATTTGGGGATGTGTGCGGAAAAATGGATGTGCGGTGGAAGGGTGTGTCGGGGTATGCGTGTGTGGAGCAAGTAACACAAAATTTCTTCTGCACGCATGAAATTATTTTAATTTAAAATAATATTAAAGTTAAAAAATATTAAAATTATTTTATGATTAAACATATTAAAACTATAAAAGATTACCATATATAAAGTTATAAAATTATATATAAGAATATTTTACTTCCTTTCTTATTCAAGTTCCATTGGTCACTGATGTTGGTAAGGCTCAATCTGCGTATGGCAAAAGGTATTTTGTTCTGGATGGAATACTTTAGATAAGATTCTACTTTCATGTCTTAGGGTGACGTGTTATCACTTTCCATGTGATATTTGTCACAGTGACAAGGTATGATTCAACATTAGCTATAAGGAAAATAACATGAAATGTTTACATTTTTTTACAAATACAATTTTCCTGTCACGTTGCAACGCTTTTACGAACCGTCACACACTTCCGGCCAACATCTCGCGATGCGAATTGGCATTAGTTATATTTAATTACCTCTAATCATATAATTAGACCTTAAACCTTTGACTAACAAAGACACCTTTGTGAGTAAATGTAAGTATTTTTAGCGTTTATCATGCTTTCCAGTGTATAGTTACGACACCACCTTGTATACAATTGACATCAGTTTCAGTGTTTAATAGCATTTATTCGGAAATGATGTATGTTAATTGCATCTTTTGAAGTTTTAAGCAAACTTTGAAGTGCTAAACTAATCACGTTCATGTAGAGGAATGCCTTTAACAATGCCCTACCTTTTAACATAAAAATAGGTTAATTTTACAAAGAAAGAAATATTTTAGATTAACACTAGCTTGAAACCTTGCCTAAAGGAGTGAACAAGTCCCACATTTTTAGAATTGTTCAAGTTTATTAGAAAAGGAAATCAAATACTTCCACAAAGAACATTTACATTAGTCTAGTAATCCAAACTGGCATAATGAACAAAAAGGGTTTCTGCTCATTTCATTAAATATTGATTTCCATTTCTCCAGGTTGGATGAAAAGCAGTAGAAGTACTACACAATTAATTTTTAATTTAGATAATTTATGTCCCATAAAGATGACAAAATTATAAGTGATGTAAGGTTTTTGGACTATTCTAGTATATGTTTTGAGAAAGTACTTGTTTTGTGATTCCATAGAATTGCAATAAGTAGATTTTAGTACATTTTGAATTTCAAAATTCGCTGAGTAGGTAGAAAAAATTGCTAATAATTTATTTATTGATCAATGGTGCTTCCTTGAGGTAGGGGATCCTCCTAATTGTGCTTCCAGAAAGGAGGTATGTTTCATTCATTCATTATTTGCAACAACTCTTCTATTTGAGTTCTTATGGCACCTAGTTCCTCTTCTAACCACGCAAGCCTCTGTTGAAGTTCCAAAATGCTATTCATTGGTATTAAGATATCTTGACTCACTACATATAACTCTTCATGCATGTTTTTGGCATTGCCTCTTTGGGTCATTTCTCCTAATCTTACTATTGCAATAGAAACAACTATACGAGGGTACTCCCTGAGAAAATAAAACAAATTGAGTGACATAGTGTAACCCCCCTACCAGTTCTATGAGACCACTCCAATAGAGTTTGATCCAACACTAGATTAATAAGACCCAAGAAACCACATAAATGGAGATGTAAAAGATCCTCCAATAGCCATTCCGACTAAATTGGATTTCAAAATCCTCATAGAGTTTCATTTTATAATGAGAAACAGGAGACAAAAAATTCCTACGACAATTAATGTGGAATTCATCATTGCGCCACAAATTTTATGTAAAATATATTTTGTTGCTTCCAAGCACAGGCCTCACGCTACCTTAATTGTGCCAGTATACCAATAACTACCAAAAGAGGCAAGGACTATGTTGTTAGGTAATTATCCCATTTGTTTTTATAATCATCATGTTGCACTAAATTAAAACATGATAAGATTGATGTAGATGATGAGAATGTTAAAATTAATTGGGTATGCCATTGGATGTAACTAATTTGAAATTGATATTATCTTCTAATATACAATGGCAACATAAGTATGTGCGTCGTTCATTTACACTTATTATAACACAAGTTAAAAAATTTATGTGTTTACTTTATTAGCCAAAAAAAATTATGTGAAGAGGAAGGCTTTTAAGGTGTTTGGGAAGTTAATGTGCATGTCCCGATTTCCCTTTGACATTTGTAAAAGGCAGAAGGTTACAGGCTAAAGAATCCCTCGGTGAAAGGCGGCATCTACTGTTGATGAGAGGCTCCCACAGCTTCCAGAACACTTGCTTTCAGATACTGTTGGGTACCAACCACTATGAACTCTTCCTCCCTGCCAAGTCGCCTTTGAGTGAGGGTGTAGCTTTCATTGTTGCTGGGACCATGTGGTATGCCTCTGCAACTACCCCGGTCGAATTATTCGGTCCCACTCGTTACCAGTGGGATCAGGGATACTTCCAATAAGAAATAGATCGACGAATCCTTCAACGACCAGATACTTTTCAGTGAATTTCGACGAGAAAATATGATAATATGTTTTATCTTTCGATGAAAATGAGTTCGATGAGGGAAAGATCCATGAGACAACGATCGTGGGCAAACATATTTACTTTTCCTTGGGGGAGTTTATGTTGATCTGAGCCGGCTATCTTCCCTTCCAATTATGCGGGTTAATTGTTCGGCCTAGCAATTTGTGTCACTTAATCTATGTTCCACTTGATCCATGTAAGAATCAGAAAGTGATTAGCTATACCATCATCATTTGCTGGAATTGAGATATCCATGAGATCTGGATCACAATCTGTATCAACTAAGCAAATTGTCGGAATACCTAAAGTTCTACATTCCCCAAGAGCAATGGATTCTGAGCGGACCAAAGAGGCAGATTGCTAATCCGTAGTATGGATCATCCATACCGAGGGTTCGAATGCCTCTCTCTCTGTTCGTCCACTATTGATCTTGAAAATGAATAACCTCGAATCTTTCTACTCCCTTAGTTTTACATGAATATTAGTGCAAATTCTTAGTTATTATTATAGGTTTTAAATTATAATAGAGTATATGTTATATTTAGTTATTGATTTCATGATAAAAAAATATTGATTTTTCTAAAAGTATATATATTAATTTGTTGATATATATATATATATATATAGGAAAGTTGTTAATACACATGTTATTTAAAAAAAAACAGTGAGATAAGATTAGGATTTGGTTTTAAGCCTATTGGGTTTTGAATTGACAATGAATGAGTGTATTGTTAAGGCATCCTTTCAAAAAGGTCACCATTTTAAATACTCCCGGAAATTTGTTAATACACATGTTATTTAAAAAAAAAACAGTGAGATAAGATTGGGATTTGGTTTTAAGCCCATTGGGTTTTGAATTGACAATGAATGAGTGTATTGTTAAGGCATTGCTTTCAAAAAGGTCACCATTTTAAATACTCCCCGATGGGTTAGCAAAAACAAAGATTTGGATTTGGTCTCCCCTTGTTTGAATGCATGCTATTAAAAGGTTGAAAAATATGCATTTCATCGAAGGAGTTGCTAAATTGGTGCTCTTTTTTATTATAGAGAAACCCAAAAAAAAAAAAAAAAAAAACATATTAAGGAAATTAATGCAACTCATAAATTATCACTTCTTTTTCTAGAGGTTTCTTGTATCTTAACCTTGTGAATTTCCATATTTGGGACCATTATGAATATATATAAAATAACAACAAAATATAGATAATATTTCACTTATTAATAACCCCAATCCACTAGGCGATACAAGAAAAATTATACCAAAGTGTTCTAACAAATTTCAGCCCTATAAGGAAATCATATCATGCATATAACATGTATGAAATTCACTTGATCATAGTTGTAATTGTAGAAATAAATAGGTCATATATTCTTTAATTTTAATGGTAAATCACTCTCCCCAATGGGGGTGAGGAACTTGGCGCATGAGGCACCACGTGGCTCATGTTTGTAAACAATTGGCATAAGGGTGGAGGGTCAGTCTCCCCACCCTCTCAAATCACCTCGCATACGAGGGAGATTTATGGCATCTGTGTGAAATACTTCAACGCCTCGACTAGTGCAGGAGGCAATGATCTAAGAAACATGATGGGTTATGGCGAATTCATTTGTGTTGGAGTTTTAATAGATTTTCACATTCCCGGTTGGTCTTCTACTCGCCAACGAAGGAAGCGTCGATGGTTTTTTTGGGCATGGTGGCAACCCCAGAGTTTCTTCCCAGACTCTTGGCTCTACAGCCTAGTATTCTTCCTATTCCAAAGGCGGTATCCCATGTTTTTCTACACATGCACAAACATCTTTCGGAGGTGCCGACTAGTTTGTATTTCTGGTTCATTTGGAAATTGGAAGTTGTGGATTATTGGTTTCTTGGAGGTTGGTGGAGGCGGTGTAGTTGGCGATGCTTCTGGGGGTGGTGTCCGCTATGTGTGTGGCGCTCCTTCGTAGGCTATTGGGCCTATAATTAGGTTGTTTTGCTTCTAAGTGTATGGTTTTCTATGTGTTATGGGGCGAAGGGAGTCGTATCCTTGAAGGTCGTCGTGGTTTTATGTTGCTAGTGTGGTTAGGGAGGTGCTCCTCGGATTTCTTCGGGCAGGGTCAAGTATTGCTCGACCCTTCTTCTTCTGAATTTTCAAAATTACAATGAGTTTATGTGCCAGAGCCTATGGTGGCAAGATTGGTGGGGTGGCGGAAGTTTGGTAGGTGTGTGTCACTACTTCGGGGAGGGAAGTGCTAGCTCTCAGCCCTGCCTTGGTGGTTGGCGGTTTTAGGCTTGGGCGACATGGGCCTGGTGGTCAGGGATCAAGCGTGTTTGGAAGGCTACAGTGGTTCCTACGTTCTTGACTCCGATATCAATAGTTCCATTTCTTGTTCTAGCTAGTATGAGCACATATTTGTGGTGAGGGTTGTCCTCCCTCCCAGAAAAGCCTGGCTCGGCTGGACGTGGGGACCTAGAAATGCAAATACAATATTTGGACCTGGAAGTGGAGGCGTTAGGGGCTCGTCAGGGTGCTAAGTCAACGGGGTGCTCCCAACGGAGGATGGATGGTGTGCGAGGTGGTCGTGGAGGTGACGACTCAATGATGCGGCTTGGGGGCAATCACAACAACCACAGCAAAGTGATGGTGTGCGGTGTGGTGGCATGGGAAGGCGCAGGTCTGCAAGGTGTTCGACACCTATTGCAAGGGAAATTTAACATTGTTGTCTAGAGAATTGTTGTGACTTCATACAATCCCTACTGGATGTTGGAAACAGCTGAACAGATCTGAAGGGAGGAGCATGTTGAACTGGTAGCCACCTTGGAAAGAATTCACTACTTCCAGTGCCAGGTTCGAGAACGAGTGGTGGTGGTCTAGCATGGATAGAACCTGCTATAGGAGAAGCTGGAGAAGCTAGAGCCTTGGATGGCTCACTTTGGGCATGTCCAATGCTCCTTTCGTCCTCCTTCTCCTTCTACGACAACCTCAAACAACCCAGCTTCAATCACGTCAGATGACTAGCATGACTATAAGTATTCTCTTTGTGTTACTTGTCTTTTGGTGTCTCTGGACTTCTGAGTTATGGACGATGTCATTAGTCTCTTTTTTTTTTTTTGTCATATGCTGCAAATGGTGGTCAATAAACTTAAGTCGAAACCAATATATGTTAAGACTCATCGAATGACGTGTTGGTATGTGGCTTGTCTTGATACTTGGAGGTCACGGGTTTGACCCCCTCTGCTACTGCCCGGAATTTGACCCAAAATTTTGGTGGCCCCCTGGTTGCCATGTGGCAACCTCTAGCTAGGCCACGTGTTAGCCCGACGTTGGCCACCAACCACCCAATCAAAAACCGTCAACTGCAACCAATGAGATCATGCCTCTTGGCACAACATGATTTGTTGAAGGCTTGTTGACTAGTAAAAACTTCCACCTCAGCCTGCACAGTCAGTGTCACGTCAATAGTACAAACTACTGACTGGGATGTCACATTTTTCAAAACAATTCATGTTTGGGAAAGCGAACAGAACATGATTTTGGGAGCATATGGTGTCTGTTTCGTGCGAAACGAGTTGCGCCAGATTCAGGATGACGATCACTACACGGTCATTCAAGCTCCACACTAATATAGAAACTTTGAATTTTGAGCTATTTTTATAGCACCTGATCATTCCTCCCCACTGGAAGCCTTTTGGACCCCAAAATATCACTTTCAGTTGTCCAACAGGTGAGGGTATAGTTCCCTCACCTTTCCATTCTCAATCCATTTGGCTTTTGAATGATTTGTTCCTTTGAGCCCCTCTCTAAGGTAGTCCACACTCCCTTGTTTTGAAGACCTTGTTCTTTTGTCAAGAATGGTGTCTTGTTGTAGTTCATCAAGGTATTCAAGAGAAAAATATTCTATGGAAGGAATTTAGACATTTTCTCCTTGATCTTCAATCAAAGGACGCTCATACAACCTTAAATTTTCAACATTAACAAAAACATAAATTTGCATATATGAAGGCAAATCCAACCTAAAGGCATTGTTACCAATCTTTTCCAGAATTCTGAATGGACCATATCTAATTGGTTCCAGTTTTTTACCTTCTCCTTGGACCCTCTCTTTGCTAATGTGAAGCCAAACTTTATCAGTGACTTGGAACTTATGATCTACATGATGCTTGTCATGCCTTGCTTTATACTTGCCTTGGCTCTTTTCCAGCTATTCTTGAACTCTTTGGTGTATAAATTGGATTCGTTCAATTAACCTTCTTGCTTTGTCTATGTCACTATGACCATCAATGGCAACATCCTTTCCAAAAATGAAATCCAAAGGATACTTAGGCAAGTATCCCAAACATGCTTCAAATGGAGATGTTTGAGTTGAAGAGTGCTTGGCCCGATTGTAAGCATGTTGAATGTAGTGAAAATGTTCATCCCACAACTTAGGATGCTTGTTGCAATACCCACGAAGAAGATATATCATTGTCCTGCTCACCACCTCTGTTTGACCATCTGTTTGCGGATGAAATTTTGTACGCTTTTTCATTTTGGTGTCCATGAATCCCCGCAAGCTTGACAAACAATTCCCAACAAAGTGAGAATCTCGATCACTAACAATGGATGTGGTAAATCCAAAATGTACCCATACATTTTGAAAGAATAATTGAACAATTTGTTCAGTTGTAATTTTCTTTTTACATGGTATCAAAATACACATTTTGCTGAACCTATCCACAACTACATACAAATAATCATGACCTATTTTTGACAATGGAATACCTCCTACAAAATCCATAGAAACACTCTCCCACGGTCGTGAAGGAACCAGAAGTGGTGTGTACAATCCTAACTTCCTATTTCTAGGCTTACTGACTGCACATAATGAACATCCTTTAATAAAATGTGACACACTTTTAAGCAATCGAGGCCAATAACAATACCTATGTATATGTGCCACTGTCCTACTTACACTGAAATGACCAACAATAAGAGAAGTATGTGCCTCTCTTATGATGTTGACTCTTTCTCCCTGTGGAATACAAAGCTTACCAAGATGGTACAACAAGTTATCATGCAAATGATAATCCAATTTCTCTACTTGGTTACCTTGACTAAAGCTTGCATAACATCCTAAAATTCATTGTCTAATGCATATTGCTCAACATAACTTTCACGCAAAACAGAATTATTCTTGAGTAAAGTAGCTACACTAATAGTAGGCCTTGAAATCATATCAACAACTTTATTGTAGATACCTTTATTATACCTTATTAACAAGTGGAATTGTTGAAGAAAACCCATCCATCGAAAGTGCCTTGATTGTTGCAACTTAGATTGAGATTGAAAGTATTGCAATGGCTTATGATCAGTGTGAATGATTGTTTCCTTACCCATCAAGTAGTGTTTCCACTTTTTCACACTTTTCACCAATGCATATAACTCCTTGTCATATGTAGGATAATTAATCATTGCACCATTTAAAGTTTCTGAATGAAAACAGATAGGCTTACCATGTTGCATGAGGACTGCACCCATGGCGTAGTCACTAGCATTAGTCTGGATCTCAAATGACTGTCTCAAGTCTAGAAGTGAAAGTACTGGAGCTGAACTGATCTTTTCCTTCAATGCATCAAAGGCCTTTTGTTGTTTGCCTCCCACTGAAAAACCTTTTTCACACTAGTCAATGCATGCAAAGGAGATGTTATAGAAGAAAATTTAGCAATGAATTTCCTCCAATATTGGGTTGCTCCCAAAAAACTTCTTACCTCAGTAACTATCTTGGGCCTTTGCCAATTCAAAATGACATCAACCTTGGAGGGATCTATTTTCAACTCACCTCCTCCAACAATATGACCCAAGTAAACTAAAGAAGTTTTTCCAAACTCACACTTTGACATATTTAAATACAATTGTTCTTTCTTTAAGACATCAAGTACTTTTCTCACATGCATGACATGTTCATCATGAGATTTACTGAAAATTAATATTTCATCTAAGTAGACTATAACAAACTCATCAATAAATGGCCTCAACACATCATTCATCACATGCATGAAGGTAGCAGGAGCATTACATAAACCAAAAGGCATAACTAGCCATTCAAACAAACCTTGTTTTGTTTTGAATGTTGTCTTCGAAATGTCTCCTTTAGCAATTCTAATTTGATGGTAGCCACTCCTTAAGTCCAACTTAGTAAAATACTTTGCATCTTTCAATTGATCAAGTAAATCATCTATTCTAGGCAGTGGGTAACGGTTCTTTACCATAATCTTGTTCAATGCACGGAAGTCCACACACATGCACCATGTTCCATCCTTCTTTGGCACAAAAACAATATATGACCCACATGGCGAGGAACATGGCCTCGTGATCCCTTTATCCAACAACTCTTGAATTTGATTTTTAATTTTTGCACTTTCCGTCACTGACATCATGTACATGCCAATGTTAGGAAGAGGACTATCTTGTTGCAACTGTATCTCATGTTGGATTCCTCTCTTGGGAGGAAATCCTTTTGGTTCCTGAAACATCTCATCATATTGGTTAACAACATCAACCAATTCAAATTTCAATCTTCAGTCACAACCTTGAAAAGCTTCATTATCAATATCATTCTTGGGTTTGATCATTAGAAGCAAAAACATGTTGCTAGAATTCACTAGTCTTTTCATCTGCCCCGCATTAACAAGTGAAAGATTTAGTTTCTTGCTATGGGCTCTCACAATATATTCTACTCCATCTTTGAACAAATGGTATTTGTTTTCATGTCTATGGAAGATATCTTTTTTGTCATAGAGATACGGGCTGCCCAAAACTATACCACATATGTCTAATGGCACAACATCAAGCTCCACTTCATCTATGAAATTTGCAGTAATGGTGAATTTTAGTTTACACTTTCTAGTTACTTGCAATTGTGCATTGTCACACACCCGTCCTAATGGATATGGCTTATTATGTGGAATGGTTTCCAAGTTAAAACTTTTGACAATGTTTTCAAAGATGAGATTTGCTTGAGAACCACTATCAAAAAGAGTATCAATTTTGCTATGTTTGAGATTACCCTTATGTGAAAAAGTTATATCCTCTTCTTTTCATTTGGAGTTTCAATGTGTAAATTTGAAGTACTAGTGCTAACAATGGATTCTTTTCCTTTCATGCCCATGGCTGTAATTTTAGTTTCATCACCCGAATCAGATCCCAAATCTTGTTGAGTGGTTGAAGTTGTCTTTTGTTTTCCCTTGTTGTTGAATTTCTTTGGTTTCATCTCAGGATGAAGCTTCCAACAATGAGCTTCATCATGATCCTCTTTGTAACAATGCTTGCATGTTAATTTCTCTCCTTCCTTCTTAATGGATGCATTTTTCTTTCCTTTCCCTTTGAAACCCTTTTCTTTTCCTTTACCCTTAAATGGATTTTTACTACCCTCTTCAGGAGTATTTTTTCCTCGTGCCTCAAGATGAGAGGCTTGCACACACACCTCATCTAGATTATTGGGATTAAACATAAGGATAGTATGTCTATGGTAAATGTGTGAACGCCCTTATGTACTTCAACAATGTGTCTTGTGATTGCAAATCTACACCTAACATTAGAGACCTTTTTCTAAATTCTTGGGTGTAATCTTTCACATTTTGAATTTTAAGTTGTCTAAAGTTCTGCCAATTCATGATGGCTTCTTGCATATATGTTAAAGGGTAAAACTATATTTTAATTGCAGTAATGAAATCAGACCAAGAAATTGAGATCTTACCATGTTTTTTTATCTCTTCTTGTGTCTTTGATTCCAACCATACTAGTGTTGCGCCCTCCAGCCTCAAGGAAGCTAGTTAAATATTTATGTCATCATCTTGAAGGTTTTGAATTCTGAAATCGACCTCCAAATGATGAACCTAATTGTCAAGATTCTCTACATTCACTTCACCATTATACATGGGCAGTTCAAATTTAACATCAATTTTTAACAGGGGTGTTTTACCAGTTCCTTTTGAGGTATGTTGATGAGTATGAGTAAGGGTTGTATTAGTGGAAGAGGGTGAAGATGCCTGTGAAGATGAAGATGAAGAAGATGGTGGAGAGGGTGGAGGTTTACCTCCATTTCCATTACCTCCTCCTCCTGAAGAACCTTCTCCTTTGGGAGGCTTGGAGCTTTCACCCTGCAGTCTGGTATTCCTCTCTTCATAGAGGACCTTCACCATCTCTATCATATCAAAGAAAGCCTTCCTAAATACCTTCTCATCCTCTGTCATGTTTGTAGGCTCTCCTTCATGAGACATGCTCACTAAAGCCTCAACTGCAACTTGAGGAAGAACTGGTGGTGGAGATTGTGGCAACCTTGCACTCCTTCTCCTTGACCCAACTTCAAGGCTTTCAACCAGCTTCCCTTCTCCTCTCTTGAGCTTCAACCTTGTAAGCATGACATTCACTTGCAAACAGTTAAATCCTTCTTGCACAAAGAAAACCAAGAGCTCTGATACCAAACTTGATCTGATTGGGAAAATTAGTTTTGTTGTGCTAAATTCCTTTTCAGAATATGTTAAAAGTGCTTAAGGATTCATGAGGTTAATTGCAAGTTTAAAACATGAGTTTTTGAGTGTTTTTATGTAAATTTTATGTACAAATTAACATAAACAAATGACTGAACAGCAGCATATAACAGACATAAACATCACCAAAAAAAGTATCACAATAGCACATGATGAAGGATTTCACCCCTCCTGGGCTACGTCTCCTTGGTCCAGTTGCCAATGTCTTGGCCCTCTCTATTATGCTCAAAAGTGTGAATACATTAGTTTACAATGCTCATAAAGCTATGAAATATGTTCCAATGGTTCCAGAATGCCAAAAAATGCTTGTGTAGCCTCTTTTTGCTCCTGATTTGGTAAAAAACTGAAGAATTTGTGGCTTCCCTAAGTCTTTCTGCTATTTCCACCACAAATTCCCCAAAATCTGGCACCATCCTACAAATTCACCCCAAATTGCACTAACGGAGTGCCAATTTTGCTGATTTCCGGGCGAAGTTGTTGGACGCTTTAATTAGCCTCCAATGCCTTATCTTCGAAAATTATGGGCACATGGGGGCCACATGCCCGAGGCTAAGACCAACAGCCCGCCCCTGCTGGCCAAGCCCCCGCTCCCCCTCTAGTGGTGGTCACGTTGTTGGCGCATGCCCAAGGGCTGACCCTTTCCCTAGAATGGAGTGCACATTACATTTAAATATAAGTCGAAACCAATATATGTTAAGACTTATCAGATGGCGTGTTGGTATGTGGCTTGTCTTGATACGTGGAGGTCACGGGTTCGACCCCCACTGCTGCTATCTGGACCTCAACCCAAAATTTTGGTGGGCTCTGGCTAGGCCACGTGTCAACCTGTGGTTGGCCACCAACCACCCCATCAAAAAACACTAATTGCACCCAATGAGATTGTGCCACTTGGAAAAACAGGATTCGCCAAAGGCTCATTGACCAGTCAAACCTGCCACCTCAGCCTGCACAGTCAGAGCCACATCAACAATACAGACTGCTGACTGGGCTGTCACATTTTGCAAAAATTTGCCTGTTTGGGAAAGCGAACAAAACATGATTCTGAGAGAATACGGTGTTCGTTGCACACAAAACAAGTTGTGTCGGATTCAGGATGATGAGAACTAAGCGGTCGTTTACGTTCCACATCGATCTAACAACTTTGAATTTTGAGCTTTTTTTTGAGCACCTAATCACCATCATAAAAGGGAATGCCAATTGTTATATTTGTTTTGTTCTTAAAAAAATTGATTGACTACAAGGTATGATTATGATCATATGTGTTTTGATCTTCATTTTCATTTGGTTCATGTTCAAAATAAGTTCTCCATGCTCACCACTCTATTTGGTTTTTAATTCCTTAATTCTCCTTCATAGTTCATATAATTCTCTAGTCATAATTGTTCCTTTACCTTTCAGGACCATTTTTGCATCAAAGTCCACTTGTATTAACAATTTTTAAGTTTCAATATAGATTCCTTTTAGAGGCTTATTTTTCCCTATTACCAAATGGTGTAAGAGAACATGCAATGGACTAATTCTCATATGTGTGCATGATTAAGGTTTGTGTGCTTTACCAACTTGAATTTTATTATATATTAGAAACACTTAAATTTTTAATTCTTTAATGAGAGAAAGAAACATTTAGACATTCAACAAGATGGAACAATTGTTAATGGTGTTTTATTAGTTCAATGAATTCTTAGTGTTGTGGGGTTCAAGTCTCTCTAATGAATTCCATCCTTGTGCTCATCTTGTTATGCACTTGTACTTATGATAGTAGTGGGGGTAAAGGACATAACTAGGTGACATTGGAAAAATTGATAGTACTTAGTTGAAGGACTTTGATTTAAATGTTGTGATTTAGCTACAATAATTGTAACTCTTTTACAATGTGGAAAGATGGAATTCATCTACTCATTCACATTATTCAATTATAATTCCAAAAAACATAATATGTGCCTTGGCACTTTAGTTGTTATCCTCAGCCTTCCACACACAAATTGTGGTCTCTATGACAATGATGTTTGCTTACTACTTCAAACCAATATTTTATCTTCATATTCCTCTTCTTCCCTTCTTGTTCTTTCCCTCAAACTCAATGGTGTTGTATCGATTCTAAATTGCCAATGTGGTTTCATTTATGCATCCAAGTTTATAGGATTTATTATAACTAAATTTATGTCACCTTATAAAAATGTCTTCTTGGTTTATGGTTCCTCTTCTTTTTGCATCTCTTCAACTTCCCTATGTGTCACCTTTGTCATGCCTCACATTTAGCTTTCCTTCATGTGCAAAAATTGCCTCATGGTCTATTGCATTATCTTCACTTTGTTATATGCAACATATTGCACCATCATATATGCTACAAAACTTCCTTGGATCCTAGCTTCATTGTGCTCAAACTTATTAAGCATGCTTGGACCCTTTTACCCACATGTCATGTTCTCCAGTGCATTGGTTCATCTCTTTGTTACCATACTTTGCATATAAATTATTCCAAATTTAATACTTTTATGCACTCAATGTTTTATATTAGCATTACATTAAATGCTTTATCTTAGTGCTACATTAATTCTCCACTGCAACCTTATGTACAAACCTTTTAATGTTTTTGTAACCTTCTAGGCTATTACACATGATGCTCCTATGTCAAGTTTTAATGGGATCTTCTTTGTGGCCTTAGGGATATTCACGATGCACATGTTTCTTATTTGAAGTATATGTTCTTTCTAATTATTTCTTTTATAGTTCAAAGGATTTTCTTTCAAAGTTGTTTGATCTTCCTTTCTTCTCCATTTGTATTCTTGAACACTTAAGGCAAACCATTATAAAGTTTTTATCATTGTCTTTCTTCTAAAAATACGTTTTTCTTAGATAAGCGATTTTGGCCTTCTTTAATAGTCCTTTGTAAGATTCATGTAGATATGGAATTGATTGTATTGAATGGAGTTTAGCCATAGTCCTTTTTTGTATATCGCTATTACATGAAATTTCACATGTGAAGTTTATTTCTCTATATTTTGTTTAGTCTATGGAATTACTTATTCTATTTTCAATCAACATTATGAAAATGGAAAAAAATCAAGTAAACCTATCCATTTTTCCTACTTTTGATCAGACAAAGTTCAAACTTTGTTAATTAAAAAAAATACTATTAATTCCTTAGATACAAGGAACTTTATTGATTATTTCATCACTATTTTTTTTAGTTAAAAAATGAAAGAATTGCATGTTTTATTTAAAAATTGAAACAAATATCTTAATAATATAAACTTGAAAAAAAATCCCAAAAGAGACTAACTCCTCAAAAAATCATACATCGAAAATCAAATTAAGAGGAAAATATGAGGAAGGGACTTCATCCCATCTCTTCATTAATTCAAGGATTTCCTTATTATCATTTCATTTTTTTGGATTCAATGAAATCAAATTAAGAGGAAAAAATGAGGAAGGGACTTCAACCCATCTCTTAACTAATTCAAGGATTTCCTTATTGTTATTGCATTTTTTTGGATTCAACTTCATTGAATCCCAACTTCAATGTTTAAATTTTTAGATAGGAGAAGATCCTCTACAAATATCACATAAGGAATTCATGATTTCTCTTGATTTGACATAGATTATAAAGTATGACCATCATAATAAATTGAAACTAAATTTAATAGATTGTGCTTATTATCCAATTTCAGGTGTTTGTATTTGAACCCAACACTTACCATTAATTGATTTATCAATGAATTTGGTTTTAGTATCAAATATGTTTTCTTATGCTATTTTCAAAATTATAAGTCTACATCTTTGGATATACTTTGTATTTGAATTGTTCGTATATTTTTTAACTAGGTTACTAAAAATGCATAATGGAGAGAGACCTTTTGTCCCAACATCTTCCATTAGTTGTGTTGGAGGTTATTCATGAATGCAGTGAACTCGTTTTTGTCATTGTGGTAGTCCCCCATCAGCTGCTCCATGAGGACAATGATCTGGTGGAGTTGTATCTCTAGGGAGTTGAAAGGAGGTGGGAGGAGCACTCTCTTAAGTGACTGGTCTCTTGGTTGGTCCACTTCCTCCCCAAAGTTTGGACACTCCCCTTGGTGAGTTTCCCCCTAGCCTCTTGGGTTGAAAACCCTTCTCACTCTACCATGTTACCTCTGCATATTGCCGCTCCCTATCATAACTTAATTGGCTCTCCATAGGGAAATGCCACCTATAGCAAAATGGGAATGCCTACCGATCACGTCAGCTACCACAACCATAGTTAATGTAGACCCTCTCCTTCTCACATTCAGTTCACCCCGCCTCCCATTGAGACCACAAGGCACAATGATACCAACTCCTTCCTCCAAAGCATGGTTCAACATTTGAGACCAATGTTATCCCTACACACCAAAGGTCCCAGAAGTGGCCCTGGTCCTGAAATCTGCACACAAAAATCAAGCTCTCAAAGGACCATGACAACTAGCACATGAGTTCTCTCTCACTATCCCCCCCCCCCCACAATTACCACTACGCTCAAGAAAAAACTTACCAATCCAATATCCATAGCTCAAACATAAGAAACTGACAATCAATACCTGAACTATAAGAACATAAGGAACTCTTATGACCAATGTCGGTTCTGCAACACTAGTGTTGTCCCAGAATGTGTCCATATTCATGTTAAGCTCACAGGGGTTAGGATCCCATACTACCAATATGAACTAACTCCCCTTAGTAGAATAAACCTTAGAAGTTGATGCGATAGGGAGATAGGTTATGGCTGAACCAGGAAGCCACCCTACAAACCATTAATTGGATTAACCACCAACAAAACTTTCCGTACCAAAAAATTGAACATTACCAATTGCTATAATCCAAGCGAACAAAATAACTATCGCTCCTTGAATAAGGTTCAACATCCCTGCATCTGAAATAGCTTCTTTGGGGTGCCTCATTTTGTTAACATCTGAAAGTTCTATGCAAAAATTTAAAAAATTCTTTGTAGAAACTTGAAAGTTCTATGCAGAAAACTGAATGTACTTGTAGAAAATTGAATGTACTTTGCAGAAAACAAAATGGAACTGAATGTACTTAGCAGAAAGCTGAATGTACTTTGCATAAAATTGAATGTACTTCACATAAAATTGAATGTTCTATGTTGTTACAATTACTTAGAATGCATATTTCTTCTTCACAACTTTTCAGATCAACAATTGTAGATAGAACATAAACTTAAGGATCATATGAATACATCCAAGCACAAATATGAGACACTGAGAGTTAGACCCAATGACCAAGGAAAAACCCACAAGGGGAAAACCTAAATGATTCTTCTTCTATTAGATTTATTCAATTGTTCAACAGAGTACACACAGAGAGAGAGAATGAGAATGAACAAAGTCACCAATTTCTGATCAACTTGCAATTGAAGTGCTCTTGCTCTTTACTTGAAGATCTCATCCCTCTCTTGATAAGATCTTTTCCTTCACACTTGCTTCAACTCTTACCTTGCTCTTTCTCTCACACTTCTCTTACACACATTCAACATTAGTTCTCCTTCTTCACAATGAACATGCTACATCAACTCTCACTTGCTCTTGCTTAAATATATGAGAAAGGAGAGGAGTTACAAAAATGAATTCATGCCTTGAGCCAATAATAGGAGAATCAAATTCCATGAGGGAGGAGTTACTTGAGGAGAAGTGTAACTCATCCCAAGAATAGAGAGAGAGGTACACATGTCTTCAAGAGTTATAATTCAAATTAAGGAGAGGGAGAGTTACACTTAGACATGAAAGAATATTTATTGAGAGTTACAAATCGAATTGAATGAGGGAGTTACAAGTGCATTTAATGAGGAGTTACACTTTTGCCGTACATTGAATTAGTGAGGGAGAGTTCCATTCTCTTAACTGTGGAGTTACTATTTTATTCCAAGAGAGAGGTTCAATTTGCCAAGTACGAGATTCTCAATTTAATTTACTTATTTCATGAGAGAATTCGTTTTTGTTAATCCATTAAAGGTGACTTTAGACTATTTTATAAATAATATTATCATAATAATAATAATACTAGTAAGGATAAAAATATTAATTATTGCCTTGTATAATCATGATTGATTTGATTTTAAAGTGGATTCCATATGTCGAGATCATCCATGATCATTTAGACATGACTTTCTATCTTTGGAAAGTCACTTCCAAATTGAGATGTGACTTACTATTTTTGGAAAGTCATATTAGAATTGTTAGAAATGAACTTTTATTATAAGTGGTTCAAACAGAACTTAAAGATATGTTTTCTTTTAGGAGAAATTTATCCCTGAGCTGTCAAATTTTAACACCCCCTCTTAGCTAGGGAGGAATTTATTTCTATATCAAATATCTTTGCTTCCTCTATTCTCTTTCATTCATCTCAGCTCAACTCTACTCTGTAACATCTGTAATAATGAAGTCACAATCTAAAGAAGAATCATCCACTTGACACAAATTTGGAAAGGAAAGGATCATTACATGTCACATAGACAATGATTGCACTCAACCAATTTTCATCTCAAAAAAGTAGGTGATAGAACATAGGCATCACATAGACAAGACTCAAACAATTCACACATACAAGAATCAAACACAACTAAGTGTCAAGTGGTGGAACACTTGCATCCTAGACAAGTCACACAGACAAGTCTCACTAAACCTATTGGTCATTTAGGTGGCTCTTCTCACGTCCCAAACTATGGGTCGAATGCATACTGAGGCCTACTCTTGTGGCACACACTACACAAGAGGTCCCTCATCCTAAGGAGCTTTCCAGCATCATTCCCTAATCCTGTGAGCTCTGACAAGTGGGAAAGGCAGCTCAATGTTCTCAATCAATCGTGACCTATTCCCAGAAGGGTCATGTCCATAAGTCCAAGTCGCTCTCTAAAACCCAAGAACTTTCCTTTCGTTAAAGGTTTGGTAATAATGTCAGTTATCTTATCATCAGTGGAGATGTGATGGAACCTCACTGCCCCTCTCTGTACCATATCTTGAATATTAATATGCTTTAACTTGTCATGAAACACATGATTTTATACAATACGAATCCCGACATTATTATCACAATATATAATTGTTGTGTCTGGAACTTGCTTAAATAGTTCCCCAAAAAACTTTCTCAGCCAAATTGCATCACAACTAACCATGCTAGAAGTAATGTACTCGGCTTTAGTTGTACTCAGTGCAACATACTTCTGATTTTTACTCATCCAAGAGATCATGGTAGATACCAAGCGAAAGCAACACCTCGAAGTTCTCTTTCTATCAACAGAGTTACCTGCCCAATCAGCATCAATATATCCATGAAGTCTTACATTTTTAGCACTATATTTCAATCCTATATTTATAGTTCCATGTAAGTATTCGAGTACATGTTTTGCAGCAATCTAGTGGGCATGAAAGGGATCAATCATATGTTGACTTAAAGTGTTAAGACCAAAGCATATATCAGGCCTAGTGTTTACCAAAAACATCAAAGCACCAATGGGTTGTCCATACTCTGTGGGTTTTTCTAGACTAGGTCTTGCAGGCTTTCCATATAATTTCTTAAAGTTCATTTCCATAGGAGTATGCATGGACTTACATTCTACCATAACATATTTTTCAAGAAGTTTAACAACATATTTTCCTTGAGAAAGATAAATTTCACCAGGTCTTTTCCAGACCTCTAGACCCAGAAAGTAATGCATCAAACCAAGGTCTTTCATTTCAAATTCAGAAGATAACTCTCTCTTACACTGGAGGATAAGAGGTTATCCTCCTGTCAAGAATAAATCATCAACATATAATACCAAAATCAAAGGTATACCTTAGACTGTCTTGAAGTAGAGGTTTGGGTTTGCATTGCTTCTTATGAAACCAAACTTTATGAGGTAGCTATCAATGTGAGCATACCAACCTCTTGGAGGTTGATTTGGCCCGTATAAGGCTTTCTTCAGTCTGCATACATGATTTTCCTTACCGTGCTTTTCAAAGCCTTATGGTTGTTCCACAAATACCTCTTCCTCAAGGAAGCCATGTAAGAAAGTAGTTTTCACATCCATTTGGTGAAGAGTCCATCCATGGCTAGTAGTTAAGGAAACAAGTCAAATAGTAGTATATTGAGCTACAGGTGCAAAAATCTTATCATAATCTATTCCCTCTTTCTGAGATAAACCTATAGCTACAAATCTAGCCTTATATTTTTCAATACTACCATCTACACCATGTTTAATCTTAAACAATCGTTTGGAAGTGACAATATATTTATCTTGAGGTCTAGGAACCACTTCCCATACATCATTATAGATTATGGACTCGTATTCTTCAATCACGGCATCTTTCCATACTTGATATTTTGCAGCTTCTTCAAAGGCACATGGCTTCTTACTTTCTCTGATCGTTCCTATTGGGGCAGCATGTTGTTCATCATCTTGCAAGGTATCTCGCAACTATAGTGGTCTCTTTTTGGTAGGAGGATCATGTGGTGGAGGATCTAGAGGATCCATGGAACCCATTGTATTATCAACAAGCTCATTCTTAGGATCCAGTCCAAATTGAGATGAACCCTCCTTTTCATTAACAACTTGTCTTTCAGCAATGACAACAGGAGGAGAGTCTTTTGTTTTTCTAATAATTGCATCTTCACCATGTGTTACGTCTCTACTAAACTCTATAGTTCTTTGACCATGTACATAAATTCTACAAGATTTTGAAATATCAAAATAACCAACAAACATACCTTTCTTACCTGAAACTTCCACCTTGTTCCTTTTCTCTTTTGGCACATGGAAGTATACAGGATAGCCAAAGATTCTCAAATGACTAACCTCGGGCCTTTTACCAATGAATACTTCTTTAGGAGTCTTATTGTTTAAGTCCTGGTGAGGAGTTATGTTTTTCACATAAACAGCGACATTTGCAGCTTCTCCCCACAAAAACTTTGGTAGTTTTTTATCATGCAGCATGGCTCTGACCACTTCCATAATGGTTCTATTCTTCCTCTCAGCCACACCATTTTGTTGTGGATTGTATGGCACAGTGGTTTCTTTCTTTATTTTGGTGTCTTTGCAAAGATAATTAAAATCATTATAGGTGAACTCTCTCCCATTATCAAATATGAAAGTTTTGATCAGCTTTCCAATTTGATTTTCAATCAGAGCCTTGAAATCTTTGAACATGGAAAATGCTTCCCATTTATTTTGCAAAAAGAATATCCATGTCTTGCGAGAAAAATCATCAACAAAAATCATGAAATACAAATAGCCGCCAAGAGAAGTAATAAGCATAGGTCCACATAAATCAGAATGTATGAGCTAAAGTACCTGACTAGATTTTGTTCTAATTGAAGGGAATGGTCCCTTTATATGCTTTCCACTTGCACATCCTAGGCAAACCCCTTCATGACCCATTCTGATCTCAGGCATTCTAGAAACCATATTCTTTACATGAATTAAGGCTTTGTAGTTTAGGTGAAAAAATCTTATGGCAGGCTTTGTAGTTTAGGTGAAAATATCTTATGTGCCATAGCTCACACTGAAGATTGGTATCATGGACCTCTGCATGAATGGGTTTTCCATCTACTTTGTAAATCCCTTCACATCTTGATCCAAGAGTGAAGTATTATCTCATAATTGAGTTCAAATGTCAAACCTTTCCATTAATAAAAACAACTTCCATTCCTTTAACTTCTAGAACAGATATGGATACAAGATTCTTTTTCAAACCAGGTACCTACAAAACTTCTTGCAAAAAAATATATTTGTCATCATCTAACCGAAATGAAATTGAACCATAAACTTTCACTTGGTGAGTAGAATTATCTACAATGATAACATTTGAATTAGTCTCCCTCTCAACTAGATTAGAGAGTGCTTATTTGTAACCAGTAAAATGTTTGGAAACACCACTATCAACTAATCATTTATCAAACAAGTTTGCAGAAGAAGAAATGGAAAGAGTAGAAACATGAAAATATTATGATTGAATTTTTGTTGCATTATTTCTATATCTTGGATTTATTGTTTTCTTAGAATGCCCTTTACTTTTATTTTCAGAAGATTCTTTTATATAATCATATTTGTTTTTGAATCTAGGTGCTCTTCTTCTTTCTTTACAATCACGAGAAAAGTGACCATGCTTTTGACAGTTAAAGCATATACCTTTTGAAATGTCTAGATTCTCTTTATTTGATTTGAAAGCAAATTTATTTTATTACCTTTCTTCCTCTTGTCATAAGTTGTAAAAGCAGTGGGGTCTCCTTCTTCATGATGTTAAATTCTCCCTTTCAAGATCATTCTTGCCTCCTCTTGGATACACTTTCCCATGAGCTCATCAAATGTGGGAATAGTGTTGATGTTGTTGATGGTGGTGATAAAAGTCTCCAAAACATGAGAAAGGCCTCTAAGTGCAATCAACACCATTTCTTTGTTGGGTACAACTTCACCAACTATTGGCAATTGAATCCTGACTTGAGTCATTCTTAGGAAGTATGTTTGAACTGTATCTCCTCTATTCATCTTGATGTTCTTCAGACGATTATTCAAGGAAATAATTTGGTTCAAGTTACTAATTGCAAACATGGCAATTAGTTTATCATACATTTCTTTAGCTTTCTTCAAACCAGAAACATAAGTAATAAGATGACCACTAAGAGAATCAAGGATAATTTTTCTAGCTTGACTTCACCCTTTTTATGTTTGGATTTGACAATAACACTTGAATTCTTTGGTGGATCAGCTGTTGTGCCTTCAAAATACTCCAAAACTTTGTGTTCTTCAAGAACGATATCTAGCTTTGCTTTCCATGTACCAAAGTTTGAAGGATCGTTCAACTTCTCCTCTACCTTGAAGTAGGGTGAAGTCATCTTGATTAAAAAAAAACAAAAACAAAAACAAAACAAAAAACAAAAACTTTGGCAAAAAGTGGGGTCTCTTCAAGTGATCTCTGGTATCCTTGGACTTGTCTTCACCAAGGCCTTGATACCATGTTAAAATATGAAAGTTATATGTAGAAATTTAAAAATTCTTTGCAGAAATTTGAACGTTCTATGCAGAAAATTGAATGTACTTGCAGAAAAGTGAATCTACTTTGCAGAAAACTAAATGGAACTGAATGTACTTAGCAAAAAGTTGAATGTACTTCACAGAAAATAGAATGTACTTTGCAGAAATTTGAATATACTTTGCAGAAAATTGAATGTAATTTGCAGAAAAATGAATGTACTTTGCAGAAAATTGAATGTTCTATGTTGTTACAATTACTTGGAATGCAGATTTATTCTTCACAACTTTTCATATCAACAATTGTAGATAGAACATAAACTTAAGGATAATATGAAGAAAATCAAGCAAAAATATGAGACACTGAGACTTGGATCCAATGACCAGGACAAAACCCACAAGGGGAAAGCCCATATTATTCTTCTTCTATTAGATTTCTTTAATTGTTCGACCGAGTACAGAGAGAGAAAGAGAGAATGAGAATGAACAAAGTCACCAATGTCTGATCAACTTGCATCTAAAGTGTTCTTGCTCTTTTCTTGAAGAGCTCCTCCTCCTCTTGATCAGATTTGGTCCTTCACATTTGTTCCAGCTCTTCCCTTGCTCTCAGACTTCTCTTACACACACTCAACACTAGCTCTCCTTCTTCACAATGAACATGTTACATCAAATCTCACTTGCTCTTACTTAAATAGATGAGAAATGAGAGGAGTTACAAAAATGAATTCATGCCTTGAACCAATAATAGGAGAATCAAATTCCATTAGAGAGGAGTTACTTGAGGAGAAGTGTAACTCATCCCAAGAATAGAGAGAGAGGTACACATTGCTTCAGGAGTTACAAATCGAATTAAGGAGAGAGAGAGTTACACTTAGACATGAGAGAATATTTGTTGAGAGTTATAAATCACATTGAATGAGAGAGTTAGAAGTGCATTTAATGAGGAGTTACACTTTTGCCATACATTGAATTAGTGAATAAGAGCTACATTCTCTTAAGTTTGGAGTTACTATTTTATTCCAAGAGAGAGGTTCAATTTTCCAAGTAAGAGATTCTCAATTTAATTTACTTATTTCATGTGGGAATTCATTTTTATTAATCCATTAAAGGTGAATTACTTTAGACTATTTTATAAATAATAGCATCATAATAAGAATGATACTAGTAAGGATAAAAATATTAATTCTTGACTTGTATAATCATGATTGCTTTGATTTTAAGGTGGATTCCATATGTCAAGATCATCCTTATCATTTAGACATGACTTTCTATTTTGGAAAGTCACTTCCAAAGTGAGATGTGACTTACTATTTTTGGAAAGTCATATTAGAATTGTTAAAAATGAAATTTTATTATAGGTGGTTGAAACATAACTAAAAGATATGATTTATTCTAGAATAAATTCATCCTTGAGCTGTCAAATTTTAACACATATGATGCCAAGTGTGTGGGGATTGAATGTCCCGTGTTGATCTCCGGTCTCCAAGTTTATCTCCCACATCGGGGATATCCAATACCATTTTTATTTGTAATAGAACTTTAATGATAATAACCCCCTAAATATATAGGAAAATGATTACATTTCAATGTAATTAATTTATAATTTCTTAGTTGTTAAAATAATGGATGGTAAGATAATTGTTTATCTTCAATTGTTACAACGTATTCAAATGAGTTCATAACTTTTTTTTTTAAGAAGAAAAATCTAGTTATTATATTATCAGATAAACACATACAAAAAACCATTTTTACAAACACTAAAAAGGAAGGCCAGAATATCAATGATCACAGGGTGGTAAATGTGGATGTGGTGTGGTTTTAAGGATTAATCCACATTATAAGTTTCTATTATACCAGCATGGCGGGTTGGGCACTAACACTAGGGTGGATCCCATGGCCCTCTGGGGCTTAATGTTCTTTGCTTACACACATCTCCAAGAACAACTCTTTGTATATGGCAATTCCAAAGCCATCATTGAAGGGATCTCTGGAAACTACAACTTCATGTGTCCCAATATGGGCAATTGGATGGACCAAATTGAGCTCTTAAAACAAACTTTTGTGGCTATCCATTTCATGCATGTATACAGGGATTTTAATCAAGAGGCGGATAGGCTATCGAAGGAAGGTATATTGTATGTTATTGGTATTATATTTTACAGGTTCAGGTCGGATGATGCGAGGTTGGACGAGGGAGAACTTGAGTTCAGTTGATTTCGTTAGTTGATCCACAAACATATATTTTCCTCATGCTCCTTTTTTGGTTTATAATTTTTATAGTTTTATTATTCTGGAATCAAATTTTCTATCATTTTGATCAAATCATTATTTATTTATTTTAGATAGACTAATAATGTTTATGAGAATGTAGTTATACACTTTTCTTTTACTTCTAGTGCTTATTTAACATCATAGTATTTAAACTAAATTACACAACACTGCTAGTTCTCGAAAAATTTAATATATATACTAATATTTTCTCTATAATAAAATTATCCATTATTGTTATTGTATCTCTTCCTATAAAAAAATAAAATAAAATAAATAAATAATAATAAGGAGTAGTTCTTCTTTTAATCATCTTTGCAAATCATAATGGTATCATCAAACGAAGAAATTAGGTGGGATGTGTAATGAATATAAGCAAATTTCTAAATGGTTTAAAGTATCATACCTTATTAGGTGGGATGCGTAAAGAATATAAGCAAATTTCTAAATGGTGTAAAGTATCATACCTTCTTCTCCTTCGTAAAAAATTAAAGCTTTTCAATGTTTTACTTAATGTTTCAATGGTCTTCTACTTTTATATGTTTTACTTAATACGTTGTCGAATGTCTGGACGTAATGTACATTATTTTTGTTTAAAGAATTGCATTCTGATAACGATGGTTAATATGTTTGTGTTGGATTTTTAATAAATTATTTTTATTATTATTTTTAAATAACTATTATATAGTTTGTATTTTGGATTGATGGTGAATGTGTGTATTGTTAAGGCACTTCTTACAATAGATTATTGGTTCAAATCTTCGTGGATGCTTATCTATTAAAGAAATATTTTAATTAAAAATAATGTTAATTATAAAATTTAAAGATAAAGAATTATATATAAATTAATTTAATGGAAACATATGATTATTATTATAATCTTATGAATGAGTATGATAATAATTTTTAATGTAATTAACATTAATAACATGTAATTAATAATTTAACATTATTATGATTTATATAGTAAATATTCAAAACTAGAAAATTAAAAGAAATTTGTCTTTATGAAGGAGATTGTTGTTCAGTGTCAAGCTTGTTGAAAAGCCTAGGCAGTGGTGCATTACAATTTTACAATATCCTCCTAGTCCCAATAAAATTGAAAGATTTGAGAAATTGGAAAATTAAGGTTTAGCTATTATTTGTTATGGTTAAGGTTTTGGTTACATAACATTTTTAAGATTTAAGTTTATATTTGTTGGTGAAATATTTACCTATATACCTAAGGAGTATATCAACCACATTTATTAATATGATTGTACTAATATAAAAAAATAAATGTGCTTTAAGAGACAACTATGTTATCACCCCATTACAATTACCTCGTTAATGACCTATAACGAGGTGAACTCATAGATCCGATTTAAATTCAAGATATTCGCACCCCGAGTTAAGGACTCCATTCTTTTTGCGGTCAACAATTATGTGATGCATAATTTTCTCATTTACCTCCAGTATACTACCCCTCAAATATTGTGTATCAAACTGCAATATGTAATATTACGAGTCATTTTTCGAAATTTGAATATTGTGTATAACAGTGCAATATGTTTTTATTATGAGTCATTTTTCTCAATCCACTTCGAGTCAACTACTATATCTTTTTATGAAGTTTCTTGGTTATGTAATTGTTGTATATCCAAACGATGAAACTTTAATAAACTTTTTTCAACATTAACCATCTATATATACATAAATTTCTTTAACAAGCATTCACTACCACAAATTTTGTATATGATATAACCAATATCCATTGAAAAATAAATATATTGTTATCTATCAATTCATTTGAATGATAACAGTTTTATCAATAATAAAGGAAATGCATGACTTCGGAATTAAGGTTCTTTGCTTATTGATTTGCACTATATAATAATTTAACATAGACAATTAACTGACACGGTTTTTTGTAATATGAATGGGATGAAATATATAACATATATTACTCCAACAATATTTTGTTTCGTATTACAGTATTTAGTATTATTTAGTATTACTCACAATCATCACAAGCATTTTCATATAAAATTACTTAAATATCTCACATTAATTATTATACTAGGTTTTAATATATTAGAGCTTAAAATATTAAGTTGGTTAATATTAATAATATTTATTTTCTAATAATTTAATAATATAATTATTAATAAAATTATTTATTCTACTGTGATTACTAGTATTAAAGGTATAAGTTTATTAACATATACTATTAATGTGGTTGTGCTAATTATAAACCAATTTATTATAATTTTATATATCATTATTTTTCCTTTTTTAAATGAGTTCTTCAAATGTTTGTTGCACAAATAATAAGGTTATAAAAAAAATAAAAGTCCTTTAAGTAAAGGATCACCTCCTATATCCATTACATCAAACTCTTAATGTTATATAGTTGGTAAAGGACCTAAGCTCGCATATCAATTAAATGAATAGGATAAAATATTCATGAAGGGGTTTTCCATATAGACTTTCTTAGTTTTACATTTTAGACTTATAATTTCAAAATTGAACTTATTAGAAAGAAAAAAACTATATCATATGGAAAAATAAAATGAAATTGAAAATGAGAACTAATGTATTTAGAATGAAATGAAACTTATCCAAACATGTGAATGTAAATGACATAATTGATATTATGAAAGGAAATGTGTGTCAATAAAATGCTAAGTTAAATAAAAATGAGAGGTTGATAAAACAATGTTTGTTTAGGAGTAAATGATAATATAAAAATTGAAATTGTGTAGTTAAAAGGAGAAAACAGGTATATTGTTTGTGTTTATGTTATTATTCTTGCTTTGCGGCAGGATATAACGTGTTAGAAACAATGTTGACTATTAAATAATTTGCTTTGACCAAAATTTAAGTCACAATATATAAAGTTAATATTACTAAATAAAATAAATTTATTTGTTTTAATATTTTAATTTAAATTATTTTTTTTAATTTTGATTGGTTTATCTTGTTTCCGTCTTATTGTGTAATCATACCAAAAGTATTGTCAACATGTCAGGCCGTGCAGTTGCAGTAAGTGAGACTCAAGTATTGAGCCCAGTACGGACCGCGCCACCTCTACCTCTATAGCCCACTTCGCACTGTTATTTTATGTAGTGCCCCGCTCTAGTTAACTGACAATGATATGAGATTAACATTTATTTAGCCCGCCCACACTTTACTAATTGAGGACCTCAGGTTGAGGATCCAGACACATGACTCTATTATTATTGATTGTGATATTAGTGGTTGTGATGTTTATGTATGATCTCCAATGATATTATGATGAAGATAGCATTAATGGTTATGCATGTTCTCTATTGATATTATGATGACTGTGGCATAAATGGTTATGTTTTTTATCTATTTGATGTTATGATGTTGATAGCTTTGATGGATATGTATGCTTCCATTGATGTTATGATGTTGATAGCCATGATGGATGTGTCCCCTATGTTAGCTACTTGCATTAGTTCTGGTTCACAATGAATAATGATGTGAATGACTAGGTGATGGTAATGATGCTATTATGACAATGACTAACACTGAGAAAACTTGTTATTGATTATTATTGAGTATGGCAGGAAACCACTAGAGGCACTTGCACATGACGAGTTGACGACACCTGGTTTGATGAAAATCTATATTATTTTATCTTTGAAATTCTAAGTCGATTTTGAAACCTGCTATATATGTTTATCTATATTCTGATGATATGTTAGTTGTTGCAGGCACAGATTAGTTGCTTGGCCGAATGACTCACATATGGGTGATGGGGTTGTACAATTGGATGGAACTGCATGGGAGGGGTGGGATAGTGTCCCTGATCTCACCCACTAGCACTCTTGCCATGACTTGGGCTGGAAAGGTTGAAACACCTTCGCCTTGAAGATCATGATGTCATGAGGACATGTCCCAAAGTTGGGTCACTCATGAGGATTTTACTGGGGGGCGTGCATCAAGGTGGATCCCTTGATCCCCGACACCATTAGTCTCACTATAGCATGCAACATAAGAGATGATAGTGGTCTCTGTCATTGCACCTATACCTTCCCCTCGTAGCCATTGAATTCTTGAAGGGCAAGTGGTGTGGCACCCTTGGAACTTCAAGGGAATTTCTTGAAGGGCATGACCAACTTGGCACCCTTGTCATCACAAATACACTATGAAGTGTGGCACCCTTGGAACTTCAAGGGAAGTTCCTGAAGGGCACGACCAAACATGGCACCCTTGGAATCATTAAAAATAAATAAATTAATAAATATAATCAAGAAATGAAAACCAGGTAAATTCACATCAAGGGTAAATGATGTTAGAAACCAAGGTAATTAAATCAAGAATAAAACTTGGGTTAAGAGGATCATAGGAAGAAATAAAATATTTTACCTTAAAAACTCTACCCTTCCCATGTTGGAAAATATTAGGTAGATAATGTAGTTAAATTAGGTAAAAAGGGGAAAGAGAGACATAAATGTAAGGATAAATATTAATCCTAAAATAGTTAAACTTAATTAAGAGAAAGGATGGTGAATTCAAATAAGATTAATAAATTAAATTTTAGAGAAATATAGAGAACCTCCATGTGGCAACAACCAACATAAGAATATCCATCTAAGAGATAACTTGAGTTAAATTAGGGAGTAGATAGGGGATCAAATCTTGACTCATCAATTGACTTTAGTAATGAACACAAATTAAGGACTAAAAAATGGGGATCCAGAGACAACTAGGAGAAGAAATAGGAATCTTGTTGAGGTAAGGAAAAATATTATTTTTAAATTAAAATTTAAGTAAATAATCTTAGAGATCCTTGATGAGAGAGTGACATACGGGTGGGTGAATAATCAAATTATTGAATTATCAAAAATAATTAACTATGCATGAAATGCCAAGTGTCACCTATAAGGACTCCTATAAAAGAAGGGGCAAGCAATGGGAGAAGGGACTTTTTGGACCCTAATGTTGGATGGATGAGACTATGCCAGAGTAGTGACTACGAGCTATAGTGAGTTTGGTGAGTTAGAGGACTTTAGAGAGGGGACTCTTGAGCCAAGGAGTGCTCTCCTCTACCAGCTAATTATATTCCTCCATTGTACAACCCCATTGCAGCTTGGGGGTCTGCGGAGAAGGAGAGCACCCAAGTAGTAGGCTGGGAAGTCAACCAGTGGGTCATTGCATTCGGATTAAGCACGTCGACATTCACACTTGGAGGCGACTGACAAAGAAAGAAGGAAAATAGCGACGAGTGAAGATTGAATCTCGTCTCCTGGTGAACAGTACCTATGTTGTTATAGTATTCTTTTGTATGACTTCATTATGGTTTTAGTTAAAAAACATGTAAAGACCATGCAAAAGTATCTCTAAATTCACGAAATAGAGCACGGTAATTATCAAGTTCTAATGGAGAACAAGATTTGCCAACATGAATGTTTTCTTCAATGTTAGGCTTGGTCGAAATGTTTACAGAAATCGTTTCTTCTATGTTTGACAAATTATGCTCAGAATCTACAGTATCTACTCTAACAGATTCGACAGGAAATCAATGATTGATGGGTGATTCAATTCATTTGAATAATCTGCGATGTCATCTGGAAGATGGGAATGATGATGATAATCTTCCCATGGTTCCTCTCCTATCATCATTGATTGGATGATTCCTTCATCCGTAGAATGTATACATGAAAAAGGATCCGAAGAGGTACCATATTCTAATGACCTATCTACCCATACAAATGTTGAGTGTGGATTTGGGTTTGCCGCACAAGCCCGAAAGATTGATTGCTATGATGATTCAATGGGGCTTAACAGCAACACCTCCATATTACTATCATCTTCAACTTGGTTGGAAATCCTCCTTAAATCAGATGAGGTGTAGGAAATCATGTTGCAAGTCTCTACTCTTTCCACTTTCGCCGAATTAGATGGTGACGGGAGGGTAAAACTGCCCATTAGGGAAGGATCTTTAAAGAGACCTACTCCAACACTTTGAAGTGGCAGTGGGGGTCCGTGTACCAACAAAATGCTTCCCGTAGCCTGTGAACTATTAGCAAAGAAGGCTAGCTGATCAATGACTGTGATTCCACCCTTAAAAGGGAATGAAATAGTACGAAAGTACGTGGAAACCATAGAAACCATAGCATATACCCAAGGCCTTCCCAGTAAAATGTTGTAATCGAGGGGTCCGTCAACTACCTCAACTTCAACAGTAACTGTTTTGTCCCCAAGTTCAATTTGCAGGTTACTCAAAATCCTACATGGAGTATATGTTCTTCCATCAAAAGCTTTCAATATGGTTGGTGATCGTGACAACGGCGGTGAAGCAAGTGTTTTCCAACAACTCATGGACATAATGCAAGTAGATGCCCCCTCATCAATAATAGTTCGGTGAACATTCTTATTGATAGCTTTTACTTGGATTAGGAAAGCTAATTGTGTCGGTAACTGTGGTGAATATCCCTCATGGTTAAAAACCACAAGATTTGAATCTGTAGGATCTATTCCGCCTATTGCTGACAGTAAAGCCTATTTTTGGGAGGGGCAGTTTTGCAACACCTCAAGTGTCGACATAACAGAAGGCGATTGAGCAAGATCTTCTACTATGTTATAATTTTGAGTTGCTCGAGCTCGAGGGTTGAATTTCGATTTGTGCACAACTCCCTTTGGTGGTGTTATTGTCAATCCAGGTACAATGGGTGGAACAACTTCAGATGAAGTCAAAGTCGAAGGATTAGGTTGATCACTGGCCTGATTATTTGACGACGATGGATTTCCGTAATCTTTGTTTCTTGCTGACACCAAAATTTCGTTTTGTGGCTTTGTGATGGATAACATTAGTGCTTGGGATGTGGAAGCATGGTCTGTTGCAACTAAATGTGTCTCTGGGGTTGGAGACGAATCTGTCAACACTGCCAATGTGTTTGAAGTCTTTAAAAGTTTAGAGACCTCAGAGCGATGTGGACAATCTCTTGTAAAATGCTCGTCATTACATATCAGACACGAATAACGAGGTTTCCTTGCTAAAGTAGAGGAATCAGATGATTTCTCTGCAGGGGAATTTTCTTGTTTCTTTTTGTTTTTCCCCTTTTCTTTCCTACTGGTTACTTTGGATTTTTGGCTTTGTTAGATGACACGGCATTAATCTCGGAGGTAAGAGTATTTTTTGATGCATTGGTAGTTTGATTGGAAACAACAAGAGTTTGACCAAATGGCCTTCTTGCTGACTGTGTGCTTAAAGAAACGATCACACCGTCGCCGACATGAGAGTCCTTACTCGATTGTGGAGGAGGTGGAACAGTGAAAGCTGGTTGAGGTGCATTGGGAATTTTATCATAAAGCGTGCCGGATTGTGTGTAAATCAAATCCAAGTATTAGGCACGAGCAATGACTTGCTCTTGTGTGACAACTCCACCTTTTGCTACATCCTCGATGATTGATGGCAACAAAGATTTTATGAACCACTCAGCTAAAAGTTGATCAGCAACATATGTCTTAACCATTATTCGACGACATCGCCACTCATGAATATGATCTGATATATGGGTAGCAGTAGTATGTTTAAAGTTGGTTAGGAGTTCCATTCCAGTCTCGTATCTGATAGGTAATTGGAAGTGGGTCAAAAAAGTAGTGGCTAAAGTGGTGAAATTATCAAAAGAAGCTTTTGGTAATTTAATGTACCATTTAGCAACTAGACCAATAAGTGTTCTTTGGAAAAGACGAAGTCTAACCGAATCGTCATTTAAGGAGTTTGATGAACACCACAAATGAAAGGTCATAACATGATTTGATAGGTCTTCTCCAGGATTTCCATTAAACTTCAAAATGTCAGATGGTAACTTATGCAGAATTACCGGCCACCAAGGTGAATATAAGATTAGATCATTAGTGAGCTGATTTAAATCTGGTAATTCTAAAGTTGCTACAAACGGAAATTGTCGATTCAAGTTAGGTTGAGCATACCCGGGATATGATGGAATTACCTGAGCAATAGGTCTTTGCATACCGACATAGGACATCTGCATTTGGTAACCTTGGTATGGTTGTTGAACAAAACCAGTGTAAGGTGGTTGTTGATAACCATGTTGAATGTGTGGTTGTCCATAACCTGCAAAGCCTTGTTGACCAGGACCTTGGTAAGCTTGAGACTGACCAAAACTAGGTTGAGCCTGTGAAACAAGTTCAAACTCGGGTTGGAATTGCTGGAATTGGGGTTGTTGAAATTGAGGCTGCCACGGTTGTTGAATCAACTATTGTTGTTGTTGATACAACTATTGTGGATTTAATGGTTGTTGTTGTCCAACAATGAAAGGTTGGCTAGGTTGTGAATAAACTATACCAGTGTAAGCCTGGGTCGGTCTAGATAAGGGTACACTAACCTGAGGTTTTTGCTAAACTCCAGAAACAAGTGGTTCTTGTACAACAACTTGAGGAACTTGAACTTCTTGACTTGAGACTTGTGATTGCAAGGTAGAAGGATCAATTTGTGCAGGTTGAGATACAACAGTTTGAACTTGTGACTATGGTACAATAGTAACAACAGGTGTAGTAGGAATAGCTGACACAGTTTGCATTGGTTATGTTGGATACACAGGCCTTGGTTGAACTGGCATTGTTAGTTTCCATTGACAAACTCTAATTCTAGCTTGACCTGAATACTATGGGATATTACCATATGGTAGTCTCTCGGAATAAGGAGGATACGGTGAATAAGCATATTGCTCTCCATATGGTGGCAATCTAGTATTTAATGGATACATAGGTCTTTGTTGACCAGATTGCCCAGCTTGATACTAATATGCAGGATCAAACTGTTGAGTTCCCATTAGAGAAGAACCAGGCAAAATTTTGGTTGAGGACATCGGTGATGACCATGGTGTAGAAGCAACCCCTAAGTGGGTTCCAGACAATTATTGTTCACCAACCGGGACGGACGATTCACCATACAGGTGTGACTCAAGTGTGGTAGAAAACATCGAAGAAGTTACAATAGAAGATTCTATTGCAGCTGCATCAGATGATACAATCTGAGATGTTGATGGTTGTTCAGCCATAGTTAACTGACCCAAAAGTTGTCCTAAAGATTCGACGGGTACTTGAAAAGAAGCAGGATCAAATGAAGCGAAAAAATCAGGAGTATTAGGGTAAAGATAAAGCCCAGTTCCAAAGTGAAACAGGGTTCCAGGTGTGGAATATTCTTCCAATTCCTCCTCTATAGCAATTAAACCTGGTGGAACAACTTCACCGTCAGGTCCGTAAAATATTTATGGTGTTGATGAAGTTGAATTTTCAATAGTTACTGATGCCTGAGGGGTAACCGGTTGATCGTCTTCCAGTAAAGTAACAACTTCTGAATATTCAAATTCGAAGTCCAAATGTTCGGGTAAATGAACGACAGTTTCAGAAAGAGGTTCTTGAACAACTTCAAGTTCAGATGTAACTTCTATTTGAACTGGGATAGATTCTGGGTTAACTTCTGGTTCAACTTATTCAAGTTTAGAAGTAATTTCTCATTGAGCAATTTCAAGTTGAGAATCAACTTGTGGTTGAACAACTTCGGTTACTATTTCACTAGGATCAGTGCTAATGTCCTCAGGTAATTGTGAAACTTCCTCTTCAGGAACGGATGTGCCAGAAATAGTTGGAGTAACTAGAGTCTCTGTACTTACCAAAATAGATGATTCAGGTAACTCAGATGAAGAACTAGGAGTTCTTGATGTACTAGACTCAGTTAAGTGAGACCGCTTTGCCCGAATTGGTGTCGCTTCGGGAGGCAAAGGTGGTTTGCTCACTGTTCTCCACGAACGACGGGGTATGGGTTGATGTTCCTCCACAATTGTTGATTAATTTTATTATCAAAAAAGAAATAAACAAAAAGGGGTATACTAGGCAAAAGGTTTACCAAGCAACTATGAACTGCAGAATACCTCTTGGCGAACCAAGAAGTACGGGCAGGAAATCTCCCCGAATGTTGTGTTCGGTGTATCACAGTTTACAAGGCAGTCAACTCGGTTACTTAAGGATGGATAGCAACCTAGAGTTTTCCTCCCATATATACCCGAAGGTACGTGGAGACCCAGTCCGTATAAGCGTTGTCTAATGCAAAACCGTACTGTGAGAGCATTCCCATATACTTTATGTACTGTAACACTGCCCTACATACCGGAAGGTATGTGGACGAGATATGATATACTCACGTATGTGGAATGAGGTATCACACTCGGGATGTATTGCACACAAGTTAGCGATAGCTACTTTGTTTTACGACGCCGAAACACGTCTCTAGCCTAAAACCACTAAATGTTCTCGTTAATGACAATGCTCCATCAGGTAAATTGATGTTTATTTTAAGTTGATCTTGCTTAGGAATTTGTCTTTCAAGTTCACCACGTGATGTATTCTGAAATTCCTAGGAATGAAACTATCATGATAAGCATTCTTTCCATTCAGTTTAACGATGAAAATCCTAGCTACTTAGGGATAGAGCAATCATATTCCTTTTGATTAAAGAGCAAAGAGCACAATCTAAATGCAAATTCCCTACATTATTCCTATCAGCACACACAAACTTTTTCAATGCAATATGCATGTATTTATTTTCGATTTCCCTTAATGTGAATGAACAAAAAGGAAAACTAATGCACAATTGATCAATAATCTCTTTTCATAAAAATGACGATTTTGCGACAATTTATTTTCAAGGAAAGGAAGACTTTACGACACTTTCGTTTTCAAAGAAATGAGGAATTACGACACTTTCAATGAAAAGACTAATCATATGCATACATCAACCAATCGATCTTTCATGAATGAGGACTTTACGACAATTCAACTTTCGAAGGAAAAGACGATTTTATGACACTTTCTTTCGACAAAGATCAATCGACCAAAAACTAACTTTCGACTATAGATTGAAAATGACAAAGTAAATACATAAGAAACATTTATCAATCCTAGTCTAAGTAGGGCCAGGTATGGAGATGACAAACTATTTTTAGAGACAAGAAATCATTGACATTCAGCAAATCATTCAAACAGGATAAAATTGATACAAAACTTCAGTTCCTAGATGGGAAACTGACCCTCAAGGGATCAACGCAGGTTGCAGTGAGAGACAATGCGCTTCAATGCATTGGCTCTATGTAGGAAGTGCATTGCAACGCACTGTGTCCTTCATTAGGCTGCGCTGGTGACAACAAGCCATTCCTGAAGGCAGTTTGGCATAGTTTTGACTCAATTTTTTATGAAATAAGACTAAAATTCAATCAACGACCACAAGTACAGTATGTAGAAATGTCTTAAGAGGCTGATAAGCTACTAAGATGGATGATCGCTCCCTAGCAGATTCGCCAATTTGTTTTGGGAAGTTTTAGTGTCTACGGATAAATGCTTAAACCCCTAGACTAGTAGCTAAGTCTAGAACAACAGTGCAAAGCATTCTCTACCTTTTCTATAACCAATAGATTAAATAAGACAGTAAAGAAGCCTACCTGTAGCTTTCGCTTACTCCTTATCTCCCTTGACCAATTTTGTCGCTCCTTTTTGTACTTAATCCGCTTGAAAAGTACCTACACACAGACAGAAGACAAAAACCGATCAAAGCATATGATAATGATCTATTGATTAAACATAGAATGGAATCAAGTTCATAATACACATATGAAAGCATCAATGGACAATACAAACATATGGAAAAAGCTTTGAACACTTTATTAGTAAAAGGAAGAGTTACAACCCAATTTGCTTGATTCAGTATCACTCCTCCAGTTCAATCCCATCCTCTCCTCATAACAAGCAAGACATTTTGACATCATTACAATACTTGAAACCAACTCAAGTCTCATACTAACAGCATCTCCCTATAATTCAATGATTTCCAACCCCTGATCACTTAGATGAGTGGTATTTTTATAGGTGAATGAAGGAAGTTATTCCATAAATGGTGATAATGAATACCCTCCCAAACTTAAAATTTAGTTCCATGGAGGAAGGGATAAAGGGATTGATGTTCCTTAACTCCCTACCTCATCCAAATTCGAGCTCAAAGGAGTAGATAAACTTGGGAAACTTCTAGATGCATCCAATGGATAAGAATATTCCCAAACCCCAATGAAATTTCACTCAAATTCACCCAGCACAGGCCAAAGAGGGCTCAAGTGCATTGCATAGCACCCAGACAGTGTATTGGACTGCACTGCAGTGCACCCTGATGAAGGCCTGCCTGCGCTGATCTTCTTAGACACAGTTTTTGGATTATTTCAATCATGGAATCTCTTGGGAAGGAGGCATTATGATGGTTGACTTCATTTAGGGCATGTAACAACTAAATTAGGGTTTGATGGGACCTAATAGTACTAATCTGTAGGTTGGGGTTGATGTGCCCAAATGGATCTGTAACACCTATTCACCTCCAGATCTTCCTTGGTGTTGATATGTTTGAGCTAGTCTAAGTATTCTTCGACCTCCTGCCTCACTTGATTCATGTGCTTAGCTTTGCTGCGTGAGTCAACTGAAGGGATCTTATGTGATTTCACCATGAAATCTGCATTGTTGTATAAGCATGCATATGAGGCCTGAATATTAGCGATGAATGAGGTGATTTGTTTGTTACTCTGAATGATCATCCGTACTTGTGTTTTCTCCAACTTCGCCTGTTTCCTTGTTTTCTTCGCTAATTCAGATGATGCCCATTTGTATTGCATTGAACACTCATGCTCAATAGTGATATATGTATGAACAACCTTGAGGGATTTAGCATTATATTTTCACTTTTGTTGCATGTTGTGCAAGCGGACAACTGCTTTATGCACAATGATGATACTTCCCAATGTCGATACTTCACCAAGTATGGCTGCCTTGAGTTCTTCTAGATATACTTGCACGGGCGCTGCTTTTTGGACCTTTTATTGGAGCTGCTCAATTTTTTGCCTTGTAGCCTACAAGTTCTTTGTCATTTTCCTATTCTTGACCATGAGGTACTCCGTGTTTGACTTGGTAGCACCTCTGAAGGCCAAGTTGGTTGCAACTATGGATTCTGGATTTCTCCTTGTGTCTATTACAATAAGCCTTTCTCTAATGAATGTAGGAGATGTCAGATCATCCCGAAAATGTTTCTTTCTTGCTTGTGCAATCTTCTTCTGAAGCTCATCATAAATCAGATCGTACATATCCATGACCTAACCATCATCAAGAGGAACAATTTCCTCTTATTCGCTTAGAACTTTCTCTGTTGTCGGAGGAGGGGGAGACTGAATGGTGACCTGTTGCGTGCTTGGAATGAGATCAACATCTTGGTTTAGCAGCTACAGTTCAACCTCCATGTCTTAAATCTCAATATGTTCCTCAATTTCCTGACCAAGTTACTTCTCCTACATTTGTTTTCTCTCCTCTTCTAGTAGTTGGTTCCTCTCTTGTTCCTCGGTTTATTTCCACGTTGCTTCTTCTTCTTTTATTCTCCACCTTTATTCTTCTTCTTCTTGTTCCTGCATTTCTTCTTCTAATATCCCTTTCTATTTTTCTTCCCTTGACTTCATTCTTTCTTCATGCTTTATTATGGCTCCTTTGAGTATTATTGGATCTACTTTCATCTTGCGGCTCTTCTCTTCCAATGGACTTTGTGCAACATTCCTCTTACCCTTTTCGCACATTGGGTTGCACCTTTCTACTGGTGTTGCCTCTGTGTTGGGTTGTGTTATATTCTTTCCACGACTAGCCCACGTACTTAACCAGGGGGTTAGAAGGGGGGCGGAGCCTCCCCTTCATTGCGCCAATTGCGTAGCAGGGGGGTCACAGGGGGGTTTGAGGGGTGCAGGTAACCCCACTCAAAAATTTTGTTTTTGGACCCTATATTAGGTTGGGCAGACCCACCTATGATTTTGTGCATGATTTTCGCACATGGTTTTGGACGCGATGGTTTTTGGTCCATGGTATTGGATACTTTGGCATGTATAAATATGTATTGTAACATTGAAAAGAACATAATAAAAAATCAAGTTGGTAGTCCTGGTTTTGGGATCCAGGGGAAAATCTTTGTGTATATGTGTTTTATGTGTTATGCTCTCGCATTGTTTATTTTCTATGTTTTAGGATTCGTATGCAGGTAATTTCTGTACAGGGTTAAAACCTACATTTGGTATCAGAGCTATTTTGGCTTCAAGGGGATGCCTTTGTTGCTAAGGGGTTTTGCTTGGGCCTGTGGTAGACCCTGTTCGATGGGAGATCTGTGAGATCGATTCTAGTGGTGAACGAAGATGGCGAGCAGTGGAAAGATAGAGATCGAGAAATTTAATGGTCAGAGTTTTGAGTTGTGGAAACTCAAGATGGAGGATCTATTGGTGGATAAAGATCAGTGTATCAGGGTAGATACGGGTACTAAATCAATGGGAGTGTCCGATGAAGAATGGAAGAAGTTGGATCAGAAGGTAAATAGCACAATACGATTGTCTGTCTTAGATTCAGTATTGTTGAATGTATCAGGGGAGCTACAACGAAGGCTTTGTGGGACAAGTTAGGGACTTTGTACCAATCTAAGTCTTTGGTGAATAAACTATTCCTACGAAAATGTTGTATAGCCTAAGGATGAAAGATGGAGACTTGGTGACAGAGCATTTGAATGCATTTAATATTGTGGTAAGTCAATTATTATCTGTTGATATTAAAATTTCAGATGAAGATAAGTGCATTAGTTTGTTGTGCTCTCTACGAGATTCGTGGGATAGTCTAGTTATTGTAATAGGTAGCAATACAACTGCCTTGCAGTTTGATGAAATAGTCACATTCTTACTGATAGAGGAGATAAGACAGAAAAATATGGAGAGCCAAAATGGTGATGCCTTGTCTGTATGAGGACGGTCCCAGAAGAAAAACAAAAATAAGTCATCGAGTGGGAGATCTAAATCTCCAGGAAAACCTGTAAAGGTGGTGTGCTGGAAATGCGGAAAGGAAGGGCACTACAAAAGGGACTGTAAATCTAAAGCTCCTGATAAAGGAAAGGGATCTGATGATGCTCCTTCTGTAGAGGCAAAAACCACCTCAGATGAAGGTGGGGATGTGTACTTGGCTTCTTCAAGTACACATGTAGATCATGAGGCATGGTTGATTGACTCAGGTGCATCCTTTCACTTCACACCCCATAGAGAGTGGTTCTGCGAGTATGAGAAATATGATGGTGGTGATCTCTTCTTGGGGGATGACAGGAAGGCTAGAATCGTTGGTCGCAGAAAAGTAAAGTTGAAGTTGCAAGGTGGAAGGGTTAGAACACTTCCAGGTGTCTTGCATATTCCTGCATTAGCCAGAAATTTGATTTTTGTAAGCAAGCTGGATGATGCAGGTGTAAAAACAGTGTTCGAGAAGGATACCTACAAGATGGTTCGGGGGGCACTAATATTGATGCGAAGAGTTTGAATTGGAACTTTGTACAAGCTGCAAGGTAGCATTGTTGTTGATGGGTGCAACAGTTCTGTGGTTCCTGAAAGTGGAGCAGAAAATCTACTGGTCTCCGGAGAGAAGACCATGTTGTGGCATCAAAGGCTTGGACATATTGGAGAGAAGGGCCTTCAAATACTTCATGCTAAAGGTATGGTAGAAGGTATGAGTAATAGCTCTCTGGATTTTGATTTCTGTGACAATTGTGTATATGGGAAGCAGAATTGGGTGAGTTTCCCCTCTGGTGGTAAGAGGGAAAAACAGATATTAGAGCTTGTGCACAGTGATGTGTTTGGACCTGTGAAGGTTCCATCACTCGGTAAGTCCGTGTACTATGTATAATTTATAGATGACTTCTCAAGGAATACATGGATATAATTCCTTAAAAAGAAATCTGAAGTCTTTGACAGGTTTAAAGGATTTAAGGCTCTAGTGGAAAATCAAAAAGAGAAGAAGAAAAAGGTGTTGAGGATAGATAACGGTGGAGAGTTTTGCAGTAAGGAATTTGAAGAATTTTGTAAGAAGTGTGGTATAGCACAGCAGAAGACTCCTCCATATACACCTCATCAAAATGGAGTTCTAGAAAGAATGAACAAGACGTTGATGGAAAGGGCAAGAAGCATGCACAGTGGTGCTGGGTTAGGACAAGAATTCTGGGCAGAGGGGGTGGAGACAGCATGTTACCTAGTCAACAAATCACCTTCATTAGCGTTGGAGGATAAGACTCCACAAGAATTATGGACTGCTAAGAAATCCTCTCTTTCAGATTTAAGGGTATTTGGATGTGATGCATATGTACATGTTCCAAAGGAGAAACGAACCAAGTTGGATAGTAAATCTGAAAAGTGCATCTTTATTGGGTATAAGGATGGTTTAAAGGGTTATAAGATTTGGAACCTAGTAACAAGGAAGGTTGTGTACAGCCAAGATGTGGTGTTCAAATAGGTGAAATATGTTATTAAACATGAAGTCCAACCAAAGGAACCTGAGAAGATAGAGTTTGAGCTCAAGGAGGAAGAATCAGACTCTACAGCAGAGGAGGAATCAGAAGATGAAGAGCCACAAACTCTGGGTGTGAGAAGATCAGATCGAGAAAGAAGGCAGCCAAAAAGGTATAGTCCATCTACTTTCTATTTAAATTTTTCTTTATCTATTACTGATGATGATCGCAGAACTGTGAAGGAAGCAGTAGATTCAGAGGATGGAAAACTCTGGAAAGAGGCCATGGTTGATGAAATGGCATCTTTGCACAAAAATGAGGCTTGGGATCTGGTGGAGTTGCTGGCTGGAAGGAAACCCATTGGCAGAAAATGGGTGTTCAAGAAGAAGACAAATCCAGAAGGAAAGGTGGAGAAATACAAAGCTCGGTTGGTAGAAAAAGGTTATTCCCAGGTGCTGGGAATTGATTTTGGTGATATTTTTTCTCCTGTTGCCAAGGTAACTTCTATTAGATTACTTTTATCTGTTGCTACTGCTTTTGATTTTGAGGTAGAATAGATGGATGCGAAGAAAACATTTCTTCATGGGAATCTGGAAGAGGAAATCTACATGAAGCAACTTGAAGGCTTTGCGGTGAAGGGTAAGAAAGAATTTGCATGCAAGTTAAAGAAGTATCTGTATGGGTTAAAACAGTCAAGCAAAGCATATCACTGTGTGTATTTTAAATTAATTGGTGACCGTGTTATTTATATAGTCTTGTATGTGGATGATATGTTGCTGGTTGGAAATGACAAAGAAATTATCCAGGATTTGAAGACCCAATTGTCTTCCAAATTCGACATGAAAGATCTCGGTGTTGCAAACTATATTTTGGGCATGGAAATTAAAAAAGATCAGGCAAAGAGGAAGCTCTGGTTAAACCAGAGGAAGTATGTCGAGACAATACTGCAGAGGTTTAATATGCAGGATAATAAACTGGTGAAGGTTCCTATTCCTATAGGTGTGAAGTTATCTGTTGAACAGTGTCCCAAGACACAAGAAGAGGAAGAGGACATGTCCCGTGTTCCATATGCAAGTGCAGTCGGTAGCCTGATGTATGCGATGTTCTGTACTAGACCAGACATTGCACATGCAGTGGGAGTATTGAGCAGGTTTATGTCAAAACCAGGGAAGGAGCATTGGACAAAAATGAAGTGGGTTTTTAGGTATTTGCGTGGCACTAGTGATTATGGTTTGTGCTACCAAGGAAGACCAGGATTGGACAGAGTGTTGGATATTCGTGGCTTTGTTGATGCAGACTGGGCTAGAGATATAGATCAGAGAAGATCTACAAGTGGGTATCTGTTTAACCTATTTGGAGGTGCAATCAGTTGGATGAATAAGAAACAATCTATAGTGGCACTATCAACTATAGAGGCATAATACATGGCAACCACTCATGCAAGCAAGGAAGCATTTTGGTTGCAGAGATTGTGTTCAAGTATGGGGTTAGTACAGGGAGCTATAAGGATAGACTGTGACAGCCAAAGTGAAATTTTCTTGGAAAAGAACCCTACATATCATTCAAAGACAAAGCACATTGACGTTCAGTATCACTTTGTGAGGGATATGATAGAAGACAAAAAGGTGTTGCTGGTAAAGTGGACACTTTGAAGAATACTGCAGATGTATTGACAAAATCTATGAGCTCTAAGATGTTCTCTTGGTGTAGAGAAACAATGGGCATTGCAGGGCTGGATAAATGACTAAGCTCTTATGGCCCCCTATGGAAAGAAAACAACAAGTGGGAGAATGTTAGGTTGTTTTATATTCTTTCCAAGACTAGCCCACATAGTTAACCGGGGGGTTAGAAGGGGGGCGGAGCCCCCTCTTCATTGCGCCGATTGTGTAGCAAGCCGGGGGGGGGGTCACAGGGGGTTTGAGGGGTGCAGGTAACCCCACTCTATGGGGTCCAGGGCAGCGCTCCGGAAAATTTTGTTTTTGGACCCTATATTAGGTTGGGCGGACCCACCTATGGTTTTGTGCATGATTTTCGCACATGGTTTTGGACGCGATGCTTTTCAGTCCATGGTATTGGATGCTTCGACATGTATAAATATGTATATTAACATTGAAACTAACATAATGAAAAATCAAGCTAGTAGTCCCAGTTTTGGGATCCAAGGGAAAATATCTGTGTATATGTGTTTTATGTGTTATGCTCTCGCATTGTTTATTTTCTGCATTTTAAAATTCATATGCAGGTAATTTCTGTACGGAGTTAAAACCTACACTCTGGAGTGACTTCTTTCTAAGGAGTGACCTATGACGTTCTTGCCAATCTGATTGGTTCACAGGACTTGGAGGCATTGTAACAATTATTCATCTCTTCCTCCTCGGGCCTATAAAATGTCTTGCTTGGCCATTGGAAATGAATCCTCGCACAATGTTCTTTGCAAACATTCCTAGGATCATACGGATTGAAGTCCAAATGAAAAAATTCCAATTTCTCTATCTCCTTGCCTTCAGTGTCTGCGACCTTCAAATTCTTGATCTCATGCAATCCAATTTGCAAAGGAAGAACGGGCCAAGGTGCCTTATCTTCCTCTGCAAAACCCCTGATAACCGTGTGGAGAGATGATAAGCAACTTCTTGCATGACCAACTTTTTAGTGGCATACCTCAACAAAATATGTGGAGACTTTTGACCCCCAAACACTCTGAGGAAGGTGCCATCAAATGAGGCAAACCAATTTGTTATTTCTGATACTGCTTCATGGGACATGCAACGTGGCTCTTCCTGAAGATTAACCTGTATAATGAAATGAGGAAGTGATCAGTCAACTTTTCCATCATTCCTTTGTAACTGCACTCTGAGAGCAGCTTACAGTAAATGCGCACAACAGGTTCTTTGGATGACTAGGTCCAACTCATGCTAGGAAAAGAGTTCTGAGCACAAATTGCATTTAGCAGGTAGGTAGGCATGTAGAACCTGACTTTCTTACCCTTGGGAGGGTTTCTAGCATCTTTTCCATGGGTCCTTAATTGTTGATCCAATAAATCTTACCAATTGAATTGTTTTCCTTCATTCACAACCTAGTTAAGTAAGAATGCACAACCTTCTAGAAAGGTCTCAAAACTGCTACAACATAAGATTATCAAGTATTGATAAGCCTTTTGGAGAGATTTGGTCTTGTAAGTGTTGCTGGGTGTTTGAGAGAATTTGGAAGGATCTTTGACCCAACTTTTGACGATGTCCTTTGTGTTCAAGTAGTTGGTGACTGCATAGAAGTGGGAATCCATGTAAGATTATGGCAGTGGAAAATGATACATAATTTGAAAGTCATGTGCCATAAAAGATGCAAGACTTCATCCGCTGGCACTGTTGAAAGTCATGGTCTTGTTATCTGTATGGGACAGTATCCAACTGACAATGTGTGCACATGAAAAAACCAAGTAACTGCATGCAATCTTGTGTAATCCTGACCTTTGGACATTGACATACACCTATTGGTCTTCTATATCTGCTTTGAAGCTTTTTGCTAAGAACACCTTGTTCACCTTCTGCCATGTAATGCCTAACCCTTTCTCTATGAACAACTGAGTATTTGAGTAAACTGGAAAATTCACTGGAGTACTCTCAATTGCCTCACTAGTGTTTCTCTCTATAGTGTCCTTTGAGGTATATATCTTGGGAGCCATAGTGACAACAAATAATCAAGAGAAGTTCTAAAAATGCATTACTTATAGGAGAATAATGCACTCACAACAAACATAAATTAGCTCAAGAAAACTTAATCAAAAAGTAAGGTCAAGGCAGCAACCACAAGACTGAGAGGGAAAACTTCACAATTTCTTGGTTGAGGGAAGAGATTGGCCTCGTGAACTGTGCATTGTGCAATCTCAATAGTCAAGGGTGAGGCTTGAGGCCAAAGATTGTGCAATGCGCAATCTCATCCTGCGCAAACTGATGGTGAGACTACGCATTGCACAGTCTTAGTGCTGAAGGATGGGCTTGAGACTTGAAACTGCACAATGTGCAGTTGGGAAAAATGGGATTATGCATTACACAGTCTTAGAGGCCAAGCCTAAGGCTTGAACCTTGGAATTGTGGAAGGGCAGATCTATCGAGGAAGAGGATGGGAAAGTGGAAGATCTTAGGATGGTGAAAGTAAGAGTGCAGATCTAACTAAGGAAAGATAGTTCAGTACAGATCAGTACAGAAGATCATCATGAAAAAGGAAAAACAAGCATGCATAATGAGTCTCTGAAATGAAGACCACTAATGGGTAAAACAAGAAGCTGATGTGACACTTGTAAAATGTGAACGACGGACCAAACTAACACTTTTACAAGCTTATATAAGATAAAACTCCAGCAAGTATGAAGAGAAACATGAAAACAACACTCACAGAAGCGAAACGACAAAAAAAGCGACAAAAGCAAAACTCACCCAGGAAAGCACCACAAGGTCCACTGAAGGTTCCTTGATCTCCTTAGGAAGGCTAGAGCTCCAAGATCAAATGTTAAAATGAGATCTATGGGTGTTTATTATATATATCTAGGTTGGTTAGGGTTTCTAGTGGACATGCCTAAAATCAAGAAAAAAGAGGCACTTGGCGGAAAGTCCAAAAATAACAACTTATGCCACTCTTGGGAAACAAATTTATCACTCCCTATTTTCTAGGGATTTATTTTTGCTTTTTTTTTTTAGAAACATACCATTCACACTGCCAAGAAGGATTATGCAGTTCCCATCCACAGGGAACTAGGCAACTCCTTAACTCAGTGAATTACACAGTTTCTGAGGGCAAGGGATGCTTTGTGCAATTTCTGAGCTCAAGGTCGGGCTGTCTCCCAAAATTGTGAAGTTTCTAAACTCAAGGTTGGTCTACCTATCTACATTGCACAATCAAATCCTTAAGGCTGGCCTTCCTTCCAAGATTGCGCAGTTTCTGGAGGGAATACCGACAATGCTGAAAAGTCAAGTCAAGAGATAACTTGTGTCTGAAAGGTATCAAACCAGGATTGAACCAACATATCACAACCGTTGCATGAAAGATAAGTCCTTAAGATAGCATGAATACTTGATGACAATGAATGATGAGCTCGTATGGATAAAAGGGAGGCTCCAAAATCTAAGCATGGGCAAAATTTTGGAGGGTGGTTGTAGCAGCTAAAACAAAATCCTTTTACCTTTTCATGGTTTATGAATGTAATGTTGAAAGAAGAGGTCATACCTACTTCTTCCATAATCATTTTATTTTCTCAAGCCTTTGCATAGGGTGTCTCTAAGTTAGTTGTCATTTTGTTTTTCAACTATTATTTAATATTAAAGGTAAGGCTCATCATGTCCTACTGAAATATTATTTCTTAATAGCCTCGAGCCTAGCTGAAATTACTTGTAATTTCAAAGTCATTTTCTATTTGAAATTCCCAAAAGGATCACCACTGTGAATTGAAATCATCATTATTTCTACAAGTAGGGTGACTATGCTATTAACCCTTAAAAACTCTTCTTAAATTTGACCATGATGGCATTTTCAAGTAATGATACAATTTTCAAGAAGTGCACAATACCATTCAACCACCTCTCCTTAACATGTGATAATTGACAAGCTAACTAATATGTTAGAATGTTCATCTGAGATCCACACCTAGGTCAAGCCTTGAAAAGCATGTCCCCAATAGATCCACAACATTTTAATCAACCTTCTTCGTCCATTATATTGGGTTTCATATTTGTTTCTTATTAGGTGGTAACAATCAATGTCTTTAACCCTAATACAAGGTAATAATGTCTTTACAAAATTGGCTTTACTTTTATTAGTGACCTTTATAATTGCATGAGCATCATAAAATGTTTGTATATGGTATTATTAGTATAGTGTCATTTTCTTTCAACTTGGGGAACTGAAATTCAGTCCTCTAGGAATATATCATGTAAGTAATTAGCTCCTAAATTCAAAGGGGTGATAGGTTACCAAGGCAAGGCCATATTGACCCGAGAAGGATCAAGATGGATTGAAAAATAAATCAACTAGAGTTGCAAAAGTTGTAGATGACATGGCACTAGGATAGAGTGATCCCAACTTATGTTAATTTGCATTGGAACTTCCAACATTAAAAGGAGAGCACATAGGAATTTAGGTCAAAGACCCCTCTCAAATTAAAATGTTTTTTTATTTTTATTTGCCTTTTATTTTTGTCTAGGAGCATTGATACAACCCTAGAAGGAGCATTGTGATAAACACTTCATATAACTTTTGGTGAAGCATTAATTTTGGGAATAACATATCTTGATTATCATTGCCCATCCAACTTGTGTGAACACTTACAAAGGATTGCTCATGAACTTAATTAAACATTTTTGACACACCTGTTAGGGTCCTATATTTCATAGGAGGAGTTGTTTTTCCCTGATGATTTTATATTTGAAAAATGTAAATAATGTTTCATGTTTGAAATTTATTTCCAAAAGAATAAAAAACATATATATATATATATATATATATATAGAAAAGAAAAAAGAAAAAAATATTGTAGGGAACAGAAAAAATAGAAAAAAGAAAGAAATGAAAAGCAAAGAAAAGAAAAACAAAAAAATAGAAAAAACATATGTGTGAAAATGTCCCCCTAGGTGAGAAAATATAAATGCCACCAAGAAAAATCAGTATTGCATCAGTTTACATTTAGAAATTTTGAATAAAGTGTGCAGCTTGTTTAAATTCCACTTGGTAAATAGGAAAATTAGAAATAATTTGGGCTAATCACACTATTTAATCGTGATTAGGCTAGGAATACAATAGGTTAGATTAGTGAATAAATTAATCACTTGGTTTAATCGTGATTAATCAATGGGAAAAAATCAGTGAAAAAAAGTGCTCTACTAGTTCAAATGCAACATTGAATTGTTTCTAAATATTTTTTAGGAAAAATAAATTTTTGATTAACTTTACCTTAAGTAAGGGTTAATCACACTTTAATGCGTTTGTAATAATGTTTGGAATATGTATTTAGCCTAAGTTTGGACTTTTAAATAAAAATGACGACTGAGATTTCCCCCCACCTGCATCAATGACAGGGGAATGTTTTTGGGCCCCCCTGAGTTCAACTCCTCTTTTTCCATTGGGGGGGGGTCTGAATCTACTGCTACGTGGCACCCTCTCGGAATTTCGGACCCCCCCTCCCCCTCCCGCTCACTTTCCTCTCATCACGCACCCCCCTCGAAAAATTCTTCTGTTGTTGGCTTCTGTCGCTTCCACTTCCTCTCACCACCTGCCACATAGACCTCCTATCCCAACCTTTCCTCCACGTGCTCTATTCCACCTCATCCTCGTGAACCCCACTCCCCCAACTACTCTCGACCATTAAACTTGTCTCAATGACTCACTTCCTCCTAATCCTATGCTGCCATTTGGCACCTCTCTCGCCATGTCATCAAGTCGTCATTGTATTAACTCCCTTTCACTCCCTGTGCAACAGACCCGCTCCCCGTTAACGGTAAAGGATTAACGGTTAATTGGGAAATCGCTCTATATAAATGATTTGAAATCGTAAAATTTCTTTCTTTCACCATGTCGTATGATCAAGAGCGAGTTACAGGTTCTTAAGCCACAACAATGACCAGTTAAATTGCCTAGCCATCACTATTTCAAACTTTTATCAAAGACCCACTTCGCCAGTCCCTTGTCATTTCCCTACATCAGGTAATCTATGACCTTTTATCGTCTCAACAAATTTATTGAGCCACCTAAAATGAAACTCCCCAAAGAAAGAGGAAAGAAACCAGAAGAGAACTCCAAGTTGCCCCCACCTGTAGACTTAGATCATGTACCCATATTGGGCCTGCATTATAAAATTGTTGAAACCAACTGTGAATTGACTTGTTCGAACTTCAGAAATGACACCACAAGGTATGACCTCGTATAGAAATGACTCTGCTCCTGAATGTTTTTATTGTGGTAAGATAGGCCATATTGCTAAATTTTGTCGCAAGAAGAAAGCAAATCAAGAGAGGTACAATCAGAAAAGGCATGCAGGTCATTTGGCATATGCAGACCCAGATCAGAATCTAGATGTTAAACTATTTATGGCCGAGGGTGACACTGCTACTGAGGAGGATGAATCAGATATTTGGATCGTGGATTCTAGAGCCTCCTCGCATATGTCAGGTAAAAAGCAATGGTTCAGAAATTTTAAAGAATCCAACACTGGAGCAAAAGTCTATCTTGGAGATAATAGTGGGTACGAGATCAAGGGACATGGAGATGTCCTTGTTACTCTGCCTGATGGTAAGATCAGGAATATATCTGATGTGTGGTATGTTCCTGGCATTAAGAAGAACCTGATTTCTGTGTCCAAGATTACAGATCAGGACCTCAAGGTAGAATTTTTTAAATCTTATTGCATTATTAAAGATTTGTTGGATCAGATGAAGCCCATTGCTACAGGTATTCGCACTACCAGATCTGAGTTGAACATCATTAAGAGGAACAATCATATAGGTAGGAAATTGTTTTCCTTCTACTATGTAAGCATTCTGAGGATTTTTGTTGTTGGGATTTGGCAATGGCTGGGCTGGTAATTGATTTGTCTTTTGTTGAAATGGAAGCAAGAGTTGAGAATTTGGATTTTGTTGAGGAGGTTGTTGTTGTGGGAATGGCAATGAAATGGATTCTTAGATATTTGAAAGGTACCACAAATCAAGCATTATTCTTTGGTGGTGCAAACATTTCTCTACAGGGATATTTTGATGCAGATATGGTAGGTGACAGGGATAACAGGAGGAGCACTACAGGATATGTATTTACTGTTGGTGGAACAGCTGTCAGTTGGATTTCAAAAATCCAAAGTGTTGTTGCACTTTCAATAACAGAAGCAGAGTATGTTGCTGCTACCTTGACCAAAGTGATGAAATTAATTTGTGGGATTCTACCCTACCTCGGTTCATGTTCCCATGACCCATTTTTTCCCTGAATTAGTTTCTCGGTGTCCATTGAGTTATGTCCCCTCTTAGAGAGCTATCGTAAGTCGCAATAGTGAAGTTTTGATAACTATCACAGTTAAATCCATTGCCCAAATGCTCATGGTAACAATCCGGGAGTTAGGTGAGCCACTATCCTTAGACTCTCTCACAGAGCTCTACCAAAAATTTAACTTTTCCCCAGAGAGCCAAGATATTTGAAGTTTTTCTTCCTGAATATGCCCAAATACCAAAAACCAACCCTCCATATTCATCTTCCATGTTCCTTGGGGGAACCAAGTAGATTATTTCCATCATCTCTTACATTCTTAGTTATCATTATCACCAGTGGGTTGATGAGGCCATTATTGGCCTCCTGTCAATTTTCACCACTGGTGAGCGACCAATCATTCTTAACTACAATCAATTTATTGTAGAGCATATGCATGATGAGTTTCTCAAATTTTTTACAGAGGGAGATTTCAAATACTCTTCTATTTTAGTGTAGATGTTTATTTGTCAACAAGAAGACAGATTCCCTTTCACCTTGCAGAAGATGGATGAGCAGGGTAATGCTCAGTCAGTCATACAATGGACATCCTTGGTGAGAAAGAATTCCACATAATTCTCTTTAATAGACTTTGTTGACCAATTCTTATACACATTGGTATGTCTCCTACATAGTTATGTGGAGCCCAATGATAGGTGAAGACATTCAGAAGATTGTACATCTCAATGATCAAATAAAGACAGGGGACTGGTATCTTTACCGGACCTACACAAAAATTCGGATATATGAATTTGAGCTGCCACCCTAAAAACTACCAAATTTTTGCGTATGAGACTTTTCTCATTAGAGCACATTCGGAAGATGATTCACATGGATGATCTACTTTTCGTGGCAACTAAGAATAAGGCCCAGTTCAAGATTAAAGCCAAAGTAGGACCTTTTGTCTGCAATACTAGATCAACTAGTAAGGAAGTTGATTTGTTGTTGAAGAAAATGAACTTTAAATTGAGTATCACCTGGTCTTATGACCCTTTTGGCTTGATCTAAAAGCTAAGGGTGGAGCAAAAGACCACATCATATTCAAATACTCCTCGACCAGAAATCGAGAAGTACATGAACCAGACTCAATGGGTGGAAAACACATTGAAGGAGGCAGAGGAGCATGTTCTTTCCACTACAACCACTCAACACCCATACCTAAAGAGAAACAGGAGAAGAGAGGAAGAGAAGTAGAATATTCCCTGGTGATAGAAATAGGAGCAAAATATTTCCTAGTTTATACAAAGAAGAAAAAAACCAACTCTGCAAATGCTTTTCAGTAGGACATAGAAGAACGACAGACTATTGTAAAGATAGGTCCTCATGTGTCTAGCAGAGAGGAGGATATCTTCATAGGATCACCATCTTCATCTACTTCTAGAGATCTTACAGAGACACCAAAGTCAGTCGATTTGGCTCAAGACACTATTGAGCCCAACACTTTTTCCAAATACAAGGCGATTAAGAAAAGGAATGAAATGCTAAAAGCCTCCACTTATACGAAGTTTTGGAAACAAACAACTATATCTCAAGACATATTCCTATCGATATTTGACTCAAAGAAGGGAAAACGCGGATAGCATTTCTCGAAGCTAAAGTACCAACTCCCATGTCACTTGGAGATTACAAGGAATTTGTGTTCACTTTTGATGCACATCATATTCATCCCATAGACCAAATGGACCTGCACAAACAAACAAGTGGGATGATGTATTCCACACTCACTAACACTGCCATGTCTTCCTCTATATTGCAGGTATCACTAAATAATGTATAGTCCTAACTCATGTTAGAGAAGATTTCATCAATAACCAAAGATACTAGTCACTAGAGGACTTGGTGATCAAGTTGGGATATAATCCCAAAGATATCAAGGTAGGTGAAGAACTTCTAAAGAAAAAGGATGATGACATAGCAGCCTTGAGAAAACAATAAAAGTTGCCTACCACATAGGATCCATAGGCCTCGGAGCTAGGAGAGATGGAGAAGCAGAAAGAAGATATGTTCAGGATAATCATCGAGCTAAACAGCCAGATCAGGGGCATGGAAGTAGAACTGGAGAAACTGCTCAAAGACAATGAGCATGCAACACAGTTGGCCATAGTTCCACTTATGGCAGTCCCAATCTCAACGACCACAACCCCAAGAGCATCTACTTCAACTTTAGCACCAACAGAGACATCAGATTCTGCAAGTGAGCTTGTTAAATCCATGGAGAGTCTAACTATCCAGAAGCAAGAAATTATTAAGTTAAGAGCTCAGCTTAAGACACTGTCAAAACAGAAATTAAAAATTGATAATTTTTATGTGGCAGAGTTGTAGAAAACCCATTAGTTAAATCTAAAAATTGAGCAGTTGCATAGTGAATCAGTTATGGGTCAAACTCTGGCCCAAGCCAGAGAAAATATATGGACAGAAATTGGTGAAGCCATCATAGAAATATGGCCTTCTATACAGATCATTTTTTAACAGTAGGAGTTAGTGCAAAAATCCCAAGAGGTGATCAGGCATATTAAAATAGACTTGGGGCAGAAACCTGGGGAAGCTACAACCATCATCAAATTTCTGAATTCCAAGAACATAGAAGAACTACAAGAGTTGGGAATTTAGGATAGAACAAAGACCATACTGGAGGTGAAAATGATGCAAACCAAAAGGACTCTTATGAATCAGTTGGATCAAAAATTCCATAACTTAGAAACCAGCATAGACATATTCCACAAGAAGTTGCAGGTGTTAAACAAGAAAGGTCTGCCAAAGTTGATTAATGCAGAGAATGAGCTCATGAGCCTAACAGAGTACCAGGATAGATTAAGCAGGAGGGCCCAAGACAAATCAAAGTTTGCAGGGATCAAAGGGCATATCACAGGGAAGGCATTCATGGAGGCCTTAGATTTTGATTTATTTATCAGTCATGAGGCAAGGCACCTATTTGTCATCAAACTAAACTTTCAGAAATATATAGATGTGGATGAAAGCTATAGGAAATTGATTAAGTTTTCAATCCCAAGTGGAGATAGGTGGGAGAAATTGTGCGAATTACTGGAGTAATTCGTAAATGGAAAGCAAGGCAAAACAACGCAACAGATTTTGAGGCCCAATGACCAACAATATTCCTAAAAAACAAGGCCAACAATCAGCAGTTTGAAGATTCCTATTTTTTTTTCTAATTTTGTAATCAGTTTAGACATTAATAGGATTCCATCTTGATCTTTTGAATCAAGATATTTTGTAATTACTTTTGTATAAATACTTCAAAAATCAAAGTATTAGTGTTGGGATTAGTTTTGAAGAAAGGAATGATGTTGTAAAGAAGCTCAGATAACTATTATTGATCATATTTCAGTAATACAGCGCAAGCATTACAGGATTCTTGTGTCAATTTCATTGGTGAACTGCATCTTTCTCTGTTAAATGTTTTCATTATTTTTCATTTATGTTTCTGAAATCTAAATTATTCTAAGAAGAGTATGAACAGAATTTGTTTAAAAGTACATTATGTATCTTACTTATGAATAATTTCTATGTTTTCTATTGAAAATTAAAAACAAAATTCTTAACTGCTTTGCTTTTAATTGGATTGCTAAATCTTTTTCTTCTTCTCCATACTATAGATATTAAAGGATCTACTGAACTTGCCTACCCTGCCCTGTAATTTTAGGTTGTAACTTTGCATTTGATCAATCTAAACATGTGACTCCATTGCCCAATGGCCTAATTCCACTATCCCAACCCAACAACACAAAATTGAACATGATAACTAGCCTAATATCATCAATAAAACAAAGCTAAAGCATAAAGAGAGAGGGACTGGAAGGGTTGGATTCTCAGTTTCCAAAGTGGTTCGAAGGTTACCTCTGTTGAAATTATAATTTCAACTGCAGTGAACAGAACAACAGCAGCTACTTTATTCATTTGTCGTGATCCGGCGCCCCACATTTTCTCCCGATCTTTTATGTCACCGCCATTACCATCTTTTCACTCTTTAATTATTTTTGAGTTCCCGAAGGATGAAGATCAGATACAGCACTACATCATTACTTCTCAACAACCATATTAATGAGCAGAACGGCTGAAAGAGAAAAGAACCAGCCTCGAGCCGACGTAGCATTTATCAGTCATAGATTTCATCACCACCGACTCAAGAAATACAGCAAAAGATCAAATCTGTTAATCATGAGCAGCAGAGACTTCATCAGCAAGTTAAAGCGGTGAAGACCCTTTCCCGCACTATAAATAGAAACAGAAACAGAAGTAGAAAACAGAGGAAATAGATTGAAAGTCCTTTTGTAACACACAGCAGTGTAGAACAAGAGAGTTTTTTTTTTTGTATTGCACAACAGTGCTGAAATTTTCTGAGATAGTTGTTTTGTGGAACTGAAGCGTTCCTGTTGTAATCCCTCTGTCAAGAGGAAGATGCTCTTTAGCATAATATTTTGTGAAGATCCCTCTACGTGAGGAAGACTTATTTTATCAGTTAGTTTATCGTTCATAAATAGAAGTTTCTTTTTGCCTGTTGCTGTTACACCGTAAGTCGAAAAATACTTGACGTCAAAAATCCCCGTTGCTGTTACACCGTAACTCAAAAAATACTTGACATCAAAAGTTACGTTGCTGCAACACCAAAAATTTACGTTGCTGCAACACCACGAACAGCAACTGAAAAAAATTTACGTTGCTGCAACACAAGTTACAGCAACTGAAAAAAAAAACTGTGTTGCTGCAACACCGTTTCCAGAGAACGAATTTTTCTGTTTTTCTGAGTTAAAAACAGAGTATTTTTCTGTGTCACAGACAGAGTATTATTTTGATCAGTTTTTTATCCTGAGGCAAAGTAGAGTATTATTTTATGCTCTGTTCTTGTGCTTTTGAATTATCAGAAAACAGAGTATTGCTCTCTGTTCATATTTTTGTTGTTTCGAAATTTATCAGAAAATTCTCAACAGTGGAAACTGAGGATTTTTCCACTGTATTTTGTTTGGAATAACCAGAAATTCCCGACATGGTATCAGAGCTTGTCCAGGCTCTTTGAAGACATCAAAGAAGCTGAAAGAAGATTTGTTGCTGCAGCAAATTATCCGGCAGAGTGAAAACGATGTCAAGGTATTTTTCAGATTAGTTTTTTGTGTAGCTGCTGAAGACAATTAAGTGATTTTTTTTATAGTCAAGTATTACAAGAATGGCCAGCACCAGCGTGGGTATGTTTAATACCCAGCTCCCACAGTTCAATGGGAAAAATTATGACTACTGGGCAATAACCATGAGAGCCCTGTTTGCCTCACAAGATTTATGGGAACTTGTTGAATATGGATTTGAAGAGCCAGCAAATGAAGAAGAGTTTATTGGATTAACTCAGGCAGAGAAAGAGTTGTTGAAGAGCAATAAGAAGAAGGACTCAAAAGCCCTTGTATTCTTATATCAAGCAGTGCATGAGAGTGTGTTTCTGAGGATAGCAGCAGCCAATACATCCAGAGAAGCATGGCAAACTCCCAAGACAGCCTATCAAGGCATGGAGAAAGTGAAGACAACAAAACTACAATTGCTGAGGAAAGATTTTGAGAACCTGCGTATGAAGGAGTCAGATAATATTGACTCATTCTTCACACAAGCAATTGGTTTGGTCACACAGATAAGGTCTCATGGAGAAACTCTTGAAGAAAGGAGGATTGTGGAGAAACTATTGAGGTGCCTACCCTCAAAGTTTGATGTGATTGTCACCACCATAGAAGAGACAAAGGATCTCTCAAATTTTTCAGTTGATGAACTTCATGCATCACTGATAACACATGAGCAGAGGTTGAGTAGAAATGAAAACTCATCTCTAGAGCAAGCCTTCAAGACCCAGATGTCATTTGGAAGAGGAAGAGGTCAAGGCAGAGGAAACAAGAGAGGAAGAGGAAGAACCCAATACAGAGGCGGAAGAAACAGTCTAGCAAATGTTCAAGGAAGAGGCAGCAATCCAAATCAGAACCAAGGCCATGGCAGCAGCCAGCAAAGTGGACAACATCATGCTCAAGGACAAAGGTATGAAAAATCCAATGTCCAATGTTATTATTGTAAAAAATATGGGCACTATGCAAATGAATGTAGGAAGAAGCAGCATGATATGAGTAATAGATCTAATTGAAATATCACTAGAGAAAATATCAGTCAAGATAATGTGTTGTTAGTTTGTAATATGGCTGAAACAAACAATGAGGATATATGGTTTCTAGATTCTGGTTGCAGCAACCATATGACAGGAAACATAGCCCTGTTTTCTGCTTTAGATCAAAGTGTGCAGTCACAAGTCACACTTGGGACTGATAGTCAAATTTCTGTTATGGGAAAAGGAGAAGTTAAAATATTTACAAAGAAAGGTGAAAAGAAAACCATAGCAGATGTTTATTATGTTCCTGGAATGAAGTGTAATCTCTTGAGAAATTGGACAGCAAAGGGGAGAAATGTATTTTCATTGGATACAGTGAAGAATCCAAAGCTTACAGATTATATATCCCATCCACCAAGAAGTTTTTTGTGAGCAGAGATGTTCAATTTATTGAAGAGGAAGCTTGGGATGGAAGCATAGAGAAAACAGTTAATGTTAAAAATTGTTTGTCTCATGATGATGATGATGAGGAGTTGGCTGAAACACATCCCCAAACAGCAGCGCCAACAACAGAACAGCAAAAGACACCCTTGAGGAGAAATGAGAGTGCTTCTCCAAGCACACCACAAGGAGGAAATTCAAGTGCATCTACAAGCACTTGCACACCGAATGAAAGAGGTAAGAAATTCAGAAATTTAAGTGATATTTATGATGAAGGAATGAATTCCCTGTTTTCTTTGTATTGTCATGTTGATGACCCTGTTCATTTCGAAGATGCAATTAAATATAAGAAATGGATAGAAGCTATGGATGAGGAGATGAATGCCATAGAAAGAAATAAGACATGGGATTTAGTTGATCTACCAAAAGGTAAAGAAGTCATTGGAGTTAAATGGGTCTACAAGACCAAGAGTAATGCTGAAGGCAAGATAGAAAGGCATAAGGCAAGACTTGTTGTCAAGGGATACAAGCAGCAATATGGGAGAGATTATGAGGAGACTTTCGCACCAGTTGCAAGAATGGAAACAGTAAGAGCAGTGCTGTCCATAGCAGCACAAAACAAATGGAAAGTTTACCAAATGGACGTGAAGTCAGCATTCTTGAATGGAGTATTAATGGAAGAGGTTTACATCGAGCAACCTCTAGGCTATGAGAAGAAAGGCCAAGAGCACAAAGTCTGCAGATTGAAGAAAGCTCTTTATGGGCTGAAGCAAGCACCAAGAGCGTGGTACAGTAGGATAGATTCCTATCTACTGGAGAACGGATTTGAGAAGTGTGAGGGAGAACCCACTGTTTACATCAAAGAAAAAGACTGTAAAATTTTAATTGTTGTGTTATATGTTGATGATGTGATTTTTACAGCAAGGCAGCAATCACTCCCACAGTGATGGGATTAAAACTCAGCAAAGAGGACAGCAGCAAAGATTTTGACCCTAGTGTGTACAAGAGCATAGTTGGCAGCATCATGTATTTGACTGCAACTAGGCCAGACATAATGTATGCTGTTAGTTTAATTTCCAGATTCATGGAGAAGCCAAAAGAAACACATTGGCAGGCAGCAAAGAGAATTCTGAGGTATGTTAAAGGTACAAAAAGGTATGGCATATTTTATACTGTTTCAGAATGTTCAGATTTAGTTGGATACACAGATAGTGATTGGGCTGGAAGTGTAGATGACCGGAAAAGCACATCTGGTTACATTTTTCACATAGGTTCAGGAGCCATTTCATGGGCTTCCAAGAAACAGCCAATTGTGGCATTGTCTACAGCAGAAGCAGAGTATGTGGCAGCTACAGCAGCAGCATGTCAAGCGGTTTGGATGAGGAGAATGTTGAGAAGTCTATGCCAGGAGCAGGCAACAGCAACAGTTATTTTTTGTGACAATAGCTCAGCTATTGCATTATCCAAGAACTCTGTATTCCACAAGAGAACAAAACACATAGACACAAAGTTTCACTACATAAGAGAATTGGTGAACAATGGAGAAACCATTTTACAACATTGCAGGACTCAGGAACAGGTTGCAGATATTCTGACAAAGCCATTGGATCAGAAAAGTTTTGAGTTTTTAAGGAAACTTCTGGGTATGACTGATAACCCAGCAGTTGAAATTAAAGGGGAGTGTTGAAATTATAATTTCAACTGCAGTGAACAGAACAGCAGCAACTACTTTATTCATTTGTCGTGATCCGGCGCCCCACATTTTCTCCCGATCTTTTATGTCACCGCCATTACCATCTTTTCACTCTTTAATTATTTTTGAGTTCCCGAAGGATGAAGATCAGATACAGCACTACATCATTACTTCTTAACAACCATATTAATGAGCAGAACGACTGAAAGAGAAAAGAACCAGCCTCGAGCCGACGTAGCATTTATCAGTCATAGATTTCATCACCACCGACTCAAGAAATACAACAAAAGATCAAATCTGTTAATCATGAGCAGCAGAGACTTCATCAGCAAGTTAAATCGGTGAAGACCCTTTCCCGCACTATAAATAGAAACAGAAACAGAAGTAGAAAACAGAGGAAATAGATTGAAAGTCCTTTTGTAACACACAGCAGTGTAGAACAAGAGAGTTTTTTTTTTTGTATTGCACAGCAGTGCTGAAATTTTCTGAGATAGTTGTTTTGTGGAACTGAAGCGTTCCTGTTGTAATCCCTCTGTCAAGAGGAAGATGCTCTTTAGCATAATATTTTGTGAATATCCCTCTACGTGAGGAAGACTTATTTCATCAGTTAGTTTATCGTTCATAAATAGAAGTTTCTTTTTGCCTGTTGCTGTTACACCGTAAGTCGAAAAATACTTGACGTCAAAAATCCCCGTTGTTGTTACACCGTAACTCAAAAAATACTTGACGTCAAAAGTTACGTTGCTGCAACACCAAAAATTTACGTTGCTGCAACACCACGAACAGCAACTGAAAAAAAAATTACGTTGCTGCAACACAAGTTACAACAACTGAAAAAAAACTGTGTTGCTGCAACACCGTTTCCAGAGAACGAATTTTTCTGTTTTTCTGAGTTAAAAACAGAGTATTTTTCTGTGTCACAGACAAAGTATTATTTTGATCAGTTTTTGATCCTGAGGCAAAGTAGAGTATTATTTTATGCTCTGTTCTTGTGTTTTTGAATTATCAGAAAACAGAGTATTGCTCTCTGTTCATATTTTTGTTGTTTCGGAATTTATCAGAAAATTCTCAACAGTGGAAACTGAGGATTTTTCCACTGTATTTTGTTTGGAATAACCAGAAATTCCCGACAACCTCTATAATTTACTCTGCAACCTCAAAAATTACAAAGTGATAACATCCTGGCGACCATACTGGGGAAGTGAGAATATCTATTGTGAAAATTTATTTCCCTTGTTCAAAAACTTTATTTTAGTACATTTAAGATTTATTTTTCAGAAATAAATGTTTTGAGGTTGTAAAATTTCTACATATTTGAAATTGTGTGTTTAATACTATATAGAGTTGGCTCTTAAAGAATTCATACCAGATCTCATCCAGACCTGAATCCTCCCAATATCCTCGATATTCTTGAGAAATTGATAAGGAAGAAAATCTTGACTGAAAGTCAAGGGAGTAACAATCCTCTGCCAAGAGCTAATTCTTTTCCAGAGAGTTTTGTTACCATAGAAAATATTCAATTTGATCTACCCTTTGGACTTAGTTTATTTAGAACGAAGTCTGAAAACTTTGCAGCAAAAACTCTCATTGATGAGTCAGTCTTAAGACCATACGTAACTGAACATCATTTTATAAACCAGGGTTTTGACAAACAAGCTCTCCAACAGTTTCAAAAATTAGAATACCTAGTGACAGACCTAGATCAAGCTATCCACAAAGCCTACATGCAGCAATCAGTTGAACTTTGATATCTATCATTCTCTATTTCTTCTCCCATCACGCAATCTTTACATCTTATTTCCACTATTTCCACCTCCCCAACAATTTCTACTACCTCTCCATCAACATCACAAAGTGTAATACAAATTGTCTTAATACCTTCCTCATACACACCTCACACAGGTTCATCTGTTGTTCATCCCCATATACTAGTCATAGAAGCTCAATATGCTCCCCTAGTTTTACCTGCCCAATTATTGTTGGGTAGCGGAAGCCCCACGCAATGGTCATGGGGCACGAAGCCCACAATTTTAGGTAAAAATAGTGTAAAGACTCCGTGGGATGCGTGGAGTGCGAATTGTAATAAGCCAAAGTCAAAGGGGTAGTTCACCCAAAAATAATGTAAAGAAATGAAAGATGAGTCAGCTTGCCCATGGATCGCGGTGCATGGAAAGGTATAAATAGAGTGAGGCTCTATGGGTAGAGTAGCTAAGTTTTGTTGTATGGTTTTGGATCTGTCATGTAATGGGTTTTTGAGAAAAGCATTCTGAAAGCGTCTGTAAGTCTGAGTCGAGGGTTTGGGTAGTGGATAGAGGCTCTGCAGCTGTGTGCGCAGAGGCCTGGAAGAGTCCGCAACTGTGTGCACGGACCCCAGTAGCTGAGTGCGCATATGATCACTTATTGAATACTTGTGAATCTGGGTTTAATCTTAATATGCGAACTAAATAAATGTGATAAATGTTTATTTAAAAGACCATTCTAAAATAGATCCGAGTTGCAATACTTCATCCAATAGATTAGATTTGTAGACTATGAGCTAATAGATAGTAAGAGGTATTTGGGATCTGCGCGAATACAGTGCAGCGTGAAGTTGCAAAATGGGCCGCGAAACCTCCAAACCACATCTAGACATCCCAAGGGTGCGGAAACCTGGTTCCAGCACCCTCCCCTGCTACCTCGGGTGAGACCTCAGTCCGCGCTTCGCGGGCTGTTGCCGATAGGGGCAGTAACTATAGGATTTGCTTAGCTAAATGATTCTTTCGAACCTGGGTCAGGCCCATATAAGCCAACAAATGGTTCCGTTTCCGGGACCGGGATTTGCCTAAGGGGTGTCTGATGTGGGAACACTGGAACCCTACAAAGAAAGAGATTGAAGAGTGGTGGGATCTAAAACTCCACGAGTTCACAGTTTAGGAAAGCAGGAACCTGCGAGTATTAGAAGAAGATTGGCTGGACCGGTATATATTCACAGACATTCACGAAATCTTCTTTGCGTCATTTCCGGTAGAGCTGTACGAGTGGATCGCAAGGCTAGCTGACAGCGTGGGAAGGTGCAAATTGGACCAGCCTATTGTGTGGACCCTGGAACTGGTGCGCAGGCTAGAAGCCACCGAGGATAAAATCGCGCACGCAGTAGATCATTGGCTGGATCGGGTAATAGGAGGATTTATCACTGAGTTCGTGATAGATACAACTGTGAGCTATAGCGAAGCGGAAAGGCGGTTTCTTCAAGGACCTCGGGGTAGGTATATCAAATCATTGAATACTTGGATTAAGATGTTATTGTGTGAAAAATAGATTATGCACGTTTATTGATGTCTGGAGTAATGCGGAGTGGAAGAGGTTACCGCGGAACGGGAGGAGTAGAGAATAGTCCTTTAGCTTCTATTTCTCGGGAAAGCGAGGAGGAGCTCGCAAGGTTCTCACCAGGAAGTGCGGTCCGATTGATCAGGGAGCACTTCCCATTGATACCACCTCCGTCCACGCCACCACCCACTTCACCTACATCGAATCTGTCCACACCAACCTCGACCCCACCTCCTCCACCACGTCCACCAAAAGTCGGGATGGCGAGTGAAATCAAACTGCTAGTATTTAAGGGTGTGGGGAATGAAGAACCAGGGCGATTTTGGTTTGTGATACGATCTGTATGGGATGCCCAAGGCATTACAGATGAGAACATCAAGAAGGCCACATTAGTTAGTGCACTACAGGACAGCGCGCTGACATGGTACATAAAATACTCGACTGACCATCTGAATGAAGGAACAGTGGCAATCTAGGATGCGCTAAATAAAGAGTTTGGCCGACCAAAGTCAGAAACACAGTCGATTATTGGGTTCAAGGAGATCGCAATGTTGCCTGGAAAAACTTCGTGGGACCTGGACCAAAGGTTAAAGAGCACTATTCGCGAAGCCAACATGACCTTAACAGATGCGCAACATTGCACGTGGTTTATGGCGTCATTAACACCACATCTGAGGACAACGGTGTAACAACAAAGGATCTCAACCCAAGCCAAGGCACTGGAGACAGCAATGAGGTTACACGAGACCCCAATACTAGATCCAGGGTTGGGAGTTTAGCAAATCCATGTGCAGCTTCAAAACTTGAGTTTAGAAATGCAAAGCTTGAAACAAGAAAGAGTGTCCCGACCAGAGGTACGTGCGGAGGTAGGCTATATTAGATGCAAGAGCCAAGCGCACGATAAGGACCATTGCCCTATCTTCGCAAACTATCTGGCCGAGGGAGGCCTGATGCTGTTAAAAGTGGAGGTACAAGCAGGACCAAGTGCCACACCTGCACTCTGATGCGCAATTTGTCAAGTGGGTGGGAAACATGCAACAGATAACTGCCACCTATTGCAAAAGTATACCTAGACCCCACAATAGTTGTATTGCAATTTTTGTCGATCGGTGGGACACGATGAGTGAACATGTCAAAGTTATGACTTAATGATGGAAATAACCCCAGCTTACCGAAAGCAGATTGAAGTGCGAGGAGGATTTCAAGGACGCGGCTAAGGAAGAGGAATGGGGCACGAGCGGGGTCACGGACAGCTGATCTGTTATAATTGTGGAGGGTCGGGACACTACGCTCACAACTGCACTAACCCGACTAGGACTTCATGCCCCTACTACGAGCAGTTTGATCATGAAATGGTAGACTGTCTGACCTTAATTGCCCAAATGCACAAAAAGGGAGTACTACAATCTCCACCAACCTAGAATATCCAGATGATGCAAGCAGAACCTCGCGAAGAGGATCCCAGTATAAATATGGTTCTAAGGAGCAACGCAACTATAGGAGGTAATCCGCAAGAAAATCATGCAGAAGGTGGAAATAGGTGCGACACACCTACAAAGGAACATGACTCTGAGCCGGAACAGGGGAAGAAGATGTCGAGGGAAACTCAACAGAGCTTCGTAGCAGCTTCTACTCCAGGTAGGAGGGATCAAACGGAGCCGAGATTAGACCCCTCCATGATTACTACCTTTCTCAAAACTTGCATGAAACTGCTACATGATAGTAAAGTCGTTCAAGGGTTACAAGAGCTGATCGGGCGAGCCACAGGTAGTCCAAAAAATAGGAAGACTCTGCGCACCAGACAAGAGATGAGACTGACAGTGCAAATCGGTGAATATGAAATGGATTAGGTCATCCTGGAATTAGGCTCGGATGTGAACGTATCACCTAAACAAACATGGGAGCGCATAGGCAGGCCTGCACTACAATGGTCCCCAATTCAGCTTTGAATGGCCAACCAACAAAAGATCGTACCAATGGGTCAACTGCAAGGAGTGACCGTGGATATTGACGATGTAAGTACACACACCGATTTTGAAGTCATAAATATTGTTGATGATAGTAACCCTTTACCCTGCATTGCTTGGAATTGATTGGGCAACGGACATGAAAGGGATCATTAACTTAAAAAGGTGGAAAATGACGTTCGAAAAGAAGTCACTGCGAGTAGTAGTTTCGTTGGACCCAGCGGAAGGAGAACGCTACACCGAACCTGTGCGCGACGAGGACAGTGACGTCAAACTGGATTGCATCTATCAGATTATAGAGCAGGACCAAGATCAGGTGCATTTCGTGGACAGTGGAAGAATCTCGTGGGAACGCAATAGCACCTGTACAATGGATTCTGATGAGGAGACTGAACGATGGTAGAATCGGTTGCGGGAAGTTACGAAACTTAACTGCAATATGATGATTCGGTCATTGCGACGCGTAACCACCGAGGAAAGATAGCAGCCAGTAGAGAACGCCACAACAGATGAAGGGTAGCTCGTCCAGCTAGGCACTTTATACGCAGCACGAGAGAAACATAATGTGTCAGAAGACGTGGTACGCGCACCAGGGGGGCCGCAGAAGCCGAAATGTAGGAAGCGGTTCCAGGTACGCATTGGAGGACATACACGGCTGCCAAGTCAGTATAAAACAGTTGCTCATCAATGACGACGAGTACGGGTGCACATCAGGCGGCCATCAACCCAACCGGATCTGCGCGAAACGAAGGCTCACGCGGCCGGGCAGGAAAGTCTCTCTACGACCGAACAACCCAGCACAGATATAGTTCTACCTACCGGTGACAACATCCGTGAAATAATTCAGTAGCTCTGGGCAGCCATTTTGCATGGTAAAATGCAACTGGGTAAGTTAGAAGAAACAGGGGCCAGACTCTGCACACAGAGTGCAAAGCTGGATAAAGCAATTGACAAGTTGCAGTTAGAAGTCATGTACACGGACTACATGAAGGAACTAACGGAGGGAATAGACATGGTTGGCTCTCCTACCCTGCCATAAGCAGTAACCCCGCTAGCATGGTTGCACTTGCACCCGAAAGGACAAGCATGCACACACCGCACTCCGTTAGCAAAATCAAGGAACGCAAAGGGTGCTCGCAGCCTGGGCTAGTTGGGAAACGGAACACCCGTGCAAGGGGTCCGCCCACCTGACTATCCGTAGGAGGCCCAATCCCAGTGCCCCACGCAGTTGGAAGAGGGCGTGAGACTATAAAACAGGCTGCTGCGAAGCCGCGCGACATGGCCATAACATACATCCAAAAACCGCACTTGCGACCCTGGGGATTTGCTGCCGTGAAGGAAAGATGGAAAGCAATCGTTGTAGGTACTATTCATGATATGATGGCCCATTTAAAGCACATTGGAGCGGGCGGCGGGCAATTAAGGCAGAAGAATAACTGCCAATATCGCATTTATGAGTTGCCACAAGGGCAAACAACCGATTTTAAATTTGAAATCATATATAATCATAGTAAGGGTCACACCACCACATCTTACCGTCCTACAAGAAAGTCGCCCTGGGTCAGAAACAAGCGCAGAATGAGTGACAAGCAATTCGAAGAAAGTCCGTGGTTTCAGGCATTGCCGAAGCACTACCAGGAAGCAATCCTCAAAGTGCAAAACCCTACCACCGATAGTCCACAGCAAGCTTCGCCACAAGCAGCCGAGCTCCCTAAATCACCCTGGACACCAAGGACTAGGAAGGACCCTCAGGTTCCAGAATCAATAAGAAGGTCGCCGCGACACCTGCACTTTGGCAAGTTCACAATGGAGGAAAAGGGTAAAACTATTACAATCGACAGCGACGAGGAAGCAGAAGAGTCTCCCACATATGTCGAAGAAGTAAATCCTGAGGAGGATCCCATACAGCCAATGCGACGACCCAAGTATGTGCCTCCAAGCAAGGGGAAGGCGAAGGTACCTGCAAACCTAGATGAAGTCGACACTGTAATCGTTACCCCATCTCTACCAAAAGTAGTCCCAGTGGAAAACTCGGTGGTTGGCCGTGTTGCGACAATGAAATTCAAAGATTGGGACCTCGCAGATATAGTAAAATTTCCCCACCTGGCGACGGATGCACTGATGGAGTGGAATGTAGAAGGGACGGTGACAACGCTACAGCCAAAGGAGTGGCTGCGGAAGGTGGACAAAGCTGGATTGCTCTGTCTCTTGTCTATTCCTCACTTCCTCCAGCCTCCTATCACCATGTTGGTCATAAAGCAGTTGCTCTGTTTAGTTCATGAGGAAATATTATGGGTCGGCAAACCCGTCTATATCACAGCTGAACTTGTTCATCGGGTTTCGCACCTTCCCTGCGACGGAAGAGACCCTCGGGAAATTACTGATAGAAGTAATGATATCGCGGTGATAAAGCAACTAAAAAAGAAGTATCAGGTCACGAAGGGACAGCGAGGGTACATCATTGATAGTATCTCAGATAACGCAGTACGCGTCGCCACTCAGTTGCTGGCAAGGAAAGTAATGAGGAAATGTCGTGGCACTAAGATTCCAGTAGTAGTTATTGCACTCGCTGAGGAATGTGCAGCCAGCATACGATTCAATTGGTCACAATTCCTTTGTGAAGAGTTTATGACCAATTGCCGCGAAGTGTAGGAGGAGGGAAAGACTTTCCATTATGCGTGGCAGCTCCTGTCCATCATGTTGGTCACCACTGACTTACCCGAAGAAAGCCAGTTTCCTGTCTTGAACTTGAAATGGCCAGAAGCCTCTCGATATGCTTCCCTCTTGGCGACAAGGGACACGAGACGAATTTGAAATATCAAAATCTTTTGGATACTAATGGACGCGACTGTACGTCAGTGGGTTAATGAGCTACCCCACCTGTCCGACGGGATCTATGAAAGCATGAAGCATATTATCGAATTTAAAGCAGACTTGCATCATATCTACATCAAGGCGCGTAAGGACCCGGCCAGGGCATGGGCCTCACTTTGATTTATTGCCATTAACGATGTTGTCGATGGGATTGTGGATACATGGCCACCGGCATGGCCCAGACTGGAGGCAGTAGAGCGTAACGAGGCCGTTATCCGGCCAAAAAAGGAGGAAGCTAAGCATGCTGTGTAACAAAATCACAATGAACAGTTCGTCGTGGAAGTTCAGGCAGCTCGAGAGACGGCACTGGCGGCAGCAGGAAAGACACCACTAGGGGGGCTACGTCGACAATGGACAAGAGCAGTCAGAAGGCACCCACTAAGATGGCCGTCGATGAACCACCAGCAACGGGCACGGATTCACCTTTGAAGCGGTCAGCACCATCAGAGTAGCCGAAGCCATGAAAGAAGGCAAAGGCGTCTAAAACGGATAGCGGAGTGACCACTTTAACCAAAGGGGACCTAATTGACATAGAAAACACCGTTCGGGATGCTGCTCAAGAGGCAGTCGACGAGGCCATGTCAGAGCAGCAGATTGTGTTGGGGGAACTCCATACACAACTACAAGAAATTGGAACAATAATTGCACCGATAGGCACCAACGCTACTCCGAGGGTTTCTAGTATGACAGCTGCGAAACCATTGTTAAAAGCCCAAATGGCTCATTCCATCCCGATTCCAGTAGGAGCATTGATCACCACAAATGCGGAGGACTGAGCTGTGCTAGAATGACTTACAGGGCTGGGGCTAAACGTGGCTGCTATACCACGCAAAAGCCTACAACAACTCCATGACAACGCCACAATCGAACTCCACGCCAGGGCCGGCTGCGCCGATCAAGTAGTCTAGGAGAAGAAAATTAATATCGAATAGCTACGCCTCCAACGCGATGAAGCAGTCACACAAAAACAGCAAAAGGAGAAGCTAGTAGCGGAAGCCTGCTCGAGTGCCGGAGAGTTAGAAATTGCAGAGGACTTGCCTATTGAGACACAACTCCATAAACTGGCTACTGGGTTCTGAAATGCAAAGGAGGAGGCGCGGATCCAGCTAGAGCTCAGCTCGCAAGTCGCGGACTTAAAACTACAGGTTCCACCACCAATGCCACCAGAGATCCTAAAGCAATGCAGGAACATTATCACTATGGGGCACGCAATGCTCACACGTTCAATGGTGGAATGTACCGAGATGCTAACTCAATCGATTGTTACACTCACCGGCCTTTAGGAGGATCCAACACTTCGTCGATTGGAAACCGAGGCCCGGGAGCTCTAGCAAGCTTACGATCAGCTCAGAGGAACCGCGCAGACCGTTGCTATTACACAACGCTTGGCCAAGATGCAGGAGGTGCAGGACCTGAAAATCCAAGCCGATGCCGCTAGAAAAAAGGAAGCAGTGGTTAAATCCCGTCTCCAGCCGTGGCTGGATGAGGCATTTGCGGTTTCAACCACCATAGAGCACAAGGTAGCCCACATGCAGGCTGAGTATGCCACTATGGAGACAACAGAGATAGGGACTGAGGTGTCGGTGACACACGTGGAACGAATGCAACGAATGACGGAAGAGTTTGTTGTTAGCACAAGCGACGCATAGAAGATGCTAACTGATCTCCGCGCAAAGTTGGCCGAACCAGCTAAGTGACTCGGGACGAGTCACAATGATTGTGTTGGGGGACTGTTGGGTAGTGGAAGCCCCGCGCAACGATCATGGGGCACGAAGCCTGCAATTTTGGGTAAAAACAGTGTAAAGACTTCGTGGGATGCACGGAGCATGAATTGTAATAAGTCAAAGTCAAAGGGGTAGTCCACCCAAAAATAATCTAAAGAAATGAAAGATGAGTTGGTCCGCCCATGGATCGCGGTCCATGGAAAGGTATAAATAGAGCAAGGCTCTATGGGTAGAGTAGCTAAGTTTTGTTGTATGGTTTTGGATCTGTCATGTAATGGGTTTTTGAGAAAAGCATTCTAAAAGTGTCTGTAAGTCTGAGTCGAGGGTTTGGGTAGTGGATAGAGGCTCTGCAGCTGTGTGCGCAGAGGCCTGGAAGAGTCCGCAACTGTGTGCGCGGACCCCTGCAGCTGAGTGCACAGGGCGGATCTGGATGTACTGGTGATAAGTGGAAATAAAGATAAGTTCCTTCTGAGAATTCTGTGTCAAATCTGAATTATCGTGAATCTGGCATTTTGTATGAATAATAAGACTGTTTTGATCTATGCGCATATGATTGCTTATTGAATACTTGTGAATCTGGGTTTAATCTTAATACGCGAACTGAATAAATCTGATAAATGTTTGCTTAAAGACCATTCTAAAGTAGATCTAAGTTGCAATACTTCATCCAATAGATTAGATCTGTAGACTGTGCACTAATAGATAGTAAGAGGTATTCGGGATCTATGCGAATACAGCACAGCGCGAAGCTGCAGAACGGGGCGCGAAACCTCCAAACCACATCTAGACATCCCAAGGGTGTGGAAACCTAGTTCCAGCACCCTCCCCTGCTACCTCGGGTGAGACCTCAGTCCATGCTTCCGGGCTGTTGCCGAAAGGGCCGATAGCTACGGGATTTGCTTGGCTAAATAATTCTTCTGAACCTGGGTCAGGCCCATATAAGCCAACAATTATATAACATGCCTCAAGACTATCAAAGTAGGATTCATCAGTTTGATGGCACTAGGTCCATCACTACAGAACAACATGTAGATAAAATGAATGACTGCTTTGACCTTCAAGAGGTTGATGAAGATGATGAGAAGATGAGGCTTTTTTCCCAAAGCCTTAATGGAGAGGTTAGAAAATGGTTTAAATCTTTACCAGAAGCTAACATTAATGATATTGTTGCCTTTCATCAGTCTTTCCTAAACATATGGGAAACTAAAAAGAATCCCCTCTAGGTTTTAAATGAATATAAAAATCTAAAAAGAGGTCCTAATGAAATTGTTGAAGAATATTGTGATAGGTTTAATCGAGTTTATAATGCCATTCCAGCTGCTATAAAGCCCCCACTAGGGTTAGCCCTTATTCATTTCCCTGAAGGATTTGATGTTGACATGGCCTACCAATTAAGAGAAAGAGACCCTACCACACTTGAATAAATGCAAAGTAACATTGTCAAAGTAGAGGCTAATTTATTAGCCAAAAAAGCCAAGCTTAAAACTGAAAGAAGGGCTACCATTAAGGAGGAACCTTCCTCCTCTTCATCAGACTTAAAAATAGATAACCTAGTCAAAACCATGGAAAGAATGATGGAGAGGATGACAATGGTTGATAGAACCCTCCTAGGGATAAGCAAGAAAATTCTCAAAACATAAATCAGAATCTCAGGAGAAATCTGCCTCTAATAAAAGAAAGGGGACAAAGGGGCCCTAATGATCAGCAACTTAGGCCTCCTTTCCAGGAAAACTATGCTAAAGAAGAAGTCGAACTAGAAGAATATTCAGAGGAAAACCAAATTAATTTGTTTGGGGAGACAAAAATTGATCATGTCTTTTTTATTAAAGAAGAGCAAGATCAATTTCTACTTTAACAACCAAAAACAATTCCTTTAGAGTCCGAAGAATACAAACAAGGATATCAGAATGCCATAATGGAAGTGCATAGGCAATATAACCTAAGGAGTAGAAAAATTGTTGATGATCCTCCTAAGAAAATCTCTGATACTCCTTCCAAAAAGACTATTGTTAGTCAACCAAAGAAAACTCAGACTGATATCCCTTCTTCTAGCAAACTAAAGATGTCCCTTCCTCTAATCAATCCAAAGAAGATAATTGATGAGCCCCAATTTTTGGTACAATTTGGGCTCATTTGGCCTAGTTACCTTGCTCAACCATTCATCTTTTATCACTTATGCATTCATTTCTTAGTATATTCGTGTTGTTTGTAGGAAGAAGGGCAGGCATTATATCTATGTGGCTAATACATGATGATTTCAGGTTTTTGGCATTAAAGAGAGCAAAAGACCACGCAAATGGAGACAAGGAGACAACAAAGAGGACATTGCGGGTTCATAGGGAGGTTGTCCACAGTCTTGATGACCTTCCTCGTGATTTTCACCTTAACTCCGAGCTCCAACAGCTCTCCCCACCGAGCTTAAAGGCAGCCAACATGTTCTACAGGATCAGCAGTTTACAGTAGTTTGACTTTCAATTGGACAGCCAAGCTCCACGAATGGAGGAATCCAACTCGATCTTCATTGTGTATAAATATGAAGGCCGTAGCCTTTGATAGGAGCTTTTTGAACTTTTGAATTAGTATTGTAATTTCTGAGCACGAGCTACAGCTCGGTGTTTGTTTTTGTAAGCCAGTTTTGGCATGACATTAGACTCTTGATTATGAATAAAGGCAGGCAGCTTTGGATCTAATTCTGAGCTTTTAAGGGAGCTATAGCTCTCAGGTTAGGGCCCAACCTGAGAGCAATAGACCTCCTCTTCCTTGTATTGTTACTTGTTTCATTGCAGCACTTTATTTCCTCTGTTTTGACATGCATTTAGAATTTACAGTCTGCTGATTTGATTTCTTTCATGTGATTGAGTAGGATTAGTTTACAGTTCAAGTGCTTTCAGTTGCTTAGATTAGAATAGGAGGATTGTAATTCATTGGAGCTCCAAGAAAAAGGTTGTTAGTGCCTTCACTGCCATCTCTGTTTAGGGATTGGGGTGCAGTCTATACCAACCACCAAAAAACGCAGTCTTTTTCTACTTTTATGCAAGCTGCAACACAGTCGTTTTAATCATAGAACCATCCATGCACTCTGATCTTGAGCCATACTTCTTCATCACAACTCCATGCACAATTTCTCTTCACGGTTTACATTGTTGTGCATAGGTTTAATAGCACAGGTAGCACAGGTTAATGGATTCTCGTTTTTGGTGCAAGACATAAGCAATTTGTTTTATTTACACTGCTCAGTATCATTCCACTTCCTTCTTCTTCTTCTTAACCACGCCTAAAGCCACCTACTCGACCTTTGTTCAGCTCGTTTACCTTCCAACTCTTCCATTGCCACGTAGCTTCATTTTCTTGACCTTTCATTGTTTCCATCCTTCTATTCACCAACCAACTTCGTGCACTCTCTCTCCATCTTATTTCTCTGCCCCTGAGCCATCACAAGCTCCATCTCCACCTTACCTATCCACCCATACCACTCCATCACTTCACCATCACCCAAAACTCCCACGGTAGAACATCCTGTAGAAGGTAGCAGACTTCCTGTAGAATTCCTTAGTTTCCTGTAGGATCCCCTGCAGACATCCTGTAGAAGCCTGCAAACTTGGTTGCCGAGCACCTGAACGTTGTAGACTTCTGTGGACTGATGCTAGGGACCCTCTGGGACCTCTCCTAGCCCTCCTGACCTTTCCCAAGCTTTCTCTCCCTTCGCACCACCTCTGCACAGCCAAACCCTAATAAGAAACAAAATCATAATCACTCCATCCACTTAAGCAAAAATACAAAAACAATGTTCTTTTTCATGGAAGTAGTTTGAGTTCATGCATTTCACATCACTAGAAGTAATGGCATCATTTTTAGACATTTGCACTCTCACTATTGCATCATAGAGGTCAAACTAGTCAGATTAGGGTTTACTAGGGTTTCATGTTTTGGTTGGCTTTCAGTTCATTTTTGCAAAGTAGATTAATTTCCTTTGAGATAGCCTTCGTCCATCATTTAGAAAGCTTCTTCTGAGAACATATAGAAGTTGGCTTGAGCCCTAGCGGACTTGTGCCAGCTGACCAAGTGACAGCTGCGACAAGAGCTAGTACTTGTGCATACAGCACCGTCGCTTCCAAGTTTGTACAAACTACCGGGTTGATAAAATTAGAGATAGGAAGCTCCAGGAGTTGTAGCATTATTGCTACAATACTAGAGCCCACCATCTTTTTGGCGCCGTTGCCGGGGAAGCGTCAGAGTATTAGTAATTGTTGCTTTTCTTCTATTTTCTTACTCTTGCCTTCTGCTAAGTAGTTTATTTCATTTCTATTCTGCAAAAGTAGCATAGACATTTCCTGCTTTCATAGATTAGCATTTCCTGTTTTCATAGATTAGCATTTCCTGCTTTCATAGATTAGCATTTCATTTCTGCAAGCGTAGACTAGTGTTTCAATTCTGCAAACGTAGACTAGCATTTCCATTCCTGCAATTTCATTTGAGCAAAGTAGATTAGTTTTTTCCTGCTTTCAGTTTAATTCCGCATCTTTATAGTTAGTTGTAGATCAATCTGTTTCAGTTTTGCAGGTACCAACGAAAAAAGCAAAAAAAAAAAAAAAAAAAGTCTTTTCCATTTCATGCCTCGTAGAAACCGAGATAATCAGGCAAATTCCTACCCCACACCCCCACCACATCACTGAGTCACCCTTCTCTCTTCTTTGGTGACAGTGATCCAGAAGAACCTATAGGTGAACATCCCGAGATATACAAAGGTCCTATAGAAGAAGAAAAATTAGAGACCACTCCATCTGAAGCTATGGCTGACAATAGAAGAGAAGATGAGAGAATAGAAGGTGCCTTCCCCATCCGAGAGACCAATGGAGAGATGAAAATGAAGAACATTAGCCCTTCCGCCTTACCTCACTTCCATGGACTGACTACTGAAGATCCTGATACCTTCCTGTTTGAGTTTGCTATCCTTTGTATAACCTATGACTATACTGAAGATGAGCAAAAGTTGAAACTCTTCCCTTCAACTCTTAAGGATGCAGCATTACGCTGGTTCATGGGCTTACCTGGGAATAGTATCACCACTTGGGCTCAGATGCAGCAAGCTTTCAATACCAAGTATAGGGATTATTGTAAGTCTAAGGAAACCAAGGGAGAAATCTTTCGGATGACCATGGGAAATGATGAGTCCTTAGAGGATTATGAGGAGAGGTTCCAACTTAGCTATAAGCGGGCCAGGTGCACACTTGACCCTGAATCCCTCAAGTTGGTCCTGCTCCGAGGAGTCCCTGAAGACCTCTTAGATACCCTTCACATGTTAGTTGGGGGGACATTTACCAACTGCCTTATGAGGACATCAAGACTGTGTTTAAAAACCACTCCAGGGCAGCTCGGAAACGAGGTAGAGGAAACCTCCTCTCAACTAGTGTCCCTTTCTCCAAACATGAGCTTGCAAATCAATTAGAAGATCTCAAGAGTGAGGTGAGACAGACCATTGCCATGCAGCTGGACACATTCAGGATCCAGCAGAAGAAAGAAGAAGCTGAGAGAGCCTTGGCTGTCTTCTGCCCTAGGTGCACAAGGAGACACCCTAAGAACGAATGCCCATTGCATTCGGTTGAAGTATGTTTCGTTTGTGAGGAGGACCATCCCACAAATCAGTGTCCAACCTTACCTGGGTTTAAAGCCATGTACCAAGGGACAAAAGCTCCCACTGAACCTCTCTATTACCTCAACCAAAGGAGGCCACAAGGATCTAGACCTTATCAGCAGGGAATGCAAGGGGCACCTCAAGCTTATTACAGCCCCAACCAATCGACTCTTATGCCTTCCTGGGGTCCCCCTGCTCATCCTTCCTGGTCCATGCCTCCTCCATGGTCTTATCCACCTCAGTACCCTACTCAACCTACTTCTCATTCATATCATTCACATGCCCAGCCACAGCCTCAGTGGAATGCACCTCAGTCGGGGTGGAGGCCCCAGTACAATACCCCTCCTGCCATTTTTCCTCCACCACCAGTTCAACCTCAGCCATTACCTCCTGCTCCTCCAAGGCAACCTCAAATGCCTGCTCAACCGAACCCAAACCCCAACAATAGACAGGCCCAACAGGTATACACTGGGGAAACCTCATGCCCTACCTATGCTGGGAGATCCAGGAGATCAATCTTCGATCTGGAAAGACTCTACCAGATCGCCAACCTCCTCCCCCAGAGGATGAGGAAGATAAACAGGAAAGTGAACCAAAGGCTATTCCCCCCTTTCCTGAGAGACTGACCGCCACCACACAACCCAACCCAGAGGAGGATGAGCTTCTGGGTGAGCTCAAGCAGTTGTGTGTAAGAATACCACTTCTCCAAGCCATCAAGGATGTGCCAATATACAACAAACTAGTTAAGGAAAAGTGTTTCAAACACCCAGGCAGGCGGAGGAAAGATGCTTCAACCATCAATGTCATAGGACAACTATCTGACCTTATGTTAGGACAAGTCATCTGCCCAAAGTACCTAGATCCTGGAAGTCCTGTAGTAGAAGTCACATCAATGGCACCATCATACCTCACACCTTGATTGATTTGGGGGCTGCCATTAATGTGATGACCAGGGATACCATGTTCAAACTCAATCTTCAGGGTTCCTTGAGGAAGACCTCGACAGTACTGCAATTAGCAGATCGCTCCACTGTGACTCCCGAAGGGATTGTGGAGGATGTCTTGGTCTCTATCGACTCTTGGGAATACCTTGCAGATTTCTTGGTTCTGCAACCCAAGGCAAAGCTTACTGGATATCCTCTCATTTTGGGAAGGCCTTGGTTAGCCACTGCAGATGCTTACATAAGTTGCCGTGCAGGAAATATGACCATCAAAAATGGTCCTATGTCCAAACAGCTAGTCCTATACCCTCCTACCCAACCCTCCTTAGAGCATGACTTACCACTTTGGTTAGAGGAAGGAGAGGAAGACGAGGTGTACTCAGCACCTCTGTGCACCTTAGATACCACTAGAAGAGACCCCCCAACCGAGGATGACTTGATCGAGACCTTGATCCAGAATCCACCTTCCAGTGCTCTATCCTTAGAGAAATTGGTGGAGGATGCCCAAGCTAGCACCTTAGTGGATCTTTGTACAACCAACCCTGTCACTCCCAGAGTCAAGAATGTGGAGTTCAGCCCTGAGAGAATGTTAAAGATCAGCTCCTCCCTATCTCCTTCCCAGGAAAAGGAGCTGTGTAGCCTGTTGGCCAGTCACCTAGATGCTTTTGCTTGGAGCTATAAGGAGATGAAAGGAGTCCATCCTTCGGTCTGTACCCATCACATATACATCAAAGAGGATTGTAAGCCGGTTAGGCAACCCCGGAGGAGAATGAATCCAGCCCTTAAGGACATTGTCAAGGAAGAATTGCAAAAACTGTTGGATGTCGGATTCATCTACCCCATCTCAGATAGTGAATGGGTGTCCCCTCTGGTGTTGGTTCCCAAGAAAAATGGGAAATGGAGAATCTGTGTGGACTACCGAGAACTGAACAAAGCTACCAAGAAAGACCATTTCCCTCTACCTTTCATAGATCAAGTGTTGGATGGACTGGCAGGAAAGAAGTTCTTCTCTTTCCTGAATGGGTTTAGCGGGTACAACCAAATCCAAATCAGCCCGGAAGACCAAGATAAGACCACCTTCACTTGTCCTTGGGGCACCTTTGCCTACCAAGTCCTTCCCTTTGGGCTATGCAATGCTCCTGCTACCTTCCAGAGAGTTGTCTTAAGTCCATGATGCAGTGGAAATCTATATGGATGACTTTACTCCTTATGGGGCCAACTTCCAGGAAGCATTGTCCAATCTGGGAAAAGTCCTAACCAAATGCATTGAGATGAACTTGTCCCTTAGCCCTGAAAAATGTGAATTCCTAATGACTGAAGGGACCGTGCTAGGCCATACCATTTCTTGCCAAGGGTTACAGGTGGATCCTAACAAAATTGCTCTCATCAAGAAGGTTCCACCTCCTCAAAAGGTAAGGGATGTTCGGAGTTTCTTGGGATTAGCAGGATATTACCGGAGATTCATTAAAGACTTCAGCAAGCTAGCCTCGCCATTGTTTGGCCTGTTGGCAAAAGATGTGGAGTTTAAATGGACTGATGATTGTCAGAGGGCTTTAAATGAACTGAAGGACAAGTTGGTGTCAGCCCCAATCCTGAGAGGTCCAAACTGGGCCCTACCTTTCCACATCCACACTGATGCCTCGAACAAAGCCATAGGTGCAGCTTTAGGACAAATTGAGCAAAAACTTCCATATGCCATTTACTTTGTTAGCAAAAACTTGTCCAAAGCTGAGCTGAATTACACTGTAACCGAGAAAGAATTCTTGGCTGTGGTCCATGCACTGAAAAAGTTCCGACATTATATTACTGGCTATCAAACCTTTGTACATACAGACCATGCTGCAATTAGATATTTAATGAATAAACCAGATGTGAATGCTCGTATTATTAGATGGTTACTTTTATTGCAGCAGTTTGATTTGACCATTGTTGACAAACCAGGTAGAGAAAATGTCGTTGCTGACTTTTTATCTAGATTGGATTTGTCTGCAAATGAGGATGGAACAGTGGATGACCAGATGCCCGATGAACATTTGTTTGCTATTTCAGTACTCTCTCCATGGTTTGCTGATATAGCAAACTACCTTGTTTCAGCACAGTTCCCTCCGCACCTATCTTCAAGAGAGAAGAGCAGAATCATCAGAAAAAGTGCCTCATTTACTTGGATCGGGGGCAATCTGTTCAAGCTTGGCCCCGATCAGATCTTAAGGCGTTGTGTAAGGGAGGAGGAAGTCTTTGATATCCTCCTCACTTGTCATGATGGACCTTGTGGAGGACATTTTGCAGCAAAGAGAACTGCCTTCAAAATCCTGCAGGCAGGCTACTATTGGCCCACACTTCATCAAGATGTCAGAAGATATGTCAGCCAGTGTGACCAATGCCAAAGAATGGGGAAACCGACCCAAAGGGATGAGATGCCTCTCCAACCTCAGGTGACTCCTGAGCCATTTGAGAAGTGGGGTATGTAATTTGTGGGCCCAATCAACCCTCCTTCGAGGCAAAGGTCTTACATCATTGTGTGCACTGACTACCTGACAAAGTGGGCAGAGACCAAAGCAATCAAAGCAGCAACAGAAGAAAAGGTGGCCGAGTTCCTAAGAGAAAACATCTTCTATAAGTTTGGCTATCCAAGAGAGCTGGTCACCGATCAAGGGAGCCAGTTCACCTCCAACTTGGTTGAAGATCTACTAGCTCATCACAAGATCAAGCATAGGACTTCCACCCCCTATCACCCTCAAGCAAATGGGCAGGTGGAAGTCACCAATAGAGCATTAGAAGGGATCTTGACTAAGGTGGTGAGCAGCAGCAGAAAGGACTGGGCAGATCACCTGGTTGAAGCCACATGGGCTTACAACACCACTTGGAAGACCACCACCGGCTTCACACCTTATGAGCTGGTCTATGGGAAGAAGGCTTTGCTGTCCATTGAGTTTGAATACAACACTTTGAGGATGGCAGCTCAGCTAGATCTAGATCTCAGCCATGCACAACAAGAAAGGTTATTGCAGCTGAATGGACTGGATGAGCACCGAATGCAGGCCCTCCTTCACTGAGAAGTGGTTCAACTTCAGAGAAAGGTGTGGCATGACCAACATCTCCATGACAAGCAATTTCAGCCGGGAGATTGGGCCTTATTGTATGACTCCAGATACAAAGATTTCAAGGGGAAGCTGAGAACCAGATGGCTAGGGCCATATTCAGTGGAAAAATGTCATGACAATGGATCTGTTCTTATTCGGACCATTGATGAGGAAGTCATCCCCATGCTTGTCAATGGGCATCAATTGAAGATCTACAGGAAGCCTCTCTCAAGACAAGAGTTCATCAAAACTATGGAGAAGGCAGTGTTGGCCATAGAGAAGGGTTCTGCCCCTGCTTTGGGCATACCCTGAAAAATCTAAAAAAAAAAATCTAAAAAAAAAAAAATAAAATAAAGAAATAATAAAGATCCTTGGGTGAAAACCTTTATGAGGCGCCCAAGGCACGTGGTAGGGGTGAAAACCTCATTGAGGCGCCCCTATTGTCTTTTCAAAAAAAAAAAAGATTGGAAAAAGATCCTTGAGTGAAAACCTCTTTGAGGCGCTTAAGGCAGATGGCAAGGGTGAAAACCTCAATGAGGCGCCCCTGTTATCTTTCAAAAAAAAAAAAAAAAACAAGGTCAGCAGATTCATTATGTAAAATTGCATGCAGGTTGCAGGTGTTCTATGGAGGAGAGGGAGCCTCTCAACTCAAAGCCAAGGGTCCTCATCATGCAGTCAGGACACCTCACCAGCACCTCCTCCAAGAATACTCATTTTCTCCAAGGTATGTGCAATTTTATTTCAGCTTGAGTCTTCTACAGGAAGACGCAGATTTTCTACAGGAAGACGCAGATTTGCTACAGGAAGGTGCAGACTCTCTACAGGAAACTCAACCTTTCTACAGGAAGCTCTGTATTTCTACAGGAAACTTCCTGTAGAAGCTCAGAACGGGCCAGAATTCATTTCATGAGGAGATCTAACGGCTAAGGATCGGTTTGGACGCATGCAAGCCACTGTTGTCACCCTTGCACATTGTTGTTATCTTGTTCCACCATCCTTGTCGACATGCAACAAAGCTACCTGCACCAGCAAAGCAGGTCGATGAGTTCTCAAGAAAAGGCAAATTTTAAATGAAAAAACGCTGGAGATCTCGCACCATATTCATCCCAGTCATCCAGAAGCTCCGGGAGCGTGATCGTGAGGCCATCCATCGTCGTGCAGCATGCACCCAAGGAGGAAGAACTGTTCCAAGACATCCCGCGGGAGTCCTGTAACAGTTAAGCCTGCTAGAGTGGATACCATTCACAGTGCAGGCCATATGCAATGAAACGTGGGCGCATGCAACTAAAGCATCCCATCCATCGTCGGCAGCTTGTGAACATGGACCTCCGGGCCTGTGTAAGTTCGCCAGCAGCAGGTAAATCCACTCATCAGCGTCCAAAGAACCGAAACATCGTGTGCAGTTGCGCAGGTAAGTGTCTCGACCCTTCCTTCCATCAGATTGCATGAATGTTACTTTGATTGATTGCAAAGTGTAAAGGTGAATGGGTTGAGCGGTCGTATGGCCATTTGGCCAGCCACGTCGGCCAGTTAATGGTCTAGTTGGATGTGTGGGTGGCGGCCATGACAAAAAGAATGGGCAACACGCACGTGAGAGCAATCCCGTCGAAAAAAACGAGTTTAACAGAAGAGGCGGCGACAGATCTGCGGGAATTGATGCGGCAGCAAGTGAACGCGCAGTTGAATGATGGGATGACGTCACCCAACGGTCCGGCGGGGACAGCTCACCCCCGCGCCACGGATTCCGCCGATTCAAAATCTAATCGGCTAGATTGCACTCATGCATTTATCAACCACCGTTTTGAACTCGAGCGGCTATCCTGATCTTTCTACAGTTCGATACGCCGAGCCTTTGGCTATCAGAACGATTGTGAAGCACACCCAAGGCGCAGACCGACTGCAATCTTTCCCAAAAATCGCGCGCTGCATTCTACAGGAACGCTGTCATTCTACAGGAACGCTGTCATCCTACAGGAACGCGGTTTCTACAGGAAGGCGGGTGCCTCACGTAAAAAGGTGGCAAATTAAAAAGGTAACCCTGAACTCTTCATGCAACTGGTTATTAAAGGTGGCAGAATTGTCGTCCACAGTCTGGTTACGACGATGAAGTGGCAGAAGAATTTTTGCAGGCTCTGAGGCCGAAATCCAAGACACTGACCACAGTGAACTTCAGGGGTCTAAGCCTCAAGCTCACCCCGCAATATATCAGTGGAATTACTGAACTTCCAATGGGTTTGCCATGGGATAAGGAAGAAAGGAAGTTGAGCCAGCAGGCCAAGAAAGAATTCTTTCCACCTGAGGAGGAATTCTCGGAGGACAAAAATGGGGTGCGTAGAACCAGTTTGCTGCCACCATGGAATGAAGTTAGCCTGCAAATCATGAAGTATATAACCTGTGAAGTTCGTTTTAGCATCGTGTACGCGTATCACTTTCGGTTGCTCACTGAATTGAGGCATCGGGTTGATCTTCCTGTAGAACAGAAACTGAGCATTCCTTATTTCCTGCTACAGTCCCTAATTGAGTGTGCCACAAAGTTAAAAGAAGGCATACCAGATCAGGTAGCATACCATGGGTTGATCAAACTTCTTGTGGAGGATGCGCTTCATTCATATAAGGTTCCCCTCTCATGGGAATCATTCAGGAATTTGACAAGAGATGGAGACATAAGGATGTTGATTGAAGAAACGGGTTCCTCCAGCAGTGAGGAAAAAGAAGTAGTGGCCGAGGGAAAGAAAGAAACAGGCCAGAAGACCCCGACCACAGTGCAGAAGAAAGAACAAAAGAAGAAGCATGAGAAAAAGGATGACAAAGAAAAAGGTGACACACCCATTTTGTCAGCAAGAGAAAAGAGGTTGAAAAGCAGAACGGACAAAGCTGAGGTGGTCCACATCAACCCAAGTACCTCATCAGCACCTGCAACCAAACCAAAAAGAAAAACCCATGCAGCAAAGCAAGCAAAGGTGGTGACACCCATGTCTACAGGAAAGCAGAAACAGGCTTCTACAGGAAGCCCGAAAACAGAGAAAGGGTCTTCTACAGGAAGCCCGAAAATTACCAAAACAGGGTCTTCTACAGGAAGCCCGAAAATGGCTAAAACAGGGTCTTCTACAGGAAGCCCAAAATTGGTAAAGAAAGGGTCTTCTACAGAAGGCCCGGAAGTGGGTAAAGCAGGGTCTTCTACAGGAAGCCCGAAATCAGAAAAGAAGGGGCCCTCTACAGGGAGCCCTGAGAAAGCAAAACGCAAGAAAGAGAAGGCTGGCATTCTCGAAAAGGAGGCAGCAGCTGCACTGGCCGCCCTCAGTACACCTCCAAGGCCAAAGGAGAAGAAAGAGAGGGAAATCCCTCTACCTTTTGAAGCTAGGAGAAGTAAGAGAATAAAAACGGGCAAGCCGCAGCCTCCACCCAGCAGCCAAACCATTTTAGGGGGTGTCCCTACTTCACCCAGTGAAAGATCCCCCTTTAAAACATCGGCCACCCCTGAGAGGGGAAGCCCAAAAGTAACCTCCTGGACACGAAGGATAGGCCAATCGGCTTCCGAAGCCCGACTCAAGGAAACAGGAAAGAGGGAAGAAGCGCCACCCTCGTCACCGCCTGGGGCAAAAGAGGCAGGACCACCAAGAACAGAGAAGGAAGAGCATGTGCCGGGCCCCAGTTCTCGGCCGAGGACAAGGAGCTGGGGCAAAGTTGCTCAAGGATGAGCAATTATTTTAGCTGGGGAGTGATGATGAGCCCCAATTTTTGGTACAATTTGGGCTCATTTGGCCTACTTACCTTGCTCAACCATTCATCTTTTATCACTTATGCATTCATTTCTTAGTATATTCGTGTTGTTTGTAGGAAGAAGGGCAGGCATTATATCTATGTGGCTAATACATGATGATTTCAGGTTTTTGGCATTAAAGAGAGCAAAAGACCACGCAAATGGAGACAAGGAGACAACAAAGAGGACATTGCGGGTTCATAGGGAGGTTTTCCACAGTCTTGATGACCTTCCTCGTGATTTTCACCTTAACTCCAAGCTCCAACAACTCTCCCCACCGAGCTTAAAGGCAGCCAACATGTTCTACAGGATAAGCAGTTTACAGCAGTTTGAATTTCAGTTGGACAGCCAAGCTCCATGAATGGAGGAAGCCAGCTCGATCTTCATTGTGTATAAATATGAAGGTCGTAGCCTTTGATAGGAGCTTTTTGAACTTTTGAATTAGTATTGTAATTTCTGAGCACGAGCTACAGCTCGGTGTTTGTTTTTGTAAGCCAGTTTTGGCATGACATTAGACTCTTGATTATGAATAAAGGCAGGCAGCTTTGGATCTAATTCTGAGCTTTTAAGGGAGCTATAGCTCTCAGGTTAGGGCCCAACCTGAGAGCAATAGACCTCCTCTTCCTTGTATTGTTACTTGTTTCCTTGCAGCACTTTATTTCCTCTGTTTTGACATGCATTTAGAATTTACAGTCTGCTGATTTGATTTCTTTCATGTGATTGAGTAGGATTAGTTTACAGTTCAAGTGCTTTCAGTTGTTTAGATTAGAATAGGAGGATTGTAATTCATTGGAGCTCCAAGAAAAAGGTTGTTAGTGCCTTCACTGCCATCTCTGTTTAGGGATTGGGGTGCAGTCTATACCAACCACCAAAAAACGCAGTCTTTTTCTACTTTTATGCAAGTTGCAACACAGTCGTTTTAATCATAGAACCATCCATGCACTCTGATCTTGAGCCATACTTCTTCATCACAACTCCATGCACGATTTCTCTTCACGGTTTACATTGCTGTGCATAGGTTTAATAGCACAGGTAGCACAGGTTAATGGATTCTCGTTTTTGGTGCAAGACATAAGCAATTTGTTTTATTTACACTGCTCAGTATCATTCCACTTCCTTCTTCTTCTTCTTAACCACGCCTAAAGCCACCTACTTGACCTCTGTTCATCTCGTTTACCTTCCAACTCTTCCATTGCCACGTAGCTTCATTTTCTTGACCTTTCGTTGTTTCCATCCTTCTATTCACCAACCAACTCCGTGCACTCTCTCTCCATCTTATTTCTCTGCCCCTGAGCCATCACAAGCTCCATCTCCACCTTACCTATCCACCCATACCGCTCCATCACTTCACCATCACCCAAAACTCCCACGGTAGAACATCCTGTAGAAGGTAGCAGACTTCCTGTAGAATTCCTTAGTTTCCTGTAGGATCCCCTGCAGACATCCTGTAGAAGCCTGCAAACTTGGTTGCCGAGCACCTGAACGTTGTAGACTTCTGTGGACTGATGCTAGGGACCCTCTGGGACCTCTCCTAGCCCTCCTGACCTTTCCCAAGCTTTCTCTCCCTTCGCACCACCTCTGCACAGCCAAACCCTAATAAGAAACAAAATCATAATCACTCCATCCACTTAAGCAAAAATACCAAAACAATGTTCTTTTTCATGGAAGTAGTTTGAGTTCATGCATTTCACATCACTAGAAGTAATGGCATCATTTTTAGACATTTGCACTCTCACCATTGCATCATAGAGGTCAAACTAGTCAGATTAGGGTTTACTAGGGTTTCATGTTTTGGTTGGCTTTTAGTTCATTTTTGCAAAGTAGATTAATTTCCTTTGAGATAGCCTTCGTCCATCATTTAGAAAGCTTCTTCTGAGAACATATAGAAGTTGGCTTGAGCCCTAGCGGACTTGTGCCAGCTGACCAAGTGACAGCTGCGACAAGAGCTAGTACTTGTGCATACAGCACCGTCGCTTCCAAGTTTGTACGAACTACCGGGTTGATAAAATTAGAGATAGGAAGCTCCAGGAGTTGTAGCATTATTGCTACAATACTGGAGCCCACCAATACTCAAAGAGAAAACCTTAAAAAACAACATCAGAACATCAAGGAAATAGAGAAGCCACAAACCTCTTTCAGCATAGAAAATGAATTGGCTAAAGTTAAAATTTCAATCCCCCTCATTGAACTGATGAATAAGAATGCGTACAGGACACAAGTAATGAAAGCCTTAAAAGTAGGAGAAGGAACAGATATTGTAAACCTCGCTGATGACAAGCCTGAACTATTGTTTGGTCTAGAGGTAGAAGGTAAACCCCAATATGGAAATGTTCCCCCTTTCTATGTCAGTCTCAATATCCTTGATAAAATTCTTCACAATGCCATGCTCGACTCTGGTGCCTCACACAATTTAATGCCCCAAGCCATAATGGAGAAATTGAATCTTGACATTACTAGGCCATATAAATCTTGTATTCTTTTGATTATAGCAAGGTAAGGTGCCTTGGTCTCATTAAAGACCTCTGTGTCACCCTAGCTCAAATTCCTGCTAGAAGCATAGTCATCGATATCGTAGTGGCAGACATACCCCCAAATTATGAAATCCTACTTTCTAGATCAAGGGGGGCAAAGCTGCAAGGCACCCTGCAAATGGATATGAGTTATGCTACTATACCTGTTTTTGGTCAGCCTAGGAGAATTTACAGATAAACCCTAATGAAATACACGGTTAGTAGTCAATATAGACCAAACAACCATCCCTTGTATTCAGTCCATTCAAACCTAGACTCTTTTATCTTGTATAATGATGGAGGTATAGAAGGAAAACTCCCTAACCTAGAAACTGATTTGTGTGAGATGGAAGAAAACAAATAGACATTGTAAAACTGGATGAAGAAAATGAGCCTTTATGGAACATGGATTTTGATGGGGTTGTAAGCAAGGAAGGATCAGGAGCAGGTGTGTGGGTTTTCAATTCACAAACTAGAAAAGTCGAAGGAAATTCATATAAACTGAACTTTCAATGTAGCAATAATATAGTTGAGTATGAAGCCTTAATCCTAGGATTGTAGCTTTTGAAAAAATTAGGTGCCAAAATAATTTCAGTTCATGGAGATTCTGAACTCATAATTAAACAAATCAAAGGGGAATATTCAACTAAACATCCAATGTTAAGGGCTTATAGGAATGTTGTTCTAGATTTCCTTGAACGTTTTGTTGAGTATGAGTTATCTATAGTTCTAAGAGGTCAAAACATCATAGCTAATGGTCTAGCTACTTCAGCTAGTACGTGTAAAATGCCTTATCGCCCAAGTCACCAGTACACAGTTGAAGTTAAAAACAGACCAGCTGCCCGGATAATATCAGGTACTGGCAAGTTTTTGGTAATGATGAACAGATTGAAATTTTTTTGCAGTCAAAGGATGAATTCGAGTGTGCCAATATAGACATAGATTGTGATGTAGATAATAATGTACATAAAATAATGAATAAAGTAGAATTGAATGAATTGGATAAAGATCAAGAAGAGTCAAAAATTTTGTAGTTGAAGGATAATGTTTTTCCTAGAGGGTTAGTTCCCTTGGAAGAGTTATTTGATTTAAATGACGTGGTTAAAAAAACCTAAAATAGAACCTACTGGAGTTGATGTGGAAGAATGTAACATAGGAACCAATGAAAAGCCTAAAATAGTTAAATTGTCCAAATCTTTGCCTTCAACTGAAAAACATAAGTATATAGAGCTTTTCAAAGAATCCATAGATGTATTTGCCTGGAGTTATGAGGATTTAAATTCCTATGACACCAACATTATACAACATAAAATTCCTATAAAGGAGGACCACAAACCTTTTAAACAGAAACTCAGAAGGATCAACCCAATGCTTTTGCCCCTAGTTGAGAAAGAAGTTAAAAAATTGTATGATGCCAAAATCATTGTACCCCTACAGTTTTCAAAATGGGTATCAAACTTAGTTCCTATTAGGAAAAATACTGGGGAGATTAGACTATGTATTGATTTTAGAAATCTCAATAAAGCTTCTCTGAAAGACAACTATCCTTTGCCCAAAATGGACCACATCCTGCATAAGGTAGTTGGATCAACAAGAATTTCTTTATTAGATGGATTTTCTGGTTATAACCAGGTTCTAGTACATCCCGATGACTAAGAGAAAATAGCATTTACAACACCCTGGGGAACTTTCATGTATGTGAAAATGCCTTTCGGTCTGATGAATGTTGGGGCTACATTCCAAAGAGCAATGGATTTTGCCTTTGCAGATGAATTGGTAGGTTTATAGTCATTTACTTAGATGATATCATTGTCTTCTTGAAGACACATGAGGAACGTTTGCTCAATTTAAGGAGAGTTTTCGAAAAATGTAGAAAAATTGGTATCTCTCTTAACCCTAAGAAAACATTATTTGGCTTAGAAGAGGGAAAATGGCTAGGACGTATCATCTCAAAGGATGGCATAAAAATAGACCCCAACAGAGTAGAAGCAATATTGAGGATAGATCCCCCTAGGAACAAGAAAGAGGTCCAATCCTTTATTGGAAAAATAAACTTCCTTCGGAGATTTATACCAAATTTGGCTGAAATCCTAAAAGCAATAACAGACATGTTAAAGAAGGATACCAAAATCAAAGGGCATAATGATGAAAATGATTCTTTTACTAAGGTCAAGAAAGCTTTAACAACTGCACCCATTTTACTAAGTCCTAATTTTACAAAATATTTCATGGTATTCTCTTTTGCATCTGATCATACAATAACAATTGTGTTGTTGCAGAAGAATGCTGAAGGATATGAACAACCAATTGCATTTTTCAGCAAATCATTGAGAGATGCATCACTGAAATACAACATCATGGAAAAATGGGCATTTGCATTGGTAAAGGCCCTTAAAGATTCTAGTGTTTATATTTTGCACTCATGTATTATTGCTTGTGTCCTAAGTGCAGTTGTCAAGGACATACTCACTCAAACAGATCCAGATGGAAAAAGGGGCAAATGGATTGCCACCATTCTGGAATACGATATTGAAATCAGACCAACAAAGCTTATCAAGGGTCAAGGGTTAGAAAAACTCATGGAAGAGTCCAATTGTAATGTGTTAGACATCAATTTTATTGCAGAATTAGATGAACAGGAAGAGCATGCAACTCCACTGATCTCAGAAGTTTTCAACACATCACCATGGTATGTAGACATAATTTTTGTCTTACAAAACTTATATGCTCCTCCTAGTTTAACAAAAACCAAAGCAAGGTTCCTTAAAATGAAATCCATGAAATTTGCATCCTTGATGAGAATTTATATTGGAAATATGTTGGAGGAATGTTACTAAAGTGTTTGTTGAAAGATGAATCAGACAGGGTCCTGGAGGAATTTCATCAAGGAGATTGTGGTGGCCATCTATATTGGAAATCTACAACCAATAAAATCCTTAGAGCTAGTTTTTACTCGCCTACCCTATTCTCCGATGTGCATAAAAATGTCACCTCCTACCATCAGTGCCAAATATTCGAAGGAAAAATAAAACTGCTACCTTCACCATTAAAACAAATTCCAGTAGAGTTCCCTTTTCAACAATGGGGCCTAGACTTCATTGGTGAAATCCACCCCAGTTCCTCAGGCCAACACAAGTGGATTTTGACAAAAACAGACTAGTTTACTAAGTGGATAGAAGCTATTCCCACTAGACAAGCCACTAATACCATTATTACCCAATTTATATAAGGAAATATACTGTCTAGGTTTGGCTGCCCTCATAAAATCATAACTAACAATGTTGCTGCTTTCAAGTCTAAAAAGATGAAAGATTTTTGTAACAAATATCAGATTAAGTTAGGGCACTCTACTACTTATTACCCTTAAGGGAATGGGTTAGCCGAGTCCTCAAACAAGAGTTTGGTTAACATTATCAAGAAATTATTGTTGGAGAACAAAAAGTCATGGCACAAAATATTAATCAATGCACTATGGGCCAATAGAGTTACTACTAAGAAATCCATTGGAATGTCACCATTCCATATAGTGTATGGGACAGATGCTGTTTTCCCAACTTCTTTGCGAATTCCGGTGTCAAAACTTCTACAAGAAGCTTAGGTGGGGACCAATGACATGCAAAGAAGGATAAATCAGACTATTCAGTTACAACAGTCAAGGGAAGAAGTTTATCATAAAAAAGAAGTCACCCAAGAAAATATCAAAAGGATTTATGATATAAGGACTAAGGTAGATGATTTTCAATCCAATGGTCTTGTTTTGAAATGGGATTTTAGAAATGAGGATAAAGGAAAACATGGCAAATTTGAAAACTTATGGAAAGGACCTTTTAAGGTTGAAGCTTTCAAGGGCAACAATGCATTCATGTTAATCAATTTGAATGGAGAAGAGCTGCCAGGTGGACCAGTGAATGGAAGACATATTAAGCATTATTTCCCATCAGAGTAAGTCAATTCATTCATCACCATTGTAAAATACCATTTTACTTTTATATTGCAAGAGTGCAGTTGATTATTAGCAGAAATTGAAGTCCGCAGTGAAGGCCCTAAGCTTCTATTTGATGTGTTACCATAGATATGAATAAAAGACAGGTGAAACAATTCAGTTGGAATATCTTTTGCAGCATGCCCAATGGATCAAGGCTAATGAATATACAATGTTCTTGGCACCTCACAAGGAGTATGCCATCCCCATTGGAGCCACTGTTAGGGTCCTATATTTCGTAGGAGGAGTTGTTTTTACTTGATGATTTTATATTTGAAAAATGTGAATAATGTTTCATGTTTGAAATTTATTTCCAAAAGAATAAAAAGTATATATATGTGTGTGTGTGTGTAAAAGAAAAGAAAAAATTGTAGGGGGAAAAAATAGAATAAAGAAAGAAATGAAAATAAAATAAAATAAAAACAAATAATATAAAAAAAAATGTGTGAAAATGTCCCCCTAGGTGAGCAAATCTAAATGCCACCAAGAAAAATCAGTATTGCATTAGTTTACATTTAGAAATTTCGAACAAAGTGTGCATCTTGTTTAAATGCCACTTGGTAAATAGAAAAATTATAAATAATTTGGGCTAATCACAGTGTTTAGTCGTGATTAGGCTAGGAATACGATAGGTTAGATTAGTGAATAAATTAATCACTTGGTTTAATCATGATTAATCAATAGGAAAAAACCAGTAAAAAAGGTGCTTTGCTAGTTCAAACGCAACATTGAATTGTTTTTAAATAGTTTTTAGGATAATTCAGTTTTTCATTAACTTTACCTTAAGTAAGGTTTAATCATGCTTTAATGTGTTTGTAATAATGTTTGGAATATGTATTTAGCCTAAGTTTGCACTTTCAAATAAAATTGACAGTTGAGATTGCCCCTCGCCCAGATCAACGACGTGGGAATGTTTTCGCCCCCCCCCCCCCCTGCCTCCGAGCTCAACTCCGCTTTTTCCATGGTGGGGGGGTTAGAAGCTCTTGGGTACCCTCTCGGCATTTCGCACCCCCCCCCCCCCCTGCCTCCGAGCTCAACTCCGCTTTTTCCATGGTGGGGGGGTTAGAAGCTCTTGGGTACCCTCTCGGCATTTCGCACCCCCCCCCCCCCAAAAAAAAAAAAATCTTCTACTGTTGACTTCCACCGCTTCCACTTCCACTCACCGCCTGCCACGTAGACCTCCTGTCCCCAACTTTCATCAGCACCTACATGCCATGACATATTTCTGACCCCACCATACTTACCACCTCAGCCTACCTTTCCTCCACATGCTCTCTGCCACCTCATCCTCCCAGACCCCACTCCCCCGACTACTCCCAACTGTTATACTTGTCCCGATGATTCACTTCCTCCCAATCCTATGTTGCCATTTGGCACCTCTCTCGCCATGTCAGCAAGTCATTATTGTATTAAGTCCCTTCCGCTCCCTGTGCAATGGACCCCCTCCCCGTTAACGGTAAAGGATTAACGGTTCATTGGGAAATCGCTCTATATAAACGCTTTGAAACTGTAAAATTTCTTTCTTTCACTGTGTTGTATGATCAACAACATGTTATAACTTCTTAAGCCAGAACAATGACCAATTAAATTGCCCAGCCATCACTCTTTCAAACTGTTATCAGGGACCTAGTTCGACAGTCCTCTGTCGTTTTCCTACTCCAGGTAATCCGTAACCTCTTCTTGTCTCAGCAAATTCATCATGCCACCTAAATTGAAACTCCCCAAAGAAAAGGGAAAGAAACCAGAAGAGAACCCCATGTTGCCCCCACCTATAGACTTAAATCATGTACCCTTGTTGGACCCACATTATAAAATTCTTGAAACCAACTGTGAATTCGACTTGTTCAAACTTCATAGTTGGTTAAAACATACATTCCTTGACCAAAGCGATGAAATTAATTTGTGGGAGTCTTCGCTACCTCTGTTCATGTTCCCACAGACCCATTTTTTCCTTGAGTTAGGTTCTTGGTGTCAATTGAGTTATGTCCCCTCTTAGAGAGCTATCGTAAGTCACGATGGTGAAGTTTTGATAACTATCACAACTGACGTCATTGCCCAAATGCTCTTGGTAACAATCCCAGAGTCAGCTAAGTCACTATCAGTAGACTCTCTCATAGAGCTCTGTCAATAGACTCTTTGAAGTTTTTCTGCCTGAAGACGCCCAATTACCAAAAACCAACCCTCCATATTGATCTTCCATGTTCCCTGAGGGAACCAAGCATATTATTTCCATCATCTCTTACATTCTTAGTTATCATTCTGACCAGTGGGTTGATGAGGCCATTATTGGCTTCCTGTCAATTTTCACCACTGGAGAGCAACCAATCAATTTTAACTACAATCAATTTATTATAGAGGTTATGCATCATCAGTTTGTCAAATTGTCTACAGAGGGAGCTTTCAAATACCCCTCTGTTTTAGTGTACATGTTTATTTATCAACAAGCAAACAGATTCCCTTTCACCTTGCAGAAGATGGATGAGCAGGGTAATGCTCAGTCAGTCATATAATGGACATCCTTGGTGAGAAGGAATTCCATAGAATTATCTTTCACGGACTTTGTGGACCAATTCTTATACACAATGGTATGTCTCCTACATGGTGATGTGGATCCCAAGATAGGTGAAGACATTCAGAAGATTCTACATCTCAGTGATCAAATAAAGATAGAGGACTGGTATCTTTACCAGACACTCATATATCCAAGAAGAAGGCCTAGTTCAAGATTAAAGCCAAAGTAGGACCTTTTGTTTGTATTACCAAATCAGCTGGTAAGGAAGCTGATTTGCTGCTAAAGCAAATGAACTTTAAATTGAGTTTCACCTGGTCTTATGACCCTTTTGGCTTGATCTCAAAGCTAAGGGTGGAGCAAAAGACCACACCTTATTCACATACTCCTCGACCAGAAATCGAGCAGTACATGAACCAGACTCAATGGGTGGAAAACACACTGTAGGAGGCAGAGGAGCAGGTTCTCTCTACTACAACCACTCAAACACCCATACCTAAAGAGAAATAGGAGAAGAGAGGAAGAGAAGAAGAATCTTCCCTGATGATAGAAATAGGAGCAAAAGATTTCCTAGTTTATACAAAGAAGAAAAAAACTAACTCTGCAACTATTTTTTAGTAGGACACAGAAGAACAACAAAATATTGTAAAGATAGGTCCTCATGTGTCTACCAGAGAGGAGGATATATTCATAGGATCACCATCTTCATCTACTTCTAGAGATCCTCCAAAGACATCAAAGACAGTTAATTTGGCTCAAGACACTGCTGAGCCCAACATTTTTGCTAAATACAAGGCGTTTAAGCAAAGGAATGAAATGTTAAAAGCCTCCACTTATACAAATTTCTAGAAACAAACAACTGTATATCAACACAAATTACTATTGACATTCGACTCAGAGAAGGGAAAGATGCAGATAGCATTTCTCGAAGACAAAATACAAGCTCACAGGTCACCTGGAGATTAAAAGGAATCTGTGTTCACTTTTGATGCACAACATATTCATGCCATAGACTAGATGGACCTGCACAAATGAACAAGTGATATGATGTATTCCACACTCACTAACACTGCCATGTCTGCCTCTAAATTGCATGTATCACTAAATAATGTACAGTCGCAACTCAAGTTAGAGAAAATTTCATCCTTAGCCAAGGATACTAGAATCAAGTCACTCGAGGACTTGATGATCAAGTTGGGATATAATCCCAAAGATATTAAGGCAGCTGAAGAACTTCTAAAGAAAAAAGGATGCTGACATAGCAACCTTGAGAAAACAATTAAATCTGCCTACCATAGAGAATCCACAAGCTAAGGAGCTAGGAGAGATGGAGAAGCAGAAAGAGGATATGTTTAGGATTGTCATCGAGCTAAACAACCAGATCAGGGACATGGAAGTAGAATTGGAGAAATTGCTCAAAGAGAAAGAGCAGGCAACACAGTTGGCCATAGTTCCACTTACAACAGTACCAATCTCAACAACCACAACCCATGAGCATCTACATCAACTTCAACACTAACACAGACATCAGATTCTACAAGTGAGCTTGTTAAAGCCATGGACAGTCTGACTATCCAGGAGCAGGAAATTGTTAAGTTAAGAGCTCAACTTAAGACACTATCACAACAAAAGTTAAAAATTGATCATTTTTATGTGGTAGAGTTGCAGAAAACCCATCAATTAAATCTAAAAATTGAGCAGTTGCATAGTGAATCAGTTATGGGTCAAAATCTAGCCCAAGCTAGAGAAAATATATGGACAGAAATCAATGAAGCCATCACAAAAATATGGCCTGCTATACAGATCATTTTTGAACAACAGGAGTTAGTTGAGAAATCCTAAGAGGCGATTAGGCAAATTAAAATAGACTTGGGGCAGAAACCTGGGGAAGCTACAACCATCATCAAATTTATGAATTCCAAGAATGGAGAAGAACTGCAGGAGTCGAGAATTCAGGACAGAACATAGACCATCCTGGAGGTGAAAAGGATGCAGACCAAAAGGACTCTTATGAATCAGCTGGATCAAAAATGCTAGAACTTAGAAACCAGCATAGAGAGATTCCACAAGAAGTTACAAGTGTTGAACAGGAAAGGTTTGCCAAAGTTGATTAATGCAGAGAATGAGCTCATGAGCCTAACATAGTACTAGGACAAATTAGAAGAAAGGGCCAAGACAAATCAAAGTTTGTAGGGATCAAAGGGCATATCATAAGGAAGGCATTCATGGAGGCCTTAGATTTTGATTTATTTATCAGTCATGAGGTCAGGCACCTATTTGTCATCAAGCCAACCTTTTAGAAATACACAGATGTGGATGAAAGCTACAAGAAATTGATTAAGTTTTCAATCCCAAGTGAAGATAGGTGGGAGAAATTGTGTGAATTACTGGAGTAATTCGTAATTGGACAACAAGGAAAAACAATGCAACAGATTTTGAAGCCCATGTAGAAAATCTGATGGTAGGTTAACCCGATAATGCAATATAAATCAAACCAAAATACTATAACCTACTTCTATTATCAATTTGCGGAAGCTTAAAGATTGAGCTGAACAATATAACTAGAAGAAGAAGAATCAATGGCACAATACACATGAAAATACTTTGGGGAAAGCCTAAGCTAAAAACCCCACACTATTGTATTATCATACATGGTGGAAATACATAAGAATTATACAAAGCCTTAGCTCTCACAACTAGCCAGCTCTCAGTACAATCCTCACAGATGCTCATAGGAAATCTTGGCTTCTCTCCAGCCTTCCTCTTTGCCCTCCAAGCTCCTATTTCTTTGTGTTGTTCCTTCTGGATGATTTGCCTATTACCAAGTGGAAAACCAATCTTTCAAAACTGCACAATCCTCGAGGATGAATCCTTGACTGCATGCATGAGTTTTCTCCATGAGAAAACACATGCAACTGATAGTACACTGTCTTTGAACATTTATCTCAACTGGGTCTTTCTCATAATAGACATGCATGAGTTTCTGATGAGGGAATCTTCAATTAACTGGAGTAGCACTAGTTGAGTGCATTAATGCATCAACTGGCTGTCAACTCATTATTAGTTCCTCAAACAGTTTGGAACCAATTTAACTGGACTTAACTCAGTAAAATGAGTTAACTAATTACAACTCAAATATAACTCAATCTTATCTCCTAATTTAAGGGATAACTCTTGCATGACTTCAGAAAGACTTCTAACTTGAATTTCTCCAACTAATTAATTTAAAATAAACTAATTAATTATTTCCAAGTAGCTATTAAGACTAAATTCGATTTTAATTCACAATTTAATTCAAGGACAAATTAAATTGGAAATATTCTTGTTGCCATATTTCAACAGTCCCTCTCAACAAGAAAGGGATTATCTGCCACCCCGATCCTGTCTTTATGGAACTCAAATTTACACTTTGACAATGCCTTTGTCAAAATGTCAACATCTTACTCCTCTATCGAAATATATTGTAACAACATGATCCTCTCGACCTGTGAAAAGCCACAGGCAACAAATCTTGCCTTATGCTTCTCCACACTACCATCAACAGCTTGCTTTACCTTGTAAAGCCAACGAGAACTCACAACTTACTTATTTTCCAGTCTCGGAACCACGTCCAAACACTGTTACGAACTATGGAGTCATACTCCTCCACCATAGCATCAACCCAAATCGGCTGTTGCACTTCTTCCTCAAAGGAAGATGGCTCGGTCTCAACACATTCCCCAGCAAGGGCCATGTATCCAGTGTACCTCTCAAGTGACCTCCTCTATCTGCACTGAGAAGATGGTGCTCCCACATTCTCTCTCACATCCTCCAACAATCTGTTAGCTTCTTTTGTGCGCTTTCGTCCATCTCTGGAAGACTCTACTTGAGTGAATGTCTCCACTCCTGGAACCTTTGCATGTGGCTGCTCCGCATCAGTCTGAGGCTCCTCCTCCTTAGAAACCAACAATTCCTCCACAGCTTGTACTTGGAGCTCCCTCTCAAGGGAAACTCGCATGGCTTTCTACTCATCAAACTTGAGATCTCTGCGAACCACTGTCCTTCGACTGGTAGGCAAGTACACCCAATAGTTGTGAGGTGTATCAATGTACCCCATAAATAACCCCAACTCTGTTGTCGGCTCAAGCTTCTTCCGTGCATCCTTTGTCACATGGAAATATACCGATGAGCCAAAGATCCTGAAGTGAACCACATCTGGTCTCTTACTGGAGAAAGCTTCCTTTGGTGTCTTCATCCCAAGTATGCGATGCGGGCTTCTATTATGCAAATAGACCGCTGTGTTGCATGCCTAAGCTCACAAGTGAAGTGGTAGGCCTTGGTCATGCAACATTGCCCGTGCTGCCCCTACAATAGTTCTTTTCTTCCTCTCGGCCACCCCATTCTGCTGTGGGTTATGAGGTGCCGTCAACTCTCGTTTAATTCCTTCTGCTACATAGAAGTCCTTAAACTCTTGAGAGACATATTCTCCACCGTTGTCACTTCTTAAGGCCTTGATATTCTTCCCTGACTCTTTCTTGACCAAAGCTTTGAACTCACAAAACTTTATGAAGGTTTGGTCCTTCTTCTACATGAAATAAATCCAACATTCACGAGAATAGTCATCAATGAAAATCACATAATACCTTTGCTTCACTGTGGATGCCGTCGAGAATGGTCCACACAAATCAGAATGAACTTGATCTAAGATAGCCTCTGCTCGACTGCCTCGATCATGAAAGGAATACTTGGTGTACTTTCCCAAGGTACAACCTTTGCATGTGTCAACTTGCTCAAGTTTACCTTTGGGAAGTCCTGTAGATATCTGTTGCATTATCTTCAAAGCCCCATGATGCAAATGGCCCAATCGCCTATGCCACAACTCGCCAATGTCTTGGCTTTGCACCAATTCTGCTTTCGTACTCAATGTTGCACAATCATCTACCTCTAGTTTATAGAGATTCTTCACCCGAATCCCTATCCTCTTGGTTTGACCCGTGTCTATGTGTCTTAGGAACGCCTTTCCTTTACAGAAGAAAACATTGTAGCCTTTGTCCTCCAACATCACGACCGATACCAAGTTCTTCTTCAGTCCAGGCACATACATCACATCTGTCAAGGTGAGAGGAGCTCCATGCTCCCTCTGAAAAGCAACTGTGCCCACTCCTGAAACACTATACCTTCCGTCATCACCCATCTCTATGCGCATCTTGAGGTCTTTCTCCTCCAAGGCACTGAATAAATTTTTATCACCAGTCATGTGGAATGAGGCTCCACTGTCAAGATACCAGACACAACCCATCATCGATGACACCATGCATGCGATGAGGGTAAAGTCCATTTCGAACTGAGAGGCTAATGCCTCACCTTCCAATCCTTCCAAGGATCCCTTCTCGGACTTCTTCAATGGGCAATTAATCGCATAATGTCCCATCTTGTGACAATTAAAGCATCTTACCTTAGACATGTCACCCTTCTTCCCTCCATGATAAGAATTTGATTTTAAATGGGAAACCTTCCCCTTCCCTTCCCTTGCCTTACTTGCTAAGGCTAGATTTTCTTCATCATCATTATTGGATGAAGAACCATCTCGTGTGATCCTCCTGACCTCCTCCTACATAAGATCCGACCACAGTCGTTCCCAATCTGGCAGTTTCTCCCTTCCATTCATAGAGTCCTGGTAGCTATTCCAACTCTTTGGAAGGCCAAGGAGAGCGAGGCTCACCATATCATCATTAGCATTAGTTATTCCCACACTGCCAAGCTCATCTATGCATGTGGTGAGCTTGTTCAGATATGTGGAAATAGTATTGTCCTTCTCCATCTTGATTCTTCGAAGCTTTTCCTTGAGCGCCAATTTCCTCTGGTCGCTACTGTTCTGGTAGAGGTCCTTCAATGTATTCCACATTGAAAATGGAGTATCCTTCCCATGGAGACTCAAGACAATATGGTCTCAAACTCCCTCAAGGATGATCCGTCTTGCCTTCGCCACACACTTCTTCCACTCAACCGACTCTTGTGCATTAGTTGAAGATGGCTTTGGGATTTCTTGATCAATGAATTCCTTCACGCCATTGTCTTCTAATACAACCTCCATTCTATCTTTCCATGGTATGTAATTCGAGCTACCTTCCAAGCCATACTCGAGTCTCAAGCCATAGAACGCCATTGACCAACCTTGAAGTATGATATGAATTCGATTTGCACCTACAACCCCGAACTTCAAACTTCGAATTCTCTTCTTAGTATGATGTTCACAGCTTCGATACCATGTAGAAAGTCTGGTGGTAGGTTAACCCGATAATGCAATATAAATCAAAGCAGAATACTATAACCTACTTCTACTATCAATTTGCGAAAGCTTACAGATTGAGCTGAACAATATAACGAGAAGAAGAAGAATCAATGGCACAATACACATGAAAATACTTTGGGGAAAGCCTCAGCTAAAAGCCCCACACTATTGTATTATCATACATGGTGGAAATACATAGGAATTATACAAATCCTTAGCTCTCACAGCTAGCCAGCTCTCAGTACAATCCTCACAGATGTTCACAGGCAATCTTGGCTTCTCTCCAACCTTCCTCTCTACCCTCCAAGCTCCTATTTCCTTGCGCTGTTCCTTATGGATGATTTTCCTATTACCAAGTGGAAAACCAATCCTTCAAAACTGTGCAATCCTCAAGGATGAATCCTTGATTGCATGCATGAGTTTTCTCCATGAGAAAACACATGCAACTGATAGTACACTGTCCTTGAACATTTATCTCAACTGGGTCTTTCTCATAATAGACATGCATGAGTTTTTGATGAAGGAATCTTCAATTAACTGGAGTAGCACTAGTTGAGTGCATTAATCCATCAATTGACTGTTAACTCACTATTAGTTCCTTAAACAGTTTGAAACTAATTTAACTCAACTTAACTCAGTAAAATGAGTTAATTAATTACAACTCAAATATAACTCAATCTTATCTCCTTAATTTAAGGGATAACTCTTGCATGACTTCAGAAAGACTTCTAACTTGAATTTCTCCAATTAATTAATTACTTCCAAGTAGCTGTTAAGACTAAATTCGATTTCAATTCACAATTTTAATCAAGGACACATTAAATTGGAATATTCTTGTTACCATATTTCAACATCCCAATCACCAACAATCTTCCTAAAAAACATGGCCAACACTCAGCAGTTTAATGATTCTTATTAGTTTGTTCTAATTTTGTAATTAGTTTAGACATTAATAAGATTCCATCTTAATCTTTTCAATCAAGATATTTCGTAATTATTTTTGTATAAATACTTCAAAAATCGAAGCATTAGTGTTGGGATTAGTTTTGAAGAAAGGACTGATGTTGTAAAGAAGTTCACACAACTATCATGGATCATATTTCAGTAATACAACATAAGCATTACAAGATTCTTGTGTCAATTTCATTGGTGAAGTGCATCTTTCTCTATTAAATGCTTTCATTGTTTTTCATATATGTTTCTGAAATCTAAATTATTCTAAGAAGAGTATGAACATAATTTGTTTAAAAGTACACTTTGTATCTGACTTATGAATAATTTCTATGTTTTCTACTGAAAATTAAAAACATAATTCTTAATTGCTCTACTTTTAATTGGATTGCTGAATCTTTTTCTTCTTCTCCATACCATAGATCTTAAAGTATCCAATGAACTTGCCTACCCTGCCCTGTAATTTTAGGTCGTAAACTCTGCATTTGATCAATATAAACCCGTGACTCTAATGCCCAAGGGCCTAATTCCACTATCTCAACCCAACAACACAAAAAGTCCAAACCTAAACATGATAACTAGCCTAATATCATCAGCGAAACAAAGCTAAATCATAAAGAGGGATCCCTTTCTAAAACTGGAAGGGCTGGATTCTCAGTTTCCAAAGTGGTTCTAAGGTTACCTCTATAATTTACTATGCAACCTCAAAAATTACAGAGTGATAACAACAACCGAATGATATTTTCATGTTTTTTTTAGTTGAAAGGTCTTATTAATGTGCTTAGAAGATTTGCATCTCCCTAATAAGATTGCCAATTTAAGGTGTACAATGGCACTTGGAAATGAGCATGGGAATGAAAGTAGAAGAAATATGGAAGATAGGGGTAAATGAAACCGAAAGATGATAAGTTGAACCAAAAGCGGAGTTTCCATCTATTGTGATAATGTTGGAAAATAAAAGGGAAGATAAAGGTTCTTGAAAAAGAAAGGGATAAAGTCAAAAGAACGCAAAGCGAGAGATTGTGGGTTTAATCTCTTGTAAAATAAAAGATTTTACTAAATCCCAATGGAATCATTAATTTAAAGTATTGATAGTAATTTTTATCACAATATCCTGCAACTCACCAAATGGGTTAATTCTGTCCTCAAAGGGAAGTTTAAGGTGGTAGAATGTAAGAGAAAATATGGGGAAAGAACAATAAAGCAAGAAAAACAATTATAAATAATTTTGTATCATTGTTGATATTCGATTCCATGTCACTATTGTTCATTTTAAGCATAGATGCTTGAATTAGATTGTTTCATGAATAGTAATGTTACCATATGTGTAAAGGTCTCTTAAGTGGGGCTATCGCCTCTTATTTCCACAACTTCATCAAACCCTTAACAATGTATTGTTGTAAATGACCTAAGACCATAAACCACGCGCAAAGATATGAAGCTTTGTTGATTAAGGGGATTTCTTAACAAGCATTTCCTAGTTTGAGGATTTGGAATTGTATTGCAAAATTGAAATGCATAAATTAATTTAATTTAAAATTGAAAACATTAACCATTAACTTTTATTAGTATGAAACAAACCATACAATTGAAAATGCGAAATACTACTCCATTATTCTTTAATTATGTTAAAAAGAATTAGTCCTATACATAAAATGCAGATATATTTCACCCTTCAAAATTAATTTAAAGTTGAATCATTCATAAAAAAAAAAATCATGTTCCATAGTCCCTTTTGATCTATTATAATATATTCACATCTAAAATGAACTTCAACCTTAATTTCTCATTCTTTAGATGTATGAATTTTGACTACTTTTAAATGTTTTTTTTTTTTTTTTAAATCTAAAATTGATTAGATGTATGAATTTTGACTACTTTTAAACGTTTTTTTTTTAATATAAAATTTATTAAATGTATGAATTTTGACTACGTTTTTTTTTAATCTAAAATTTATTAGATATATGAATTTTAATTACTTTTATTTATTTATTTTTTAAATCTAATTTTTTTAAAATGGAAAATTTATTATTTACACCGTAATATTATCTTATTATTATCTTTTTTACTCTATTTTACAAACAAAAAATCCCAATTAATTTAACATCTCATTAATATAATTTTAAATAAAATCATTTTTATTTAAAAAACACAAATATAGTAAGAAATACAAAATTAATCAATTAACTTACAAAATTTATAATAACGAATTAAATTAACCCCTAAACTATTATTATAAAGAATCTAAAACAATTTCTACAAATATATAACTAGACAGCCTAGTCAGATTTAGGATCCGTGGGATGATGTTCCCAAGTGGAAAATTTGTATGATGAGTACTGTTCAGAATATCCCGTGCAGTCGGGTCTACTACACCCGCCCATTGCTTCTCTACAATAATTTAACAAACAGTGCCTTCGATCATTATTGCTCTTAATATCATCAATCATCTGAAATCCAAATTTTCTTTGGCATCTAAAACCAAGTCGATTTGTATTTGGAGTTGTCTATAACGCGACTTTTTGAAAGCTTTTGATCGAAATCAAGAATTATTGGAATCGCAATCAATCTGAAATCCAAATATGCAGTTTTTTAACTGCAAGAATTCAAGATTTGACCTCAATTTCTTCGCCGGATTCCGTCACCGGAATCTTCAAAAAGTCGCATTATAGACAACTCCTTTGTATTTTGTAAACAACCAGCATCTGTCAACCTATATATATACACCTTATCTTCTGGTGATCGATTGAGAAGCAATTCTAACTGAATGTGACAGGGGCGCCATATATGGCTTCTGCCTTTCTGAGCTCTGGACTGCATTCCGCCACAACACCCAAACTTCAAGGCTCGAGACCTCTTCCCGCTCCCATATCTGCTCTGCTCTCACCACAGTGTTGCCAATGCCTGGGCAGAGTAGACACCTGGAACAGGAAAAACCTCCATGTCAGTGGCAAAAGAAGACACATTCCCTCGAATGGCAGTGGGCATTCATTGCACGTGAGCATGGGCCTCAAGCTTGTGGAAACCTATGATGGTTCGTTTCAACTTGAACCTCAGGTGGAAACCAATCCTAGTTTTAAGTCTCATACACTTACAGCGTATCAAAACTTTTTTTTTTAGGATTCTGGATGGCAGTTGTTGACTGGGGTGATATTTGTCTCTTTTTTGGCAGTCTGAACAGGTATTAAAAAACCTGTTATCATCTCAGGTCTTCTGCAGCCAGGTAATAATTTGAATGTCCATGCTGTCATATAGTGTTTCGAGGCATTGGCATTGGAATTTTTGGCATTCTGTAGTGATGGGTTGGATGGCAGGTGGCTCAACAAACAGGCGTAGATGGAGATTCATCGTTTGAATTTATTGGAGAGCTTTTTCAGCCAGTGCCCTGGAGTATAACCACAAAGCACGGAATGCCCCAGGTTTGTATGAATGCCCTTGCACTTAGTACCAACAACTGTTTTTTTCTTTTCTCTTTATGGGTTGACAAGATGCTCCCGACCATGCCCTTACCCAATCCAGGAATGACAATGACGTGCAGCAGCTTACAGTACTTAAAGGAGATCCTTTTTGGCCAAGAAGCATCCGGTGGGGTTTCTATTTTGCCAGAGTTTCTAGGACTCGTACCTGAGGCCAACCACCTGAAACACGTCTCTGGGGATTTGAACACTGGTGGGAATATCACCGCCCTTACTTAACTATCAAACCAAAACCCTGGTCACCAATTTGGGTATATGCAACTAATATTATGTTGAGGAAGAGACTTCTGAATGGTAAAAGTTAAATTCGCCAACCTCTGATCGCGAGTTCAATCCCTATAAAATAATTTCATGGCCATAATCTATCTCCAACGCCATTCCCAGACTTTGCATATATGAGGAATCTCGCTTCTCCATTAGCGATTATATTCTTCCCATCCAGTTTCCTTGTACGAATCCGAGATAACCCAAGATGCTAGAGTACATCAAGATTTTGGTTCCCTGAATTGCTTCAATAGGGGTTTGTTAACTGTAACTATACATTATTATTTATAAGAACAGAGCACTATTGTACTTTCACCTTGAGGACTGTGGAACAATGCTTGTTATCGTTGGCAGGCAGCGCTGAAGTTATTGATGAGAAGCAAATTGTTTTGAGAAGTTGAATATGCCGCCTTGATCCCGATGCAAAGATTGAGATGGATGGTTACATTTTGTGTATAGGTGTGGGGTCTGTCAAGTTATTCGAAAGATTAAACTACGTCAGAAATTCCCTTGTGACTTTAGACACAACCCTTTACTCCTTAATATAACCTTGGTTCCATTGAACTGGCATATAAACTGAAGCATGGACTTGATTTACGCAATAATTGAGGCAGTTTTGCACATTTGGCTCTCATGCAGTCCTTGTTGCACCAAGAGAAGCAAGGTGCTCTGCAAGTGCGGGTGAGAGAGTTCCCCGTGTATGTACGTGGGTAATGCCAAGATGGTCTGACAACCGAAGGTGGGAGAGATCTCCTTGTACATATATGGATAAAATTAATAATAAAATAACATCTTTTTATTTTTTTACCTCTGACATCTAATGTGAAAACAGAAAATGAGCTGATGTAGAAATAGGTAAATAAACAAACTCAAGCACAGGATCTGTGATGCCACTTCGACATGAGTGATTATGTATTAAGATGGGTACCAACCCCCCTCCTCCCCCTCCCAAACACGATGGCAGCCAGTGCCAAGGATTATTTTGGGTTGGAAAACTGTAATGTCCTCCTCAAATTAAGGGCTAATGAGGGACAAAGTAGCCTATCAATCCCTATGGGCTATAGTCCTCCATAAAGGGGAAAACCCCAAAAATATTCAAGTTTGGGCAACTTTTGGGGGCAGTTGGGCAAAGAAACCCAAAGTTGGGGTTTGGAGTGTATTTTACTCAATCAATTAAGAGGAGAAACCCCTCTAGGAAATCTATAAATACAAGAGGGATGAACTCATTTCGATCATCATCATTGTGTGGATCATTTCATTTGTTTCTTGAGCATTAGCTCTAAGAGTTTTAAGACCCCTTTCTTCTTGTCAATTTCGGAGGTGAAAGATTCCACCCTAGTTGACACCATTCTATATTTTCTCTCTGTTCTGGCACATGAAAACTATCTGGAGAAGCAGCGAAATTCTTTGGTTCTTGATCCTTGTTTTGCATAGGAATACCATTCCGGAAGGGCAGCAAATCTCTGTTTTAATTTGTGGTTCTGGCATAGGTCAACCATCTAGAGGCAACGAGGGTTTCTTTTATTTCTTGAACTTGTTCTGGCATAGATTATTAAAGAAGACTCTGGTTCAAGGATCATTAACAAGTCAAACGAATATGTTCTAAGGCAGTGTCCATCTCAAGCAATCAATTTGAAGTCAATCGTAAGGAACAACGAGTGTTTGAGGTCAGATAGTGAAGTTTGTGGCCAATTGTTCCTGAAGTTACACGAATCAGCTTTGTGATAATAGATGATTCTTTGAGGCAGACACATTGCTTGAGGCCAAGATGAAATTCTTGTAGCTTGCTGTGACAAATCCGCATGGTCTTGTTGCCCTTCCAAAGTTGGTTGAAGTTTCCGAAGTGTGTTTTTGACAGTTGAAGGTCTCTGCAGTGAATTAGTTGGACGATCCGAGTTTTTGAAGGTTGAAGTTGAATGAATGAGGTCCCTTACAAACGATTCTTGAAGTTGATAGACCTCATCCTGAAATCTTTGCGGCTTCTAGGGTTTTGAGCAGAGCACAAACCAAGATCCTAGGAGTTAAGGGTAGGGCAACGAAGCATTTTTAAGGAAATATGAGGGTTTAGCTGTACACGGTTTGAACTGTTTGAAGCCGGAAACAAGGATAGGCCTGAAGCCAGCTCGGGTACTTAAGTAGACAGAGTTAAGTAGGGTTTAACAGTTGTGAATTTGAAATTCTATTAGGGCACTACTATATTACTAAATATATTAGGGTTTGTGAATTGCGTTGGAATTCTGTTGGTTGATGGACTATTGAGTCATATTGTTGGAATGGTACAATATTCAATATAGCACTATTATTGAAATTACATTCTTTATATTGCAATTATACTGTTGGAACAAGAATTTGTGTCGAAGTCTAGGGCAAAAAAATTTCTTGCTATATTACAGTGGTACCAGAGCACAAACATCCTGCCAGCTTGTGAGTTCATGAACCTTATATGCTTCCAGCCGATGCCAACAATGTCACAGTAAGGAAAAGAAGAAACAACCATAGCACAACCATGGTGGATCAGGAGGATCGAGAAGGACTAGATTCCAAAGATCTTTTACATGTACTAATTCATGGGCAAACAAAAATAACAAATTTGATATTACAGGGGTAGCAACAAGGACAACAACAAGGGCAACAAGAAATAGCCCAGATATTAGCCTAGGGACAACAACAATTCTATCAGATAATGGCTCAATTCCTAGCAAACACAAACGTTGCCGGCAACAACGTTCTGATGCCACTATGGACACTTTGAGCTTCTAGTCATGCCATTTAGGCTAACCAACGCTCCTGCCACTTTCCAATCCTGCATGAATAGTACTTTCAACAAGCAGTTGAGGAGTTTCTTACTAGTATTTTTTGACGACCCTCTCATATACAACAACACATGGGATGATCACTTGGGGCATCTAGATGAAATTTTGAGCATAATGCAGGAATAGTCATTCTATGCCAAGGCATCAAAGTGAGAGTTTGGAATGACAAAAATTCTTTATTTGGGACATATAATTAATGCAAAGAGAGTACAAGTTCATCAAGAGAAGATTCAGGTGATATGGGACTGGCCCGCACCTAAGAATTTGATGGAGCTGCAGGATTTTTCGGGATTTGCAGCTATTACTGGCGATTTGTCAAAGGGTTCTCTCAATTAAGCACACCATTAATAGGTTTGACGAAGAAAGGAACATTTAGGTGGACGGAAGAATTAGACAAGATGTTCAACAAGCTTAAGGAAGTGATGAGCTCATGTTCATTCTTGGCCCTTCTAGACTTTAGTCAACCCTTTGTATTAGAGTGTGATACCCCATTGCATTCGAAAGTCAAAAGCTTTAGGACGCAGAGAAACTTTACTCCATATACGATAAAGAGATGTTGGCTATCATGCACGCTTTGGCAAAATTCAGACAATATTTGGTGGGAAATAGGTTTGTAGTCAGGACAAACCACAAAATCCTATGTCATTTCTTGGAGCAAAAGGACCTGAATGAACGACAACAGAAGTGGGTAAGTAAAGTCCAAGCCTATAATTTTGACATTGAGTATGTGAAGGGGAAAAAGAATGTCATGGTTAATGCACTTTCCAGGAAACTGACAGCATCTTCCCTCATGGAACTTGCAAAAGATTGGAGGACTCATCTCTCAGCAGAATGTGCCAAGAACCAGTTTGCATGTGCATTGACCGACAAAATTAGGATGACAGGTACAAAATAGTCGATGATATTATTTATTATAAAGACATGATATATTTGGTTCTCGAATTGCACTTAAGGAGAAGATTTTGAAGGTTACAAATGACAATCCATCAATTGGACATCAGGGGTTCTTCAAAACCTATTGACAGATTAGGGAATGATTTTCATGGAAAGGTCTCAAGGAAGATGTGATGAAATACGTCAAGGAATGTGTGACATGCCAACAGAATAAGGTCGAGCACACACATCCTGTAAGTCTTCTCCAACCTCTACCAATTCCTGAACAAAAATAGGAGAGCATCTCAATGGACTTCATCACAGGATTACCCAAAGTGCAAGGCAAAGACTGTATCTACACCATAGTGGACACGTTGACAAAATTTGCACGCTTGTTTGCGATCTCAGCTGATTATTTGACCAAACAAGTAGCAAAACTATTCTTCAAAGAAGTCTTCAAACTCCATGGACTACCAAAGAATATAGTCAGCGATCAGGACAATAGGTTTATGGGTGCATTCTAGCAGGAGCTATTTAGACTAGTGGGAACAAAATTAACCCCTAGCACTAGTTGCCTCCCATAAACAGATGGTCAAACAAAATTTGTGAATAAATGGATATGATGCACCCTCTTTTATTGATAGTGTTTTTGGAGATGACAAGGCAACCATTGCTAAAGACTGGATACAAGAGAGTCAGGATATCCTCAGGGTACTCAAGGAAAACATGTAGGCTACTCAAAATCGACAAAAGATGTACACAGACCAACATCGAACATAACACAACTTTGAGGTAGGAGACTTTGTTTTCTTGACACTATAGCCCTATAGATAGTCCACACTCAAGAAAAGTCGTGCCAAAAAATTGAAACGCAGATTTTATGGACCTTAATAAGTTCTCTAAAGGGTTGGTGAAGTGGCGTATTAGTTAGAGCTACTAAAGGACAACAAAATCCATAATGCATACCATGTATCATGCCTCAAGAATGTTGTGGGACAGTAGGTCACCACCTTTATTGAATTACCACCATTAGATGAAGAAGGACAACTAAAGTTGATTCTGGAGATGATAATGGCCGTGCGAGAAAAGAAGTTAAGGGGATGCGTAATTCCAAAATACTTTATTAGATGGAAGAATCTACCATAGGACAACGCAACTTGGGAAGGAGAACGAATTTTGCAACACCCAAATTTGCAATTGCTTGAGGGCAAGCAATTTCGGGCAGGGGGGACTGTGATTTCCTCCCCAAATTATGCGCTAATGAGGGACAAAGTAGCCTATCGATCCCCGTAGATAGTCCTCAATAAAGGGGAAAACCCCAAAAATACCTAGGTTTGGGCAAGTTTTGGTGGTAGTTGGGCAAAGAAATCCAAAGTTGGGGTTTGGAATGTATTTTACTCAATCAATTAAGAGGAGAAACCCCTCTTGGAAATCTATAAATACAAGAGGGATGAAATCATTTGGATCATCATCATTGTGTGGATCAATTCATTTGTTTCTTGAGAATTAGCTCTAAGGGGTTTAAGACCCCTTTCTTTTTATCAATTTTGGCAGTGAAAAATTCCACCCTAGTTGACGCCATTCTATCTTTTCTCTCTATTTTGGCATGGGAAAATTATCTGGAGAAGCAATGAAATTTTGTAGTTCTTGATCCTTGTTTGGCATAGGAATACCAATCTAGAAGGGTAGCGAATCTCTGTTTTGATTCTTGGTTTTGGCATAGGTCGACCATTTGGAGGCAACGAGGGTTTCTTTTATTTCTTGAACTTGTTCTGGCAGAAATTATTGAAGAAGACTCTGGTTCAAGGATCATTAGCAAGTCAAATGGATATGCTCTAAGGCAACGTCCATCTCAAGCAATCAATTTGAAGTCAATTGTAGGGAACAACGAATGTTTGAGGTTAGAATCATAACGAAGTTTGCGGCCAATTGTTCCCAAAGTTACACAAATCTTCTCTGTGATAATAGATGGTTCTCTGAGGCAGATGCATTGCTTGAGGCCAAGACAAAATTCCTATAGCTTGTTGTGACAAATCTGCATGGTCCTGTAGCCCTTCCGAAGTTGGTTGAAGTTCTCGAAATTTGTTTTTGACAACCGAAGGTCTCTGCAGTGAATTAGTTGGATGATTCCAGTTTTTGAAGGTTGAACAAAGTCCCTTACAAGTGATTCCTGAAGTTGACAAACCTTCTCTTGAAATCTGTGTGGCTTATAGGGTTTTGAATAGAGCACAAATCGAGACCCTGAGAGTTAGGTGTAGGACTGTGAAGTGTTTCTAAGGAAATATGAGGGTTTAGATGTACAAGGTTCAAACTGTTTGAAAGCAGAAACAAGGAGAGGCCTGAGGGCAGCTCAGGGATTTAAGTAGACAGGGTTAAGTAGGGTTTGACAGTTGTGAATCTGAAATTTTGTTAGGGCATTGCTACATCTAGGATTTTGAAAAGAGCACAAACCAAGACCTTGGGAGTTAAGTGTAGGGCAACGGAGCATTTCTTAGGAAATATGAGGGTTTAGCTATACAAGGTCCAAACTGTTTGAAGGAAAAAACAAGGATATGCTTGAGACAAGCTTGGGTACTTAAGTAGACAGATTTGAGTAGGGTTTGATAGTTGTGAATCTGAAATTTTGTTAGGGCATTGCCACATTACTAAATTTATTAGGGTTTGTGAATTGCGTTGGAATTCCATTGGTTGACAGACTGTTAAATCATATTGTTGGAATGGTACCATATTCAATATAGCACCGTTATTGAAATTACATTCTTTATATTGCAATCATATTGTTGGAATAGGAATTTGTGTTGAAGTCTAGGGCAATTTTTTGTTTTGCTATATTACACAAATTGTGAGGTTTCTTTGTGGGAGGTATGGTTCATTATTCAAGCTAAAGCGTGGGTTGTCTTGAGAGGTTTCCTGACCTGATGTTTGCCCCCATTCTAGTGTTGGTTGTCATTATGGCGGAGAATGTGGGGGGAGGTGGATAACGGCGAAGGCTCAAGGTGGCTGCTTAAATTGGCATTGATCTAGTTGGGTTTTATGGTATGGCTTGCTATTGGTGAACATTTTTATTTTTATTTTTATTCTTTTCTATTCTGAGTTTATCAAGTTTGGCATAGCCATGGCTTTTGTCAATATTTTCCATACTTCTGGTAATTGTTGTTCTTGGACTTTTTGTTATGGACTCGACTAGGTTGTGTGAGTTGCAATGCTCCTAGTAGCACATCTAGTTCTAGTTTTTTGTGTAAGGACGATGATGCATAGATTGGGTGTCACAAGAATTGCATTAGAGTTTATGGTGGTAGCCATTGTCAGCTTGGTGGTACTCTTTCTATTTACCTAGCTTCAATTTCTAGGTTGGTTTGTTGCTTTTTCAAATCTCAAGTCTTGGTTGCTAGCCTAGTTAATTTTGTGTTCCTCGAGTGGTCTCCTTTGTGTTTTCAGGATAGCGCTTATAAGATTATCAATGTTTTACTTACAACCCCCATAAAATTTGCAACCTTTTGTAATTTGTTGGGTTATTGTGAAATTTCATTGGTTGGTCATCCTTTCTGGGGTCTTGATCAGTCGAGTTGGTCTCAAATTTCTCTATTGGGTTGGTGTTTTCCCTAGAGTGAGTTTTCGTTGGCTTCCTCTATTACTGTACCTCCCTTGCATTTTCCTTGGTTCAATTTCTTACAGATACAAACTCCATTTCTTGGAGGGATCTTTTTTTTTTAGCTTTCAATTTCATTTTATTTTGAATATGGTGAGAATAATTTCTTTAGGTTCTAGGGTTGGGAGGAGGGAAATGTTAGAAATATATGGAGACTTGTAAATTATAACTTATTTTCCTTATCTTGATAATTACTTGTGATGTTAGTTGGTCTTTTATTACTTCTTTAAATCTGTTCATCAAGCAATTGCCAAACACAATGAAGATCACAAAGAGACAAAGTACGCAAGATGTAGGCTCCAAGCCAGGGCAAAACCCCTACAAGGGGAAATCAAAGAAAATGCTTCTCTTTTTCTTTAGAATTTTCTTACGAAAGAGACTTCCAAGACCCAAAGACCCAAGCCAATAAACCTGCCAAGCCCTTATTGGAAAATCAAAGTAGTCACAGGTCAAGTTTGATTTTCCTTAGCTTAACAATTACTTGTGAAGTATGTTGTCTTCTAATTAATTATTTTTGGTTCTCTTTCATCAAGCAATTATTAATAATGTAGATGTTAGGATATTACGACACATAGGAAATAGTTAAGTATAACTTGGTCTAGTGTATAGTTAGGTAAAGTGTGTTTCTTTACTATGTACTTTTTGTAACTTACAATCCGACGGTCACGATATGTTCTAGACATGAAGTGATTCAATGGTTCATTCTCTCCTCGGTATTACCGATATTTGATCCGTGGCTTAACACCCGATTGGTCCATGATCTCTATTTAAAGAGCATGGAGGGTCATTTGTAAGGTGTCGTTCACGAGAGAAGCTTATGTAAATTTTCTTTCTTTTACATTAATAAATTGCTTGAAGTGGCCGCGTTGGCTCAGGCTGTGCACTGTTTCCCTCGTTGAGGGTTTAACCACGTCAAGGATACTAGTGTACCGATTTGTGATCTATTTGTGAACGATGTCCTTTGGTGTTCTATCTAAGGAACTTACCTTGTAAATTTCTACATGGTATCAGAGCTATTCGAGGGCCGCATCCATTGGTGATCCAAATCCGAAGCCGGTACAATTGCATCTGACTGTTGTTTCCTAGATGTACTATTTTTGACCGCTTTCGGGCTGAGAGGACTGCTCTATTGTGTTAGGAGCATCTGTTCCAGTGAAGAACCCCTTTCATTTCACACGAAAAGGTTTCTGGTAGCCCTAGCTACGCCATTTTTAAGATCTGGAGGTATATAGTCTTTATTTGCAGTTACAGTTATTTATCTCTCTGTTTATTTCGGTTTATAGTCCTCTATAATTTTTTTTAATTACCGGATCTATAGCTTTCATTTCTGCATATGTTCTTTGCCCCGCGAATTTGTGTGATCTGGGCAAACCAGAGACATAAAGAAAGAATTTTTCTCATGCATATGCTCTTTTCCGTTTCGCCTTAGTGTGATCTTGAAATAGTTTCTGGCCAAATCTAACTTTAAGCCGTAATGCTTGGATTTCTTTTGCATGTTCGTTTTGGGTTGTGTGGTTTTTTTGTTTTGTTTTGAAGGCAAAAAGAGGTTTTTCAAGTAAGCACGCACTCCAAAGCTTTAGCGAGCAAAAAAAACCCCTTCGTGCTTTCCAAAAATTACTAACCTTTTAAACTAGCTCACTTGGTCCAAAGTTAATTTATGTAAAAGTGTTCTCACCCATTATAAAAAGTGAGTCACTTATAATTCCGAAGTCACTTTATCTTTTATTTAAGTTACAATTTAGTGGGTAGTTCATAAAGTACCATTGTAAAAGTGACTTTCACTTATTTATAAAAGTGGGTCACATAAAGTAATCTTTTTTTAAAAGTGAGTTAATTAGATTAAGTTTGGAAAGGGAGAGATTTTTTTTTTTTTTAAATATAACATTATCATTCACTTCCCAACATTCACGTAGTTCGTTGGCATCTTCAACAACGTTTCTTCAAAAAGCCATAACTTCTTCATCCGGAAGTCGTTTTCAGAGCCATTTTTTTTGAATCGGCCTAATTTTTCGAGATCTTTCCATTGAAACACTTAGTTTCAACATCTTTAGCTTCAGTTTCTTTTAAAATGGAAAGTCCATGCCTAGTTATTCTTGACAACACCAACTACTTCCAATGGTTATCCTACATTGTGGATTTACTTAGAAGTAAATGTCTTTATAGAATAGCCTCAGGCCAAGAATCTAAACCTAAAGATGAAGATAAGGTAGCCAAATGAGAAATAAGCAAGATCAAGCACGTGGGTTGATAGGGATGGCTATTTCTCTAGACCTTACATTCCATATCGCATAACTTGATACCCTTGATGAAGCAATGAAACAACCCAATAAAGTTTTTGGAATTAAAAATGAAATTAGAACCCATCAACTCGAAAATGAGTTGCTTACGTTGGACCCCAATAATTTTTCTTCCATTGAAGATTTTTTGTCCAAGTTCAAAACCCTTAGACTTCTCTTGGAAGGTGTTAAGGTTAAGAAAGAAGATGGTAGCCTTATCTATTCCATTCTTACTAAGTTAGGACCATCCTACTCTGTGTTTGTTTCCACCTTCCATTTTACTAGAGAAGCCTTTATTTCTCAAGGACAAGCCTACAAGTCTCCCTCTTTTGATGCCTTTTGTGATTCTTTAATAAGAGAACAAGAAAAACTCTTACATCTTGGTCTTCTTAATACTGGAAACTCTTCTAAGAAAGCCTTAGCAGCCCAACAACAACCAAATTCAAAGAATCCTAATAAGCAACATTCTAAAAAGAATTGTCCTAAACCAAACAAGGGTCCTAAGCAATTTCAGTCTCAAAATGAAAAATCAATTCAACAAAATGATAAGGCAAATAAAAACAAAGAGAAGAAGATTGATAGACATTGCAACTTTTGTAATCGTGACGACCACTTAGAATCCAAATGCTTTAAGAAGATGGAAGCCTTGGAAGCAGCAATGAAGAAGCATAACATCCATTTGGAGCACTATTCAACTTCAACTTCATTTTCAGGAATAACACTTTCTGCATGTGGTTGTCAAGCATCTTGGTCTGGTTATGCACTAAATGTATCTTCTTCTTCTCATTCTCATGAGTGGCTCATTGATTCTGGAGCTTCTTATCACATGGCCAAAAACAAAGCGATGTTTTCCTCTTTAAATAATTGTAACACCAAAAATATATATGTTGGTGATGATAGATCTCTTAGTGTTGTAGGGACTGAAACTATTCATCTAGACAGTGGTCAATTTAATGATGTATTATGTGTCCCTATCTTATCCTGCAACCTTCTCTCTGTATATCAGATAACTCATTTAGGTGAAGGTAAAATCGTTGAAGTTTCAACTCATGATGTTGTAATTAAGGACCTAAGAGATCCTAGACAAATTTTAGCTACTGACATTACTGAGGATTCTACAAGGTTGTATAAGTTTAACAACTTTGGGTCATCAACTCTTCCCTCGGTTTTTGTTGCTCATAATGATGAAGTGAACAAACTTTGGCATGAGTGATGTGGTCACTTAAACTATCGCTCCCTTCAAAATCTATGTAAAGAAATATGGTGACAGGTCTTCCTATGGTATCTTGCAGAGATGGTGTTTGTTCCGGATGTGTACTCAGAAAACATCATCGGGATAGTTTTGAAAAACGTGCCACTTGGCATGCCTCAACCCCTTTACAGCTTGTGCATAGTGATTTATGTGGTCCACTTCCAGTTGTTTTATTCTCTGGCACTTGGGTATACTTCTTAAAACTCAACAGTGAAGTCCTTAACATGTTCTTGGCCTTTGAGGCTTTTGTTGAGAAACAATCTGGACATCAAATTCTTAAGCTAAGATCTGATAATGGTGGAGAATATGTTAACAACAAATTCATCAACTTTTGCACTAAGCATGGAATTCAATTGCAACATACTGTTCCATATACTCCATAGCAAAATGGTGTAGCTGAAAGAAAGAATCGCACTTTAAAAGAAATGGCTAATTGTATGCTTCAATCTAAAGGACTTAGTCTTAAATTTTGGGTAGAAGCAATCTACTGTGCAAATTATGTAGTAAATCACACTCCTACTAAGATTTTAAAGAATATCACTCCAGAAGAAGCATGGAGCTCAATTAAACCAGATGTAAGTCACTTTTGTGTTTTTGAAGTGAAGCATGGGTCCATATTCCAGATGAGAAACATAAAGCCTTAGAACCTAAGAGTGAAAAATGTATTTTTGTTGGATATTTTGAAGATGTCAAAGGATATAGACTTCAACCTAAATCCAAAAATGTTATCATTAGAAGAGATGTAAAGTTTGCTGAAAATATATTGGTCTATGAGCCTAGTTCGGCGGATGTGCCACCTCTCTCTATCCCTCCTACATCTGAAAATATTTCTTCTTTAGATGATGACAACGAGGATGACAATCCTCCCCCACCTTCTCGAGATCCTCCTTCAGCTCCTCAACTTCCAAAATGGGTTCGTGCTACTCGGGATGCAGCAAGTGCTCTTGCAGGTGATCCTACAGATCATCGTCGTACACGTTCTCAGTTCGATAGAGCCTCTTCTTTATTGGCTCAAGCTTCAACAAATTATGATCTTGACACCTTTGCAGAAGCTTCAGGCCATCCAGATTGGGATGCAATTATGAATGAAGAATATCGTTCACTATTGGCAAATGATACATGGGACCTTGTTTCTCTTCCAAAGGGACGAAAACTTGTTAGATGCAAATGGGTTTACAGAACCAAGTTTGGACCAGATGGAAAAGTTGATAAACATAAAGCTCGTCTTGTTGCTAAGGGTTTTTCACAAGTTGAAGGCATTGACTATACTAAAACCTTCTCCCATGTTGCCAAAATGAACTCTATCCGCCTTGTTCTTTCCCTTGCTACCTCTTTCAAATGGGAAGTCCATCAGATGGATGTTAAATCTGCCTTCTTGCATGGCGACTTGCATGAAGAAATCTATATGGAACAACCTCCTGGCTTTATACGAACAGACTCTAGCCTTGTATGTCGGCTTAAGAAATCCCTTTATGGTCTCAAGCAAGCCCCTCGAGGTTGGTATGCCAAAATGGATAACTTTCTTTTAGATACTGGCTTTTCTATGTGTCACTCTGACAACACTGTCTACACCAAGAAAGTGGGTAAGTCTCTTATCATTCTTGTTCTTTATGTTGATGATCTTATCCTTGCTGGTAGTGATCCCAACCTTATAAACCATGTGAAGTCTAGCCTTAAAAAGCAATTTGAAATGACAAACTTAGGACACTTGCATTATTTTCTTGGTCTTCAAGTCTTGCAATCCAAAGAAGGTATTTCCCTTTCCCAGTCCAAGTATGCTTGTGATCTTCTACGCCACTTTCACATGGAAGACTGTAAGCCAACCCCTTCTCTCTTTCAGTTTGGAGCCAAACTTTCAGTGACTTGTACTTCCCCTGAAGTTGATGCTACCTTATACCATCAGCTTATTGGAAAACTTTTGTATCTGACCCATACCTGTCCTAACCTTTCCTTTGCTGTTGGCCTTATTGCTCGGTTTATGCAAAACCCACATGAAAGTCATTGGAAAGCAACTAAAAGGATACTTCATTATGTTCGAGGTACAATTCAGTTTGGGATTCATTACAGTGTAGAAGCATCTCCTCTATTGGTTGCTTTCACTGATTTTGATTGGTTTGGTGACCCTGATGATCGGAAGTCTACTGCAGGTTATGTCTTCACTCTTGGTTCTGGACCTATTACATGGGCTTGCAAGAAACAAAGTGGCATTTCTCTTTCTTCAGCAAAAGCAGAGTATCGTGGTGCCGTAGAAGCTAGTAAGGAAGCCCTGTGGCTTCGTCAGATCCTGTTAGAGTTTGGTTTTGAGTAGCAAACATCTGACTACACTTTGGTGTGATAATCAAAGTGTCATTCAACTATGCAAAGATCCAGTCCAACATCAACGCAACAAATACATTGAACTACACATGCACTTCATTAGAAAGCTCCTTCATGACCATGTTCTTGAAGTGCAATATTGTTCAACCGATGATCAAGTTGCAGACATCTTTACAAAGGCTCTCATAGAGGCAAAGTTTACTAAACTTCTATTGATGGTTGGAGTTCAGGAAGTTGTCACTAAGGCGGGATAGGTTCTAATGCCTCCTTCCTTCTCCTATTTTGTCATCTTTGTACATCCTTCAATCCTATCCCAAGTTGTTCTTAAGGGGGGATGTTAGGATATTCCGACACATAGGAAATAGTTAAGTATAACTTGGTCTAGTGTATAGTTAGGTAAAGTGTGTTTCTTTACTATGTACTTTTTGTAACTTACAATCTGACGGTCACGATATGTTCTAGACATGAAGTGATCCGACGGTTCATTCTCTCCTCGATATTACCGACACTTGATCCGTGGCTTAACACCCGATTGGTCCATGATCTCTATTTAAAGAGCATGGAGGGTCATTTGTAAGGTGACCGTTCATGAGAGAAGCTTATGTAAATTTTCTTTCTTTTACATTAATAAATTGCCTGAAGTGGTTGCGTTGGCTCAGGCTGTGGACTGTTTCCCTCTTTGAGGGTTTTAACCATGTCAATAATACTGCTGTATCGATCTGTGATCTATTTGTGAGCAGTGTCCTTTGGTGTTCTATCTAAGGCACTTACCCTGTAAATTCCTACAGTAGATACTTGAGACAAAACACCAAATGTAGGCTCCACGCTAGGGCAAAACCCCACTACTTGGGGAAAACCCAAAACAATCTTCTTCTTATAGAATTTAGATCAAGATGAGACTTCATGACCCAATGACCATGTCAACCAACTAGCTACAAGTCAACACAAGAAGCTACCTCTTCCTTGCAACAAAGTATTAATTGTAATCTTTGGATACTTTTGCAATTCAAACTTATTGCAAGACTCCCTATACTTTCGGACTTCTTATGATTCCTTTGTAACCTTACTGAAGATCTTGGACCCCTGTGATCTCTCTGCAACCTCTTCTGTAGTCTTGGACCTTGCAACTCAATTGTTTCTTTGGACCTCTAGCTTTTACTTCACCTTCGGACCTGCCATCTTGTGCTTTTCGGTCCTGTAGCCTTCCTGTAATCTTTGTACCTGTAGCTTTTGACTACTCCTGTAATCTTCAGACCTGTTGTCTTTTGTAGCTTTGCTTTAGAGAGATTTCTTCTATGTTTCACGTTCTTCTATTCTACTAGAGTTCGGTCTTGACTGTGCTTGTGTGCTCTACGGTGTGTCTCCAAGATGATCGAATATACTCCAATATATACTTGTTCCTGTGCGCTGAAAAGACATGATTATGATGGCGACATGATGGAGATCTGGGCCGATATGACTGCTGGTGTT